>CM062820.1:156331847-156652412 GCA_031772625.1 Pinus tabuliformis
TCAGCAATAGTACCTAGGCCAAAGACATTCAATGAGAAAAAACTCCAAGAATAAATACCAAGATGATGTTGCTTTTGAAACAGGTCAAAGAAGAGATGGAACAAAAGGCATATTATGCATTTCTTGTTATGATTCTTAAGAAGAAGACCCTCAAGTAAAGATAAGTGAAAGAATAAAGCTCTCAAGGATGGTCGAGATGATGGTGTTTCCTCAAATAAGCAAACACAACATTTTGATATGTTGGGCTACCATGATGTAAAGGTGAGTTCGGTGAACAAACCCAATTCCATGTCAATGGTGGAATTGCTAACTGTACAATCAACAAATTGTACTTCAACAATCTTGCCAAATAAAATTCACATCCGATCATTATTTTAAAGATCTCTTATCTTGTGGACTATAAACATCTTGCTTGTCTAAAACTTATGTGCTTTGCATTTTGAACAAACATGTAAAATGAACATTATGGTAGGGTATTAAATATAACAATCATATTTAAAATTTAAAAATATAAAAACTAAAACTAGAAATATGATAGTCTTACTAAAAGTAATGTAAAATCAAGACATTTAATGTAGTCATATATGAAGTGAATAGTGGTTACATATTTGGGAGTCATGTAATGTACTCCGCTCATCTACCACGTAATGAAACATTGCATCATCTAATGAATGAACTAATCCACCTTTCTCAAAGTGTACTCTTATCCATGTTGTGTGTGTAAATTTTACATTTTGCTCCATGTTAATTACCTACTAATCAATGGAATGATAAATTTATCATTTATGTTTGTCTTTCTTTGCTTTGCTTTGGTATCTGATTGGATCCAAGTACTGATCATTTTGACCTTAATGAAACCAATTTCCTCTTAGAACTTGTGCTTGAATCTAAATATTCTTAAAACTATTTGTTCAACCAATTATCTAAAATTACAAAAACTCTTTATAACTCTCTAACCTTTAACAAAATACTCTATGGAATACTATGATCTTGATTAGCTTAATATTGATTATGTTTTTTTTTCACTACCCAGCATTGTTGCTTTTAGACTGTTTCCTGTTTTGCCTTCATCATCATTTTTACATTAAAAATTATATAAGACAACAATTTATGAGATCTTTATAATAGTTCTTCTTCCCTATCCTATGGCACTTTAACAATTATAATCTCCAAATTTTATGAACAACTTTATGCTGATTTAGAACATTTTTATTGCAGTTTTAATAGTTTTAACCATGATTTTAACTCTTTTTTTTCTTTTTTTTTAACATTTGACCATGATCATTTCACCCTACAACATTTTGCAAATGACATCTTTTAATGTGGTTCTTTGATATCATCGTTGAATCTTGTTGCCTTTCCTCACTCCTGGACACGATACAAATGACATTTTTTTAATGTGGTTCTTTGATATCATCGTTGAATCTTGTTGCCTTTCCTCACTCCTGGACACGATCCTTGAGAATGAATTTCTGCTACATAAATATGTTTTGAAGAAGAAACACCGTTATGTTTTGAAGAAGAAACACCGTGTTTCACAAAAGAAAGCTGTTTTTTCTCCTTCACATCATTTTTCTCTCGGTCAGTGCAGAAGCTCTTAGAAGCGTACACAGTTTCCTCTAAAATTTTGTATATTGTTTTTTAAAGAGAACACAACAAAGCTGAGGAAAGAACATAAAATAAATATGCACAAATGTCTCAATTACATTTCTAAGAAAACTTATACAATGAGTTGCACAATGAATGGCATATTTATAGACAACATACGCAAAAGAAATGAGTGTTACCCACAAAGGAATTGTAAGATCTATATAAATATATGAGTTTGTATTTTACAAGGGTCATAGTTTAGAACAGCATCAAGACAGACTACACCCAAAATTTAATAATTCTTCATTATAAAAACATCCAGAAAAAAAGGATATACAAAAAATAACAAAGAGGGCATTGGAGCTTTTTTAGCCCGCTTGTTTAAGGCAAGGTAGGCCCCTGTCAAATAATTTGTTATTTGGTGCAACTTCTGCGCAGTAATAAAATATAGGAAACATGAAATTTGCTTGCCTTTTGGCAAATATGGGAAAATTTTGGGGGGTGCTTTATTTAATCCGTAAGAAATGAAAGGAGTCCTGCTTATGATTAGCTGATGAAATAAATCTCGTCGCATTAACAGTAAGGCACAGAATCCTTTGGATCTAGTAAAGTACTTCAGTACAAACCTCGTGCAATCATCAATAATGGTGTGACTCTGTACAGACAACAATTTCATGTCGAGTGCTTTGAGGTCTAATTTAAGTGTAGTTTGTCTTGAAAATTAAATCATATTTTCCTTGATCAGATATGTTTTCACCCTAGTTGTCAAAGCTTACATAGTCGGCTCAACTGAGAAATAGTTAGATTTTCAATCTAGACATCAGAACTCACCAAGTCCTTGTTAAAATATGACATCATGTAATGATTCAATACTAGATGAACATCAAACTCAACCACATGCAAGTATATCTGTTTCATTCACGAAGTTTACTGATTAGTAAAGAAATGCCCCTTGACATAAACTATTGATCAGCAATTGCAAGTAAAAACGCACTCCCAAGATTACCATACAGCATCATTATGCATCCCTCTCAAACATGACTCGATGTTTCTCCGCATCAGTAATGTTATTGATGATTTCGTTTTCATCTATAGCTCAAGTAAAGCACAAGGATTTTAGGACAACCTTTTAAGGGATAACTTCATTGTAACATCCCCACAAAAGAGATTCACAACCATATCCATTCTAGACTCCTCTTACACATACTTCACAGCCTGCAACCACGTAAACCAGAAATGGCAAAAAATTCAACAGGCCAAGTTATTGTACAAGTGTGGAAAGTATATAGACCCCTCCCTCCTTTTTTGCCAGTTGATATTTCCAAAATGCATGGAACTAATAGTTTTCAGTGTGGTGTCCACATCAAATTTCTCGGAAAAGTTTCAGGCAAATCGAATGATAAACTGCCCACATCAGAGTAGAATATTATTCTTCCACCGTGAAAAAAAAGGCTGTTTTTCAAGTCTTGCTGCAGGTCTCTGAAGAAAGATGGAACAGGAACTGATACAGGATTTCTTATTTGGAACTTAGATAATAGTGTAATGCAACTGCAAGAAATACCACCAACAATACTTTATGGAACCTTAAGCCCGATGAAGTTGAGTCCCCTGTCTTCCCTTTAAACTTGGAGGAAATTTTTGACAGAAGTTGCATCAACCTTCCTCCACCCATTGCTGCTGCAGTTCAGGAAAAGGAATCACCATGAAAACCACAAATCATAGATGGTTTCTCAGTCTTTCACAAATGACTAAGCAAAAAGTGTTTATCCTGCGTAAGTAACCAGAGCAACAACAATATGAAACTAAAGAAACAAAGAAACAAAAAATGAAAGCATTGATTGCTCGACACCTTAGGATCTACCTCAATTTCCAAGACCTCGCCATCAATTATTTCCACTATTGTTTATCACCTACTCCACTACTACAAGAATTTTCTCTCTTAATGAGACACATTTCAAAGGGCAAAACCTAAGTTTTATTTAGTATGCATGCTCAATGTACGACTAGGGCATTGAAAAACATAACAAGTAAGTACTTTAGGGCAATGATAGAGGGTGAAAACAAAGACAAAATTGACATGGTATTTAAAACAGGAAACAAGTCCAAAACAATTTTTGAATGCATATTTCCACAGTTGTGAGATATAGTTGTAGAAATGATTTCTAGAGAAACGATTTCAACTCTTCATCACACAGTTTTCTCCAGAAATCATTTCTACAACTAAGTCCAGAAAAACGTAAGGATTAGTTGGAGGTGACATTGGGTTTGAGACTAAGAATAGCCAGGTTGGAAACAGAGCAAATCAGTTTCTTCCAAATTGAATGTCAGCCTCATTGACAAGGCTTCTGGTAGGTGTATGGTGATGCTCTCTTCACAGAGTTTGCTGTAAGCAGCAAAAGGACACTGTAACGTGAGTTTCCAGCAGTGGAAAACAGGAAACCCCAAACGTATGAATGATCTTACCAAAAGAAATTAACCACCAAAAAATTTGCCATTCTCAAATTGAAGAAAATCGTATAAAAAGCTTATTTAATAACATAAAACTTGATGGATGAAGTAATGAGAAACTTCCAGAATTTAATAGATTCTGATTTTTTTCCAAGGAATACATAAAAAGAGAACTTCCAGAATGAATTAAAGTTAAAAACCTAATAAAACCAAAATGTTCATTATAAAAAGCATGTAAAAAGGAAAAGAAATGTCAGCATATTGGCAGGTTAATACTATCAAATGTAACAGAAGTCTAAAATACATGAACAGTGAAGATAATAGAAAAGGAAAAGAGGAGATTAAAAAAAAAGTCAAATCAACACTTTAATAAATGGTCATGTGAAATTGTGATGAATCCCTGCCTACCAAAATGTATAAATACATAAAAGTTTATATGGTTTTAACGTTTAACAAGCCAGTTATATTTTTTAACAGTCAATTGCAAATAGCTTGCATGGTTTGTAAAGAAATATTTCATTTTCTATATAAAACATTGCTATTTAAAAAGAACTTTCACTAGAAAATATAAATGCCCTAACAAATATAGGTAAAAGGTTCAAGTACTGCAATATTCCTGCCTAGAAAATGCAAGATCACAAAACCAACTTAAAAGAGATATTTAACTAAAAATCTGCTTAAAGCAAGATAAAAAATCAGATTGGCAATGGCATAAATATATGAGTGGTAGGAGTGAAGTGGTTATTTGGGATCACCGTTGGACAGAGGATTTGTTGAATTGAGGTGGGCAAAACAATTCAGGATGTTTACCACAGAGTGGTGTCATTAAGATCATTCAATACTTGAAACCTAGTCCCATAAGACGTCACCATAAGTGGAAAGATTTGCATGGGTGATAGAACAACCACCACAAAATTAGAATTAACCAAAACAGAAAACAGATATTAAGAGCCAAAAGCCAGGAATAGTGTGGGAGTGCTTACACCCAAAGGTGGACTGCACTTAAAAATCCAAATAATGGAGGAAGACATCTCCAAAAAACACCAGTAAAAGAGTAGGTGCACTTACACAACCAAAGGTGGATTGGCGCTGCAATCCGAGTGTTGGAGCAAGACATCTACAATAAAACCTAGTAACTAGTTGATTGCACTGTTAAAATGATAAGATATGCATATGAGAAGGGGTTAAACCCTATTTTTAACAATAGTGATGCAAAAACACTAACATAATATTGAATTTAGTATTTACCAATTAAGTCATCAGCATAGTTTTAAAACCCAGTCAGTCTGAACTAGAAACTGATCAAACCAGCTGGTCAGCAAATCTTTGAAGTCAAACCAGCCAATTGGACCAGTTTGGTATCGGTTAGGTACCAACCGGTCCAACCTGACCTGTTCCATCATAAACTGGCCCAGGTCAACTAATCTCCACACAGTAAGGATGTGGGCCCACAGATTGAGGTTTTAGGTGGTTTCTAAGCAAACCATGGGCAGTTTCCCTCCAATTTTTGGCCTCAACTTATAAAAGCAACCTTGAGCTCCTATTTGCCTCACACTTCTCATTTCAAGTTTTTGTGAGCATATGAGAGCTTGGAGAGTTCTGCAACAGCACTGAGTTTTGCAGCAACAGCAGCAAGTTTGGAGGTTCTTTGTCATCTTAGAGTTGGTTTGGAGCTGTCTACTGGAGTTGGCATCTTTGGGAGGAGGCTTTGGCAACTAGTTTTCATTCCCAAATCCCAGGTATGATTTCTCTCTTTAAAAATTCCAGAATTGATTGTCGCCCCTGTTTTTAATTTTTTCTTCTTTTTCAAGTAAAAAACAACCCCTCTTTGTAGGCTAAATCTGCCTCTTTTTTGTTTTCAAATTTATCATAGGTTTTGCATTTTACTTGGTTGAATTTTTTTTGCAGATCTCTTTCCCTTCAAATCTGATATTTCATCATCCACCATGGCCCCAAAATGTTGCATGGGTTCATTGTTATGTTGTTGATGAAAAAATGGTGTGCAAATATTGCAAGCACCCAATAGGAGAGGGTGGGGGGTGTATCCATAGGTTTAAACAACACTTGGCTGGTATAAGAGGCCAAGTAACCCCATGTGATGCACCAGATGAAGTGATAGGGCCTATTAGGGCAGAATACCTTGAAAAACTGAGGAAGTTTGAGGCAAAGGCTAGGGAAAATGCTATACAGGCAGAATTACAAGCAGCAGTTTGATGAGTGATCATGTTGATTAGTGATTTGTAGTAGGCCAGTGACCTAGTAGCTTCAGTTGTAGCATTGTTTTTGGACTCTAGAGGCCATTTAGAGCCTCATTGATTATGTATTTTGTTGGTGATATGTATTGCACTCGATGCCATTTTGATATATGCACCCTTACATGGTATATATATGAGGAAACTTGGAATATTTTATCTCTAATATTTTCCAAGCCATTAGAGACAAAAATATTCCAAGCCATTAGAGACAAAATATTCCAAGTTTCCTCAACCAGCAGTAGATCCTAAACATTATACGATTTCAACCAGTGGTAGATCCCAAACGTTATACAATTTCAACCAGTGGTATAACAGCTCAAAAAAATTGCAAGAGCATGCTTCAAGATTTTATTGCAGCCTCAAATTTCCCAAATTTGGTGGCTAAACCCATCTTTTGGCCTCCAAATTGATTTTTGAAGAGTGTGTACAAAGAAAAATGGGGTGTAATTTATAACTTAAGTCATTTGAATAATAGAGAGCGAGATTTGAACCCCTAACCACTACTAAAATGTACCATTTCAACAAAGTGAGCTAAAACATGAACATGATTATATCTAATATATGAAAGAGGGGATGGAGGAGCCTACCCCAAAAAGGTGATGCATTACATGTACAAAATTTGAAGTTCCAACACAAATGCTTCAAACTCCCATGTAGCTTCATCCTTTAGGAGGCCATTCAATTTATTTTCTCCTCTAAAATTTGAATACTATGGAGATATTTTATTCTCACCTCAGGAATACCCTTAGCCTCTAGTATGAACTTACCTTATTTGTGAGAGTAATATCTATTTGAATTTTGGATGATCGACTTCTTCCCCGACTTTTGTTTTAAGCAAAAAAAATGGAAGACATCATGAAGTTTCCCCTCGTTGGAAATTTTCAGGGCATAGGCAACCTCCCCAACTTTTCTCACACTTTATATAGCCCATAAAACCTAGGTTGAGGCTTGTTCTTACCATGTTGCTAAAGAGTTGTATGTTTGTATCAATGCAATTAAACAAAAAGACCATATACCCCACTGTGAATTGTTTTTTCACACCATTGTTGAGCATCATGTTGCTTCATGCAATTTACTTCCATGGACAAGTTTTCCTTCAAGGATGGGGGTTCATATCCATATAAACCCTTGAAGAGGGGGTCAATTTGGTTGAAAAGTGATAGGGAGTATTATACTATTCAGGGTGATGCAACCATCTTATCCATTTTCCTTGTTATTGGCTGCACTCTCTTTGTAATCTCCATGGCCAGTTCCGATTGAGATCGCAAAGGACACTCATAAGAGAATTTTTTCTCCTAGATGGTCCTCAACTGGCACCCAGGAGCCCCTTGCAGCCACTAGATAGCTCGATGTGCCACCATCTCTGCCACCTACGCCAGCCATTATGGACCCTTGCCCATCTGCTATGATCAGATGTTTGAAGGTGGGCCTTCCAACCCCAAAGGTATGGCTTTTCATCATGTAGTTGGGTATCTTTGCTTACTTATCATGGACACCCTTGGGCATGGATTAGTGGGGGGATTCGATGGAAAGAGTGGGCTTGGTTTGTGCTTTTGTCCCCTTGTCCAATTTGGTGTTTAACCTTCTATCCTACTCCTGCGGGATCTCCTTTATTGGCTACTAGCTTTAGGAGTGGCATTATGTGGGAAATCCCGATTTTGGTTGCATGGTCTCGCTTCCCGACACCACATACATCACTCCCCTTCGTTCATTATAACCCCTTTTCACATATTTCCTATCTGGGTCCACAAGGAGTTAGCTTCCCCCTCCCCTAGTCCACACTTTGGGTCAGGCTTGGAAATGATGCCCCAAAGGATGATGCAGATAAAAAGAAGGTTAAAAGCATAATCTGGCCACTCTTGACAGGAAAAGTACCATAAAATGCAAAAGATGGTTGGGACATACAAATTTAGCACGTGGGCAAAAGCCAAGCATGAGCTTTACCCCCATCATTATGGCCCTCACCCTGGTACGTAGGGCCCCCTACATCATTGAGGAACCCATGATTGTCCCAACCTCTAGTGGGTCATGAACTGCCCAACCCTAAGTGGATATTCACTGCTATATTCTTCACATAATGCTCCCATCCCCTGGATTCCTGTGGTTCCCAGGGCCCCCTACATCATTAAGGAACCCATGATTGTCCCAACCCCTAGTGGGTCATGAACTGCCCAACCATAAGGGGGTCTTCACTGCTATATTCTTCACATCATCCAGGGCCCATATGGGGTTGTGTCTCACCATGGGATACAAGCTTGATCGATCTACTTGGAGGCCCATGAGGATGTTTTTGTGCCCCCACAACCACTTGCAAGCACCACAGGTCATTTGTTTGGATATCAAGGGGCCACCCCCTTTATCACTATAGTTGGAGCCCTTCCCACTCATTATGGCACATGTTGGACTCCATTTGGCCTTTCAATGTCCTTCGACCTATTGTATCTATCATTTTGGCCCTTTTAAGAGGCTTATTCTCAAGTTATGAAAGCTATCTTGGTGGGCTTGTCACCAAGTAATGTTATTTTGTACATTATTTTATTAGTTGGGGCATCATTGGGCCTAATTAGGTAAATCGAACCCTTAGAGGATGATATAAATTGATGACAGAGTCATTTGATTCTCATCATCACTTCAATTCATCGTCACTTCAATTTGGATTCTATCTCTTCTTGAGAATTCTGCTATAGCTAATGGAGGATCAATTGCATGATCTTTGATGCATTTTGACATTTGGAAATCTTGTCTTGGTCTTAGAGCTTCGATTTTGTCCCTTTTTTATGGTTGGATATATTCGCTATACTTGTAAGTAATATTTCATGGTCTATTTTTCTATTTCATGTATAATGTATGAAATTTTTGCTCATGGAATCTATGTTTTTTCCTTAATTGAAGAGTGAATTTGAGTTTGTGAGGATTTTGCATAAGTTACATGTCTGGTACAGTGAATAATGTTCCTAGGGGTATATTACCTATATAATTTCCTTGATAAGTCATCAAATTACACCAATAAGAAGTGTAAATTTATTTGGTAACCTAGTTGTTGCCTTTAGGGCTATACAAAGTTGATGGGGAACTCCTTAATTGGGTTAAAGATACTTCAAAGGTTGAAATCTCATTGACTCCATTCTCCCAATAGACTAGGCACTGGTCTAATCCTTGGTGATCACTTCAACAAAAATCTTTTCACCTCCTCCTCTCCCTTTTCTAAGCCCTAACCCTAGTGTCTCCTAGGGCATCACACCAAATTTATTGTAGCCATTCATTTGATGAGCGAGTTGGACTCGGTGTTGCACGAAACGCCTCCCCCCCCCCGGATGTAAACCGAGATCTACATCCCGTAAGGATCTATGGGGGATCCACTACCGAATCTACGGTTCGAAAATTTAGAACCACGGATCGAGCTGGAAATAACAGTTCCTGGAATTTCGGAACTGTGTCAACCTGATCCGCGGTTCCAAATTTCGGAACCACAGATCTGCGACGGATCAGCCATGGATCCCAAGTAGATTCGATGCCCAATGGGCAGTTCCGCGCGGCCAACCCAAAAAAAAGCTTCTTTTTTTGTTTAACTTGAGTTGGGGTGGGTTTAGGTTGAGTTAGGGAAATGATAGATGGGGATAACGCTCATTTTCCCCTCTCAATTCCTCACTCTTGTATTTTTGGAGAGCTTGGAGAAGTGAGGAGAAAGAGAGGAGAAGAGAGGCTTAAAGAGAGCTTGGAGCAGTGAAGGAGGAGGAGCTAAGAGCAGTGAAGGAGGAGGAGCTTGGAGGAGTAAAGAAAGGCTTCCATCTACAAGAGCTAAAGAGGTAAGTGCAAACCCCAAACTCCCTCATTTTTCTACCATTGTTGTTTGTATTTTTTCTTCTCCCTCTCCTACTCTTTCCCATTCTTTCTTCTTGCTCATTTCATTGCAGGTTACCCATCTATATTCATATTCCAAAATGGTGTTCTTTTGGCTTCTATGTATCATTCCACTTTTAGTTTTCATGGTGGCAAGGGGCAGTAGGAATAGAAGGGAAGAAGAACAACAGGATAGTGGTCCCCATATGAGTGACTCAATGTATGATGAGGAGGAAGGGTTTGAAGAGGAGGGGGATGAAGAGAACACTGAAATGCTAGAGGGGAACATTGACACCCTTGTGGAATTATGTGATCAAACTTGAAGGGGGAAAAGGTGGTGGAAACAGTGTTTTTAAAACTGGCCTAACTAACTGGTTACCGGTCTAACCGGCCGGTCAGCAAGGCCACCGGTTGGCACCGACTGAAAAACCCGGTCAGAAAGGCAATGTAGCGATGTTTTGGCTCTAACCGGCTAGTTTAGGACGGAACCGGCCGGTTTGTAGTCAAAACGACTGGTTCAGTCCTAAACCGATCGGTTACCTGCCATGCCAGCCTCCACCATTTGTATCGCTGGTTTGTTTGTGGGGATCCTATCTCTGACATGATTGGAAGCTTGGAAATGAATTGTATGAGGATGACCAGCATTCTCTCTCATCACTTGAACCATATATGCATGAGATTTCAGACCCAAAGAAGAAAAGTGTGACGAAGGCCTTGTTGTAGCACCCCATGTTTCTATTAAATAGTATGCATGTCATCATGTCTCAAATGAAGCACATTGTGATGATGAGATACACTTGCATAAATGTTGAAATTTGGTACCGGAGGACAGGGGGTTCCCTTAGGCTTTGATCTTTGGCCTAGGGAAAAGTGTCCAAAAGAATTTAATTTTTCTCCTAAAGTGACTTTATAATTTTATAAAGTTAAATCTAATTTAAAAGTGACTTTAAGTGATAAAGTTATTAAGTCTAATTTTAAAGTGACTTTTATAAAGTCAATGAAAGTGGGGTGAATTACTAAGTGGGTCTTTATTAAAGTGGGGTGAATTAAAAAAAGAAAGTGAGATTTAAATGAGCATTTAATCTCAGCCATTGATCTAAATCTATTTCAGCCATTGGATTTAGAGATCACCCAAAAGTCACTTGGATCACCCAAAAGTCACTTGGAGCTATATTAAAGGAGGAAAAGGAGGAAAAGGTCATTCATTCTTTCATGAGCAGATTGGGAGAAGGAGAGCAAGAGAGATTTTTTAGCAGGGAGGAGAAGGAGACAGCAGCTTGGCACACATTCCAAGGCAACAGTTGAGCAGATTTGTACAGCTGATTCAGCACATAGTGAAAGGCAGATTTTTGCACAAAAATCGAGGAGCAGTTTGCTGATTTTTCTGCACACAAAACGGAGGCCGTACAACATTTATTGCTGTCCTGTTTGCTGTAATTTCCAGATTGTTGTGAGGCACGGGAAAAGAGATAAGTTGTAAATTTGCTTGTCGATTTTTTGCTGAATAATTCTCACTGTAAAAAGGCAATTTTCAGAAATAAAGAAGAGCTCTCAAACTGGTTTTCCCCAAGAGTTGTAGGGGGTTTTTCAGGGTCAAGTTGACCAAAAATATCAGTGTTTTAATGTGTTTTAATGGCTGTTTTTGATTGCTGATTTTTAATTCTGCAATTTCCAGCATTCTGAAAAATTTCCAGAATTTGTGTTTTCAACAATATTTATTTTTTCAGTCTGTTAAATGTATGGTTATGGGAATGGGCATTTAACTACATGGGAGAAATAAGGAGAAACTGAAAACCGGGGTGGGAAAACAGAGATTTTTACATGGTATCAGAGCTTGAGCGTTGAAGGGCAGTTTGGGATAGCAAAAGGAAAAATTACAGTTGTTGATTTTTCACTCAGAAAATTCCAGCAAGCTGATTTTTTCATAAACAGCAGTTTTATCTTTACTACAGCAGTGCTATTTTTCAGTTTTAGGACAGCAGGATGTCATTGGGATTGAGGGTGGAGGATAGGCTGGATGGGCATATAAATTACAGCATTTGGAAGGAGAGAATGCAGAGTATCTTTAAGGAGGCAGAAGTCTGGGATATCATGGTGCATACCGCACAGAACCCTGTTGTTGTGCCCACTGATGTTACTCAGTTGGCTGAGTATAAAAAGAAGAACAATAAGGGTAAGAGGCTGATTCTAGACGGAATCAAAGACCATTGCATTCCTCATGTGAGAGGAAAGAGCAATGCCCATGAGATGTGGACAGCATTGTCCAATCTCTACCAGAGTACCAATGAGAACCGGAAGATGGTCCTGAAGGAGAAGCTGAAGAACATTAAGATGGGTAATGATAGTGCAGCTGGATATCTCACAAAGATTATTAATGTGAGAGATGAGTTGGCAGCGATTGGAGAGGCCATTCCACCCACTGAGTTGGTGCGGATTGCAGTGAATGGCCTCCCCCGTTCATGGTTGAACTTTGTTGTTGGGGTTTGTGCACGTGAGACCCTTCCCACATGGGAGAGGTTTTGGGATGATTGCATTCAGACAGAGATCAGGAAATGTCAGCTTGGGGCAGCCAAGCCAGTTGAGCAGGATGAGGATGTAGCACTGGTGGCAGGAGGCAAGAAAGGCAAAGGGAAGAAGCAGGCTTCCACAAGCAGTGGTGGGGGCAAAGGCAAAGGTAAAGGTAAACAGGGGAACACACAGAAGGACTATTCCAAGGTGAAGTGTTGGAATTGTCAAAAGATAGGACACTATGCAATTGTGTGTACGGAGAAGAAGAAGAAAAAGGGGAAGAACCAGGACGTGGCAGCTTCAGCAGAGATTGAGGACTTTGCTGGTCGTTTTGACCGGGAGTTTGCGTTCACTACGTGTGAGTCCTCTAGTGCAGGATCACCTGCCACACAGGTTCAGAGGGAGCATGCTTTTCTCTCGATTAGCAGAGCATCTTCAGGTATCTGGTATGTGGACAGTGGGGCTTCACGTCACATGACAGGAGTCCGTGAGTACTTCTCAGAGCTTTCAGAGAGTGGCACTGATATCGAGGTAGTACTCGGTGATGACAGAGTTGTTAGAGCAGTCGAGGTGGGGACAGTGACATTTCAAAGGGAGTCCAAACCTCCCTTGAAGGTGTCAGAGGTTCTTTATGTGCCAAGGATGAGGAAGAACCTCATATCCGTCTCAGCTTTGGAGGACAGAGGATATGAGGTATTGTTCAGGGGAGGACAGGTGTTGATGTATCCCAGGGGCACTCCAACTGATTCAGCTAGAGTGATAGGTGTACGCCATGCAAAGGTGTACAAGTTGCATTCCAACCCCTTTTAGCATTGAGCAGTAGTACCGACAGCAGAGCTAGCAGTTCTGAGCTGTGTGAGATTTGGCACCGCAGGATGGGACATATGTATCATGGAGCCTTGAGGACATTGCGGGAGATCACTACAGGTGTGCCAGATTTCAGTACTGATCACTTTGATACTTGCAGAGGTTGTGCGATGGGCAAGTTTGCCAAATCCCCTTTTCCCAGCAGTGACAGCAGAGCGACGGGGATACTTGATTTGATTCATTCCGATGTGAGCGGTCAGATGTCTCATGTTTCCTTGAGTGGATATGAGTACTATGTGTTATTCATTGATGATCACTCCAGGAGGACCTGGATTTATTTTTTGAAGACCAAGAGTGAGGTTTTCAAGCGGTTTCAGGAGTTCAGAGCTCTTGTGGAGACTCAGATAGGTCGAAAGATCAAGTCCTTGAGGTCGGACAATGGAGGAGAGTACACCCTTGGAGAGTTTGTTGACTATTGTGCGGAGGCAGGCATTAGGAGGGAGTTCACTGTTCCTTACAACCCCCAACAGAACGGGGTTGCGGAGAGGAAGAACAGATCCATCATAGGGGCTGCCAAAGCCATGATACATGATCAGGGGTTGCCATTGTTCTTGTGGGCAGAGGCCTGCAACACAGCTGTTTACTTGCAGAACAGGAGTCTCCATCGTGCCTTGGGGCACATGACTCCGGAGGAGGCTTTCTCTGGGAAGAAGCCTGATATTGGTCATCTTCATATCTTTGGATGCATAACATACTCCTATATACCCAAGGAGAAGAGGACCAAACTAGAGCCCACTGCAGAGAAGGGTATTTTTGTGGGCTACAGTGAGACCTCAAAGGCCTTTCGGATTTACATTCCTGCACAGAGGAGAGTTGTTGTCAGACGGGATGTGAAGTTCGAGGAGGACAGGGCCTTTAGGAGGTCACGGGAGTTAGAGTATCCGGATCAGCCAGACCCTCAGCAGCAGTTGAGTCAGTCGCAGGGATCCACTGGGCAGGGATCAGAAGGATCAGGAGGTACATCTATGAGGATGTCAGGTCCGTCAGTGAGCAATGGCTCATCGAGCCAGAGGGGTGGTGCTCCGGGCAGCATGCAGAGCAGTTCACAGAGCAGTTCACTAGGGAGTCCACTGATGGACAGTTCACACGGTACCTCAGCTTCTACAGGTTCAGGTGCAGGCAGGAGGACAGCAGACAGACAGTCAGGAGTTCAGGCTACTGATGATGATGAGGAGGAGGAGTTTCATTCTCCGGTGGGAGAAGTGCGCTCAGGGAAGAGGAAGCCCAAGTGGCTTCAGGACACCTTGAGAGATGCCACATCTGTTGCTGAGCCAAAGAAGCCGGTCAGAGAGAGTAGACCACCTGAGAGGTTTTGTAGCTATATGGCGATGGTTACCAGCATCTTTGACTCTGAGCCTTCTAGCTATGAGGAGGCAGCTAGCCAGCAGGTCTGGAGAGAGGCCATGCAGGAGGAGTATTCTTCTATCATGAAGAATGATGTTTGGGAGGTGGTGCCGAGGCCTGAGGGAAAATCTGTGGTTACTTCCAGATGGCTTTACAAGGTAAAGCATGCTGCAGATGGCAGCATTGAGAAATTCAAAGCGAGGTTTGTGGCTAGAGGGTTCTCCCAGGTAGAGGGAGTTGATTATGAGGAGACCTTTGCTCCCGTGGCTCGATATACTTCGATCCGCTCCATTATATCAATAGCAGCAAAGATGGGTTGGAAGATCCACCAAATGGATGTGAAAACTGCATTTCTCAATGGCTTCATACAGGAGGAGGTGTACATTGAGCAGCCACAGGGCTTTGAGGTGCATGGGAAGGAGTCCCATGTGTGCAGACTGAAGAAGGCCCTTTATGGCCTGAAGCAAGCTCCCAGAGCATGGTACTCCAGGATAGATGCATACTTGCAGGGGATGGGTTTCACAAAGAGTGAGGCAGATCTGAACCTTTACTTTATTGTGATTGGTGAGGAGCCTCTCATTCTGGTGCTGTATGTGGATGACTTGATCATTACAGGTGCAGAGAGACTCATAGAGCACTGCAAGAGAGATCTTGCGGCGAAGTTTGAGATGAAGGACATCGGCTTGATGCATTACTTTTTGGGTTTGGAGGTGTGGCAGGAGGAGGGGCATTTCTTCCTGGGGCAGGGGAAGTATATTGTGGACATCCTTAGCAGATTCCACATGGAGGATTGTAGACCCATGTCGACACCGATGATCACCAACTGGAAGAAGATTCATGCTTCGGATTCCGAGTTGGTGGATCCCACATTGTACAGGCAGCTGATTGGTTCCTTGATGTATTTGGTCAACACTAGACCATATATCTGTTTTGCAGTCAACACGATGAGTCAATTTATGTGTGAGCCTAGGAAGGTTCACTGGGTGGCTGCAAAACACATTTTGCGGTACTTGCAGGGGACAGTGGATTATGGTCTGGACTACAGGCAGGGAGATGGAGTGAGATTGGTAGGAAACACTGATTCTGATTGGGCAGGTTGTGCTTCTGATAGGAAGAGCACTTCAGGGTGTTGTTTTGGGTTGGGTTCAGCAGTAGTGTCATGGTTCAGCCGGAAGCAGCAGTCAGTAGCACTGAGTTCAGCGGAAGCAGAGTATATGGCAGCCAGTCTAGCTAGTTGTGAGGCCATCTGGCTTCGCAAGATGTTGTTTGGCTTATTTGGTCAGCCGTTGAGACCTTTAGTGATTTACTGTGATAATCAGAGTTGCATTAAACTCACGGAGAATCCAGTATTTCATGACAGGTCAAAGCATATCGGGATCAGATATCATTTCATCAAACTCTGTTCAGAAGGGATCTGTGAAGCTTGAGCAGGTTGCAGATATCCTTACCAAAGCCTTACCACGGGGCAAGCATGTCTACTTCAGAGACAAGATGGGTGTGGTAAGGAACACCTTCCTCGGTAAGAGGGAGTGTTGAAATTTGGTACCGAAGGACAGGTGGTTCCCTTAGGCTTTGATCTTTGGCCTAGGGAAAAGTGTCCAAAAGAATTTAATTTTTCTCCTAAAGTGACTTTATAATTTTATAAAGTTAAATCTAATTTAAAAGTGACTTTAAGTGATAAAGTTATTAAGTCTAATTTTAAAGTGACTTTTATAAAGTCAATGAAAAATTAGAAAGGAAAAGTGACTTTGGAAATAAATGACTAAGTGGGTCTTTATTAAAGTGGGGTGAATTAAAAAATAGAAAGTGAGATTTAAATGAGCATTTAATCTCAGCCATTGATCTAAATCTATTTCAGCCATTGGATTTAGAGATCACCCAAAAGTCACTTGGATCACCCAAAAGTCACTTGGAGTTATATTAAGGGAGGAAAAGGTCATTCATTCTTTCATGAGCAGATTGGGAGAAGAAGAGCAAGAGAGCAAGAGAGATTTCTGAGCAGGGAGGAGAAGGAGACAGCAGCTTGGCACATATTCCAAGGCAGCAGTTGAGCAGATTTGTACAGCTGATTCAGAAAATAGTGAAAGGCAGATTTTTGCACAAAAATCGAGGAGCAGTTTGCTGATTTTTCTGCACACAAAACGAAGGCCGTACAGCATTTATTGTTGTCCTGTTTGCTGTAATTTCCAGATTGCTGTGAGGCACGGGAAAAGAGATAAGTTGTAAATTTGCTTGTCGATTTTTTGCTGAATAATTCTCACTGTAAAAAGGCAATTTTCAGAAATAAAGAAGAGCTCTCAAACTGGTTTTCCCAAGAGTTGTAGGGGGTTTTTCAGGGTCAAGTTGACCAAAAATATCAGTGTTTTAATGTGTTTTAATGGCTGTTTTTGATTGCTGATTTTTAATTCTGCAATTTCCAGCATTCTGAAAAATTTCCAGAATTTGTGTTTTCAGCAATATTTATTTTTTCAGTCTGTTAAATGTATGGTTATGGGAATGGGCATTTAACTACATGGGAGAAATAAGGAGAAACTGAAAACCGGGGTGGGAAAACAGAGATTTTTACAATAAAGGCAAGGGTTTGGTACGTCATATTCCCTTCCAAGTTTCTGAATTTAGTAATGATTCTTTTGATGATTTGGAGAGGGTATATTTTGTAGAAGAACCCTATAGATGAAAACCTTTTAGGTGTTATCGTTCCCTCATGTAATGAAGAGCATGACAACCAAGAGGATGAGGATTTTGACACTTTTTTTATTGTAACTTGTAAGTAGATGGCATTTGTATAACTGGTTTGTTTGTGGAGATCCTATCTCTGACATGGATATTGAGAGTTTAATAGAGAAATGCCTAATTGGCATACTCAATTACTCCAATCCCAATCAGCGTCAAAGACTCATGAAGCACAGAGAAAGCATTGTAGGTTCTATCTTTGATGATCTCAGAGAGCCAAACATGGTGGAGGCAAGTGAACCATTTTTCATTATTAATGAACAACCATATATTTTCATCGTGGTGATTCAATGCAAGATAAAGGGTTTTTTTATGGCAATAAAATTGCAAACCAAACAAATTGTTTATTTGAGTCATTGCTTATGTATTTTACTATTTTGTCGATGATATGTATTGCACTCGGTGCCATTTTCATATATTCACCTTTACATGGTATATAAATGAGCAAACTTTGCTTATTTTGTCTCTATTGGCTTGGAATCATGGTTTAGACCTAACCAGTCCCGGTTCGTTTAGACCTAACCAGTCCCGGTTCGTTTAGACCTAACCAATCCTGGTTCGACCAGTTTTAGTAGGTAAACCGGTTCATTAGGTGGACGGTTCGGTCACCGGTTCCGGTTTTAAAAACATTGGGTGGAAGCTACAAGTTTTTGTGCCCTCATGGTTGTCATGGAGGAAAACCATATAGTGGTTCATATACCTGTGTGAGTTGGCATCTTTGTGGGGTTTTGGACAATGATAACAAAAAGGGTGTCATGGGGATAGCAATTTGCCCAAAGGTTTCAGTTGAACAAAGAATAAAATACATCCAAATAGAGGAGGTTGCACAACAAAAAACAAAAAACAAAAAACTCATTATGAATCAAGTGCAACCTCTAGATTTGGTAGCTCATCTACTCATGGTACTTCTACAACCTCTAGAAGTAGAAGAACAATAGGGGATTTCTTGAACGTTGTTCAGAGGGATGATGTGCTTCGCTCTCCCTATTGGCATGATATCGTCACGGCCATCAATGAAACCCCAAAAGGATACAAGAGCCCCAATTATGAGAAAGCTAGAACAGTGTTATTAGAAAGAGAAAAAGCAATGGTTCAAATCACTTTGACACGTTTTACAAATGAGTGGGTGGATTGTGGGGTATCTGTTGTATCAGATGGGTGGAAAAATGTTAGAAACCAACATTTGATAAATGCTCTTGGTGTTTCTTCTAGTGGTGTAGTCTTTATTACATCTCATGACTCCTCCATCAGTGTAACTGCCCAAAACATTGCAAATCTCCTATTGCAATCAATCAAAGATGTTGGTCCTAATAATGTGGTTCAAGTGATCACTGATGATGCAGCAAATTGTAAGGAAGCAGGAAAAATTATTGAGTGTACTCATCCACACATCTTTTGGTCCAGGTGCTTGGTGCACACATTGAACCTTGTAATGCATGATATTGTGAAGCATAAAGAATGTGGATGGATTAATGAGCTTTACAAGAGAGGGAAGCAACTCATTAAATTTATCACAGGGCATATAATGGTAAACTACTTTTATGGCACTTACTCCAAGTTGCAGTTGCTTAAAATTGCAAAAACAAGATTTGGAAGTTAATATGTCACCTTTAGGCGGCTACTGAAGGTGAGACAAGCTTTACCTAATATGGTGACCTTTGAATCATGGGAGGAAATTAAAACTAATAGAGATGGTGCTAATGTAGCCAAGGACACTATTCTTGACAGTTACTTTTGGTCATGGATTAAATATGTTTTGCAATTCACCAAACCAATTTATTACATGATCAAGTTTACAGATTCAGATCGACCAATAATTGGGGAGGTGTATGAGTAAATGTATAGCATGTTGTGGTAGATAGACATGTTGAGCCTAGAGATATCACCTTGTATAATTATATTCGTGCAGAGGTGGAAAAACAATGGGATATGCTAAACTTCCATTGCATGCCTTAGCATATGTTCTGACACTTAAATACTATCATCCATCATGGCTTTCAACGCCAGCACCTAGGGGAAAGAATGAAAAAACCACACCTAAATCCAGAGGTTTTATCTGGTTCTATGAAAGCATAGGATAAATTAGTGCCTGATGAGGAGGAGGTTGCCATGGTACGGAAACATTTGAGCAACTATACGTTTAGCACTAGTTCACTTGGGAGCATGCATGCAATTAAGATCAAGAGAATTTTTGGTCTCAAGTGGTGGAACATGCATGGAGGTGCTCCTACAATTCTACAAACTTTGGCATTGCGGGTGCTATCACAAGTGGTAAACACTTCTTCTGCAGAGAGGTGTTGGAACTCTTATTCCTTCATCCACAGTATTAAAAAAAGCAGGTTAAATTTAGACAGGACAGAGAGCTTGGTTTATGTTCACTACAACTTGCGATTGTTGTCCCATTACTGTGATGATGCAAATACTAGTAAAGACCTTAAGGTTTGGGGAAAAAATCCAAAGGAGCCCAATTTGGAGGATGGAGTGTTGCAATTAGAGCAATTGGAGGATGATCTTATCCAAGATGATGATGATTAAGTTGAGATGCCACCCCCATCTGGTCCCTTGGTTCCCAGGTTCCATGCTTCAACACCAATAGCGGGGGCTTCATCTTCATCAGTTCCATAGTCATTGCCACAACTTCCAGAGCCACCATCTTCTTCATTGCCACCACATGGAGGCTCACGTCCTATTCGTGGTGGAAGGAGGAGAGATTAGTAGATATATTCACAGTTTACTACTTTTGTCATAGATTAGACTTGTAGACTCCTGTTGTGAATTTGAACTTTTTTTCTTACTCTTCCTAGTTCAGTGTGTACTTGAGTCTTGGTGGTGGCCAAGTGGCCTATTTTGTAAACATTATTATTTGAATTTTGGACATGACTCATGTTGACAGTTGCTCACTTGCTAGATAAGTTACTTGAATGTTTGATGATTTTATCTTCTAAATGTTTTATGTTTTATGATATGCTTAAAAATTTGATGTATGTTTGTAATTGCTAGAATCTAGATGGTTGATGCTCGAATAATTAATCATTGATGTACAATGGAATCATGGATGCCATATCTATCTTGATTTATGTAAAAATATGCATGTTTTCATGTCTTCTACAACTAATTTGGTATTTGGGATGTTTTTAAATATAAATGCAAAAAAATATAAAATATATATATATATATAGTAGACGCTTCGCTTCCTAGATTTTTGGGAAATGACGCTTCCATGTCCCTGCTTCCAAAAAACCGTCCTCACTTCGTGCAACGTTGGTTGGACTACAACTGCATTGGGTGTCCTCTAGGCCCTCACAAATCTTGAGAGAATTCCCGTGGCTAGATTTGGAATTATCCCAAGCCCTAATTCCAATTTCGTTCTTGGTCCCAGGTTTCATAGGTTAGTGGCCCCATCAAAGATCACTACATTGAAAATTTAATTCAAGTATAATCTCTTTGATCCTTTTATCCTCCCTTACGTGGTTGAGACCTTTTGTTTGAAGTTTCACTCTAAACCCTTGACCTTGTTTGGGTCCACTTGAATTTCTTAGTGATCCCACAAGCTTGTCACTATAATTTCACATGGATCATCTTAGTAACCATTTATCGTAGCAATATTAGGTCTACGGCATCCCTTATCAAGAAATATCCCTCATCCCTAGGCCTAGGCTTCCTCTAAAGTCTTTCTTGGAGAGCCCTACACCTTGCTTCTTGTTAATTTTAGGTATGTTCTATGCTAAGAGCAATTTACTTCAGTTTTTCATATTAGCCCAATGACAATATTAAGATTAGCAATCACATCAGCATGATAGTAAAGTGCAGATAGAACATAAATATAAACAGCAGAAGACAAGCCAAGACAAGAGGACACAAGATGTGGCACCAGCTAGGGACAAACCCCATTGTGGGGAAACCCTTGATCAATTCTTCTTATATTCTTCAATAGTTCAGCAGAGAGACATAGTACAAATATACATTTGAAGTCAATACTTGACTTGCCAAAATAGAAGATCATACATCAGAGATCTTCACCGTGAGGATGACACAATGCAGCAGATGATAGGCCTAGAGCAGCTCAACCAATTACTCAACATACTGAAGCTTTCCTTCCATAAGACTCCTTCCTTTGCTGCTTCACTGATAATGCCAAGGCTGCCCATCTGGCAACTTGAATATGCTGTAAGGACTGAAGCATATCTTGGCAAACCTGATCACTGGTTAGGGCACAAACTCAGAGTGCTACAGCACCTACAATACACCCCACAGTCCACCTATAGACAATGACTAGCCTTCATACAGTCCTCCAATGAAACGCTGCATTATAGGACTGCTTACCTTATGAATGCAGCTCCTAAAAAGGTCCCCAACTGCTGGCTATGGCCTGCGGCCTAGCCCAACAGTGGACTGCAACTTAGGTTCTTTCAAACAGTGATCCAAACAGCCCTTACATAGAAGCATCTAGCTCCTCCTTATAGCAGATTCTTCTTCCCTTCAAATCAGGCTCAAGAATCAACACCAACATGCCCAAACAGTCCTTAATTAGGCCACACTGTCACCTACAGCAATGTGGCATTATGGCAGCAGTTAAAGTGACTGCAACTAGGTCTCTTTGAGCAGTGTATAAGAGCCTAATAGACTGCGGATTTAGGTCACCTTAGGACAGCGTGTAAGGGTTTCTTTGAACAGCAAATAAGAGTCTTCACAAGACTATTAATGGGCCTCTCTTAACAGCAGATTAGGGCTGCGTAATAAGGACCTTGGGACAGCGGATTGGGGCCACCTTCATACTGCATATAGAGATTATGTTTCACTGCTGATCAGCCCTCCCTTTGCTGTGGATAAGGCATCCTTTGAATGTGGCTAGAACTCCCTTCCACAACGGCTATGTCTCTTCCTTAACGGCTGCTAGGGCTCTCCTTCTACTGTGGCTAAGACATCCTTTATTGACTGCGTTTAGGGCTTCTTCATGACTGTGCCTTGATCTTGTTTAGAACAGCAGTTAGGGCATCTCCCTTTAGGACTGCGTTTAGACTTCTTCTTAACTGTAAGTAGGGCTTCCTTATGACAGCGTTTAGGGCTTTTGTAGGCAGCATATAAGTCCTCCTTTGACTGTGTCCTAGTCTCTTTCAGAATTGCAGATTAGGGCATGGCAGATCCCCTTTAACTGCGTCTAGATGATCCTCCCTTGACTGCTGCTAGGGCTTCCTCTTTTTAGATCTGCGGCTAGGATTAGATCTCTTCTTAGGACAGCGTATTCTCTTAGAGACTTCTCCTTCCACCAAAACCCAAACAAGTGGAGAGAGAGAGATCACAAGAGATGTGTCTAAAATGACTTGCAAGCCACCTCTATTTATAGTGTAACGTTGAGGATAAGATGGGGTAAATTGGTTGCTGGCCGACCTTGACGAATTGTCACATAACACAAATAAATTCATATCTCCATGAATACATGTCGGAATCGGATGATCTTTAGATCAATCCTACACCTCTTGACGAGAGGAATCCAAGAAAAATATCAGCTGCCATAAATAAGAAGACCCACATGGAGTTTGGCCCTAGTTTCCAATTTTAACACTTCTTAATCAATTAAGCTCTATCATCTGAGTCTCTCCTATGAATGGGCTCTTGAAATCACTATCTTTCCATCATTGATATATCATTCTTAGTGATTTTCCATATATCGAGACTCCTCCCATCAGTGAAAGTCCATAAAGAGCAGGGGACATTGACTGAGGTGACAGTGGGTCTTTGTCCCATTGTTGCCACTTGGTCTAGTAGTTGCCCCTTTGGAACCCCTCCTAGGACCCCTGCTAGATTGACTTGTAACAGGTCTCAAGTTAAATTTTCCAGCCATGTCATCTTTCAGAGTCAATTCAGAGCACTTCAACTTCCACTACCCATCTACCATGACATCCAAGGACAGTTCAATTGATTGATCAAGATGCCTCAAACACCTAGCTAGTTTCTTCAAGTAACCCAACTAGAGATGTCTGGCCTTATACGTGCAAGGGGCCCTCCATCTTTGTGTTCACAAGCTTAAGGCTTCTCCTCAACTAGATTCTGCCTATAGAGGATTACTTCCTTCCTTACAGTGCTCCCATTAACTAGGGCAACCATGAGACAAATTGATGGCAGCATTGCATTTGGATCTCGATCAATGTGAACTTAACAAAACGTCTCCCCTCCACATATGTAGAATTTTCTTGAAAATTCTGCATTGTTGTAGTGAACAATTCTGAAACTAAATTGTAACACCAAGACACAGAATTTATCTTCTAAATTTTGCAGCGGAATAGGAACAAAAATAACACACCATCATAATAATCGAGGCACAAAATTTTCTAGGGAACCCAACTGGGAAAACCCTCTGCTTGTTTGAGAATTTTATTGAAGAAATTTGAGCAATAGATCTCTTACAAATACAACTTGTTTCAATAGAGAATACAATCTGATTCCCTCTGCTTGTACTAAGTTGAAACACTCCTTGCAAGACCCTTGATCTGCTCCTCGATTTCCTCCTAATTCCTTGCACATAGGTTGCTCCTAAATTCTTGCACAATTCCCAAGGAAATTCCTCTCTCCAATAATGCACACAAGCTTCTCTTGGCACACCTTTCTCTCACAAGCTCCACACATAAACCTGTGCAACCTTCTCACAAACCCGTGAGCTCTATTGTCTTGTCTCACCAACTCGTGCTCACAAGACAATGATCAAATTTGTGCCTTCATTCCTCCTTTTAAAGGCAATTCGAATGGCTAAAGTTAGTAAGTCATATTTTTAAGAATCGAACTGGTGATTGAGTGGCTCATGCAACTTGCCCTAAGTCTCAATCTAGAATTAGAGACCTTCACTCCTTTTCCAAGTCAACTCACACTAGAAGACAGTGAACTCAACCTTCTACTTTGCCACATTAGTTAACTGCTACATAGCTCGTCCTAATTTTTAGGAAATCTCCTATTCTTTAGGAAATTGAGCATGCCAAAGAAGAAACTCGATTTGACTCCTTGAATTAAGGCACAAATCAAGGAATCCATTTCTCGCTACTATTTTCAAGTTTCAACACTCACTATTGGAGAGGAAGGTGTTCCTGGAAGAACCTCGTCCACCTGGATCTGTCTCCAACACTACCATGTTCTTCGTTGTTGCAATTGCTCCCTCTGAACTAGAAGGCTTCCTTGCTTTCTTCTGTGGAACCTGCTTTGAAGACTTGTTCTTTCCCACCATGCTCTGCGAGTCCACCACTTTAGTCATAAGTGCCATGTACCTTGTGTACCTCTGTGTCTGCTTCTTGATGCTGGGAGACTCAACTCTCTTCTGATCTCCCTTAACCAAATCCTCTGCCCACTTGGCTCGAACTCTCCCTATACTGGAAGTCTCTGACTGAGTGGTTGCCTCCACTTGCCCTAGGCTATGCTCCTCATCATCTTGTTGGTCAGCCCAATTGCCAACTAGCTTAGACCCAAACTAAGATACTGGTTGAGGCTCCATCTTGAGAGCTCTATCCTACTCTTGCTCAACCACCACTTCTCTACTTTGAGCACTCCCTGCCTTGTTGCTCAAGGTTGCACCTGTCTCTACCTGCAACTTGTAGAGATTCTTCACCCTCACACCTATCTGCTTCTTACATCCAGAAGCTAAGTGTTGGAGGTACGCCTTACCTCTGCTAAAGATGATATCATATCCCTTGCCCTCAAGTGTTGCTACTAAAACAAGATTCTACCTCAATCTTGGGACATAGAGAACATCTCCAAGATGAAGAGGATTACCTAACTCCCTCTGAAAATTGACAGTACCAACTCCTCTAGCTGCATACCGACCATCATCTCCTAGCTCAATCTAAACTTGCATGTCCTTCTCCTTCAGGTGGCTAAAGCTCTTCTTGTTCCCAGTCATGTGGAAGGATGCTCTTGAATCAATATACTATATATTGCTATCTGTTGAGCTTGCCATGCAAGCAATCAATGAGAAATATTTCTCGAATTAGGCAGAAAATGCATCTACCTTCGTTGATGCAGCAACATGATCCTTACTAGACTCCTCCTTCCGATTAGGACACTTAGAAGCATAGTGCCCAAACTCATGGCAATGGAAGCACTTGATCTTACTTAGATCCTTCTTCTTGCCCTTCTCACTGGACTCGGCCTCTCCTTTGCCCTTCTTGCCCTTGGCCTTGCCTGCAAGAGCAAGATTCTCCTCTTCCTTCTCAACCTTCGACCCCTTGCCACTGCTGCTCTTTTCAAGACTGAGTTTGAGCTCCTCCTAAGTGAAATCACTCCACAAATGTTCCCAATCTAGCAATTTATCTTGTCTAGTAATCCCTTGAACAAAAGTAGCCCACTCCTTGGTAAACCAATTTATAGCAACTCGCACCAATTCATTGTCATATGGTTTCTCTCCTACAGCTCCCAGCTCAGCGCGAACGATCGGATGAGATAGGAAATTACGTTCTCACCCTTTTGCATCTTGGTGACCCTTCGCTTCTCCTTAAGAGTCGTTTTATGATTCTTAGATGAATCTTGGTATAATTTCACAACAACATCCCACATTTCCTTTGCAGTCTCCTTAACGGAAACATGTGAGATTATATGATCCTGGAGTCCATCTAGGATCATCCTCTTGGCTTTGGCCATCTGCCTTTGGAACAGCCATAACTGGTCTGGATCTGTAGGTTCTACAACACCTTCCTCAGCAAACACCTGCATTCCATAATCGTCCAACAAGAATATCATCCGGACTTTCCAAACACCAAAGTTGAAGGCACCATCAAGTCTATCATGATCTCTCAAATCTACTATGGCCATCATGCCTACTTAGAAAACTCTCCAACACCTGCCCACTAACAGTCTTGTAGTCCTTCACAAGAGGTTGTACTTATGGCTTGGAGGCTGCCCACTTCACTGCTCCTTTAGTCCTTCAATGTCTGCAAATTCTTGGGCTTCAATATATCTACCACTGTTAGCACTCTTGTTGTCCTTCATAAGACCTACTCTTTGGCCACAATTAGGCACCTACTAACAGTCCTACACCTGTCTTAAGTTGCCCCCAAAACTGTCCCAAACCTAGACAATTACCACCTTAGCATCAACACAAAATTTGGAAGGAAAATTACTAACCTGAGATGTCAACTTTTGTCTCAATACTACTAGATCTATGCAACACCTTAGACCTGCATCTTGGACCCTAGTTGGGCTACCTATAGCAACTGTTACAGCCCTCCAAATTCGGCCCAAGGCTGCTGCTAAACTCCACTCTTCCTTTCCCAATAGGCCTCCCTCCTGCACTGCCTCCTAGTAACTATACAAACCCTGTTCCAGATCCCCTTGCAGCCTTACAACCTTCCTAAGACAGAGTTACAGGAGCTCAATCACCTTACTAGAGAGCACAAGTTCTGCGGCCAATTTAACACAGAGAAATAGCCTTCAAACCAACACAGAAACTCTTTCAGTTTTCGTCCTTACTCTCAGCCAGCACCTGCCCAATCTTGGCTGCCCAAAATAGGATACCCCAACTCGGCCTCCTTCACTTTAGATCAGCACCTAAAGGACTGTGGCTACCTCAGACCTCCTTCACCTTATGCGAGATACACTAGCGATGATCTTAAATATGTTCCAAGAACTCTGATACCATGTAGAATTTCCTTGAAAATTTTGCACCGTTGTAGTGAACAATTCTGAAACTAAATTGTAACGCCAAGACAGAATTTCTCTAGTAAGTTTTGCAGCAGAATAGGAACAAAAATAACACACCATCACAATAATCAAGGCACAAAAAATTATAGGGAACGCCATTGGTAAAACCCTCTGCTTGTTTGAGAATTTTATTGAAGAAATTTGAGCAATATATCTCTTACAAATACAACTTGTTTCAATAGAGAATACAATTTGATTCCCTCTGGTTGTACTAAGCTGAAACACTCCTTGCATGACCCTTGATCTGCTCCTCAATTTCCTCCTAATCCCTTGCACATAGGCTGCTCCTAAAGTCTTGCGCAATTCCCAAGGAAATTCTTCTCTCCAATAATGCGCACAAGCTTCCCTTGGCACACCTTTTTCTCACAAGCTCCACACGTAAACTTGTGCAACCTTCTCACAAACTCATGAGCTCTATTGTCACGTCTCACCAACTCGTGCTCACAAGACAATGATCAAATTTGTGCTTTTGTTCCTCCTTTTAAAGGCAATTCAAATGGCTAAAGTTAGCAAGTCTTATTTTTAGGAATCAAACTGGTGATAAGTGGCTCATGCAACTCGCCCTAAGTCTCGATCGAGAATTAGAGAATTTCGCTCGTATTTTTCCAGGTCAACTCAAACTCGTATTAGAAGTCAAGGTTCTTGAGGAACAGTTTTTGGGTGCAAATTTGCTGTGAGAAAGAGTCACTCTCCTAGGGCAGCTTGAGCAAAGGATAGTCAGACTGTTTGTGGCCGCTTCTCCTGTGATTTTGTGCAGCTTCTTTATCAAATCAGGCAGCTAGAATTAAGATTCATGTCATTGTTATTTCAGATCTGCTGAAGGGTGCATTGCCAAGAAGCCTCAAACCCTTGTACATTGTTGAATCCTTGGAAGAGGTCACCTATAGGAGCAGCTCAATGGGAGAAGGTTGCTCAGTAACCTCTTAGAACCCTAACCAGGCTGTAAGCTACATCAACCAGATTTGCTGCCCTTGCAAAACAGTGATTTGACAAGTCTATTTTGACTTATGTTATTGTACTCTCTCTGCTGAACATTTGATATAATAATAAGAAGATTTGATCAAAGGGTTTTCCCCATCTTGGGGTTTTTCCCTGGCATCCGCCAAATATGGTGTTCTCTTGTCTTGGCTTGTCTTCTGCATTTAGATTTGATGTTCTTTCATCAGTTACTGTCATGGTTAATGTGATTACTTATGGATTAAGAGAATTTTAATGGGCTAATGGATAAATGAAGTATCTGATCTAAGAAAAGAACATGTTAACTCAAAATTAACATGGTATCAGAGCTCAGGAGAGGTCAAGCCCAAGCGAGAGAAAATGCAATCACTAAGATGGTTTCATCACATCAAATCAAATTCTGGGCATGATCACTATGATCTCTGTGACTAAGTCGAAAACCCAATCAGGAAAATTCATTACAAAAGTTTTGTGCCCATTTTGGAAAAACGAATTCTTCTCACCAAAGTATGAATCTAACATTGATATTCTGAAATGACCTGCTACCAGGAGAAATCAAAGCAGATATTGACGGCTCTGTCTCTATTGCATGTAAAAATTTGCTCTCGTCCGAATCTTTGGTTGAAGAAGGGTTGGTGATTCATAAGCGCTAGTACAGGAGACGTATTTTACTGATCTGTCTTACAAGGATGCGTTCTGGTCTGAAGGGCTGACTGATTTTGAAGCGTCTAAGTGAACAGCCTTGACATGACTAAAGCCGCACTGGATCGTCTGAGATGATCTGCATACGAGATGACATGATTAAAAGGCGTAATCAAATATTTGAAATATTCTCTTCCCAGATATCGTGAAGCACCTTTGAATGATCTGATGCGATCTAGTGTGCAATAAGAAAAGTCATGTGATTGGTCTCAAAGTCTTTATTTCTTTGTGGCCAAATCTTTCCAACTTTGCACTACTCCGAGGATTGGCCATCGACCCTCTTTGGAGACTGAGTGTATAAAATAAAATATTCAAAATTCTGAGGCAGATTCAAGTAATAAAACCAGTGTATAAGTGTGACTCCTATGTGGACTTGGCGCCTAAATGACTAACCCGATCTAAGACAGAGACAGCATGTATATTGTCAACTCCTGTGATGTGGTCTTTTCACTGAAAGGTTTGACCTGTGGCAACACGTTGTCAGTCTCAGTGAAGGCTTGAAGTTTCAGTGGGCTGCTAATGCATGGTCAATTCAAGATTACAATTTGGTCCGGCATTTATACCTCCTTCATTTCTGAAAACTGTTGATTGACTTGAGCTATAGCAGAGGATGGCCTTAATTACCCTTTGCGACATACATTTTGGACAATCTTTCAGAACAAAGAACCAAGTTTGGGTGTAATTTAAAGCTTGTACAGTAACCAAATGACACTATCTCCTGCATATATACATCTGTCATAGTTTAGAGCCGACCTTTGTGCAAAAGTCTGCGTAGGGACTGTAGAGAAAGGAAGATGTTTTGATTTTCAAGGCAATTCAACCTTTCTTCTTGAATGACCTTCTCTGCAGCAATCTAAGCTTGATTTGAGAAACTCAAACTCTAACATTGATACAATTCTTGCAGCAATTAATTTGAAGAACTCTTTTATGGTGGAAGACTTAAAGCAATTTCAAACCTATTGGCATTATTCAAGTGACAGTATCTCGGCTCATTATTTGTATTGTAAGGTACTCTTCAAACCTCGGAAACTAACAGTTTTCTACCTCATAATTTACATCTGTCTGATATGAAAGAGTTTTGGGCTATGCTCAAGGATTGATCTGTTAAGGTTTTAAGTTAGTAAGTAAGGCAGTCCAAATTCTGTGATAAGGGTTCAGTAGTTTTGCAGCATCTCATCGATGCCTTGACATCCATACCCTAACCCTTTCTCCAACCTTGATATCAGTATCATTATCTTCATAAACAGAAGTTTATCGTATTGTGGCAGCATGACTCTTGGTTGTCAGACCTATCTGAAATCATTCAAAGCACAGGTTGAAATGAAACATTTCCAGGAGTGAGGTTGAAGAACCTGGGTATCAGCTTGTTGAATAGAATGTCAGTTTGCAAGCATATCTGTGGCATCAGATTCAGTACAGTTTTCTGAAGTTATGACTTAGATTCAGGTTGAAAATTGGCTGCTTAAAGAGTTGTCATGGCAATATGATCACTTGTATTGATAAGCAGTAAAGCTTCCCATCTTTTTGTTGTTTAAAGGTTGTATCACTGATACATGTCATCAGCAGAATGTTGCTAGAGATTTGTCATTACTGAACTTGTATTATTATCATCTCAGGAATAGTGCTAAGAAGCCTTGTTAACAGAACAATGCTTGAGTGAACCATGATGATTACCTACTAATAATTGATAGTGTTGATATATTGGGTAATGCTAGGGTCTTCCTGAAAGTATGAAGACTTGTAGATATCAAGGATAAAATCTTGTGCAGTGAAAACTCTTGGTTATATTCGGCATCAGTTTATGTGTGCCACTTCCCTATGTATAACATTTTAGTATATGCAGCTCAGCATCATTTTCAGTCCAGCATTTTCTCGTAGCTGTGGTGATATGTTGTAGACCCTGTATACTGATGACTGTGTTACAGTCTTGTTCACAAATGAAGTTGTGAACAAGACAGATGCAACTTTGGAGAGCCTATCTTTTGAAAGATCATCTACTATGAAGAAGCTACTAAGATTCCAGTAAAAGAAATTACAGCACCTTTGACCTTGATAGGGAGTGCAGCACACTTGAAGCTTTCATTCTTGAAGATCACCCAGGAGAAGGAGTGCATGGCACTTTGGAACATTCTTTGTATCAATCCCTATCAGTATACGACAAAGGTGTCTTGAAGAAAGTATATGACAGTCTTGTCGAGCACTATAAGCAAATAAGACGTTGATGGAGGATATTTCAGCTGTCTTGTAATAATCTCAATGATTGAAGAAGAACCATGTCGATTCTTCAAAATTTTCCTCTTTGGAGTTTATTGAGTCTCATCTCTCATGGGAAGTTCAGGAAATCATCTAAAGCAAGGCTTCAATGAGAACTATAAAAGCTCTTAATTAATGCCAGGATGTAGATAGCTCGATGGATACATTTTGGGTAAGATTACACTCCCAATATCTAGAGGGAGCTATGATGTTTAATCTTTGGATACATCCATTATTAACATCAGATCAACACACATGACCCTCTCATTTATCAATGTAAGAGGGAGCTGGGTCAAGATAAAAGACCCTAAGATTAAAAGTCTGAGATATTTCTGTGATTGTCCAGTTCATTGCCGAAATTTTTCTATTCTGACAAAGTGCACATCTAGGTGCTATATCTCTTAAAATCCACTTCACTTCGTGAATAATCTGAAATATGGGATCACCATTGAGGTTGAAATCAGCAAGCATAACTTATCAGGATGAATGTGCAGGTTTTTGTCATATCCCTTGGTAAGGACAGGTTTAACTTCCTTCAGAGAGAGGTTGGGAGTAATGAATAGACCCTACTATGAGGGTCTCAGTTGAACATTAAGCTTTGGGAGCTCTTGGGGGCTTGGGGTACTTATGGAGCTATGAGCGGTTCACCTTCCCCTATTGATGCGCTATGTACAGGGTGAGCGGTTCACCTTCCACTGTGATACCCCATGGTGGATGACATGTGTGTACAGTGAGTGATTCACCTTCTCTTACGATTGCGGGCACATGTAAGTAGGGCAAGTGGTTCACCTTCCCCTACTGTTGATGACATATGCATAGGTTGAGTGGTTCACCTTCTCCTGCGGATACCCCAGTGAGAGACGCTTCTGGGCATCTGTTGACATGTCAATGGGACGTGGTTCATCCTTTCCCCACATGTAGGATGTTTATTGCCTACGATCTGTGGTTGACATGTCGGTGGGATGTGGTACATCCTTTCCCCACGTGTAGGATCCTTCCTACTATTGTTGGTTTGCATGCGTGTATGACGTGGTTCATCCTTTCCCTACGTATGATTATGACATGTGTTTGTAGGATGTGGTTTCTCCTTTCCCTACATATGATTGTAACTTGTGTTCGTAGGACGTGGTTCATCCTTTCCCTACTTTCAGTGATGTGCATACGTAGGATGTGGTTCATCCTTTCCCTACGTGTGGTTGTGATGCGTGACTATAGGATGTGGTTCATCATTTCCCTACGTGTGATTGTGATGTGTGATTGTAGGATGTGGTTCATCCTTTCCCTACATGTGATTCTGAGGAGGGTGTGATACATTCTTCCCTGCTATTGATTCAGTATCATCCTTCCCATATAGTCTGGGACACATGGGAAGTACCACTCATCTGGACAATGAGTTGGGAAAAGTGGATAGGGACCATAGCACTACCGATGGACGCATCGTGTACTGTCATACTCCCTATGTCTAGGATGTATGATGTTTCTTCAACTTGATCTCTTGGGATCAAGTCCGATGGTTATGAAGACTGACTTTTGTCAGTGGAGAGTGGCAAGGTCTTGTGACTCACTCTCGATCGATTCTTCTTTATTATTCATATCAGTGTTCAACAGAGCAGAGCAGAGGTACAGAGACGGTTCATAATGACAAGTTAGCATGATGATCAATGATGATGGATGGATTGGTAAGTGGAATTCTCCCTAGTTGAGAGGGAGTGTTAAAATTGGCAACTAGGGCCAAATTCCACTTTGGACAGCTCCTTTGGGGAAGATAACTACAGCATTAAATTCCTCTTTTCGAGAGGACCAAAATCGATCTAAAGATCGTCAAATTTGGATAAGTAAAGGGGCTTTTTGAATTTATTCTCTCACACAAATATTATCAAGGTCGGCCTCATCTATATGTCGGCTCAACAAACCCAATAGTCACGTCTCTTCAACTCCCCATCGACTAGTATATATTGAGGTGCCTACAACCTCATTTCACACATTCATCATCAAGAATTTCTCTGCGATTTGGACAGCGAGTTAGAGGCAGCCTGGGGCAAGGAAGTCGAGGTTCTTGAGGAACAGTTTTTGGGTGCAAATTTGCTATGAGAAAGAGTTGATGTCATAGGGCAGCTTCAGCGAAGGATAGTCGAACTGTTTGTGGCCGCTTCTCCTATGATTTGATGCGGCTTCTCCATCAGATCATGCAGCTAGAATTAAGATTCATGTCATTGTTATTCCCGATCTGTTGAAGGGTGCCTTGTCAAGAAGCCTCGAGCCCTTGTACATTGTTGAATCCTTGGAAGAGGTCACCTATAGGAGCAGCTCATTGGGAGAAGGTTGTTCAGTAACCTCTTGGAACCCTAACTAGGCTATAAGCTACATCAAACAGATTTGTTGCCCTTGCAAAACAGTGATTTGACAAGTCTAATTTGACTTATGTTATTGTACTCTCTCTTTGCTGAATATTTGATATAATAATAAGAAGATTTGATCAAAGGGCTTTTCCCTGGCATCCACCAAATATGGTGTTCTCTTGTCTTGCCTTGTCTTCTGCATTTAGATTTGATGTTCTTTCATCAATTATTGTCATGGTTAATGTGATTACTTATGGAATAAGAGAATTTTAATGGGCTAATGGATAAATGAGGTATTCGATCTAAGCAAAGAACATGTTAAGTCAAAATTAACAGGAGTCCATGGAGTATGTGTGTGTGTGTGTGTGTGGTTAAAAGATAAATCAAGAACCTTGAAAGCTATAAATAGAGTAGTCAAGGGAATGAAATGAGTATTGTAAAATGATTGACTACCGCAAAGACTGCATCCTTACCTTCAAAGAGTGAAAAATCAAGGATGAATTCCATAAATACCTCTTCCCACTTATAGTTGGAGATGACATTAGGTTGAAGAGGACCAAGATAAGGACCTATTTCAACCCTATTTTCTAAAGAGTGTCACAATCTACCACAATTGCTTGATATCAAACATCATTTTAGACCAATAAAAGTTGGAGGAGGCATTCCCATAAGTTTTGGTGGAAACCAACATGAAGACTTGAATCTTAGCCTTCATAAAATAAATCCAAGTTTTGTGAGAAGAATCATCAATGAAGGAACTATAATGGATATTGACTATCAATGATTAAAAAGACATAGGCCCACATACATCTGAATGTATCAAATCAAGACTCTCCTTTAATCTTTGCTTCCAAGCAGTCTCTAAATGCTTGTGAACTACACATACATTGAACTCCCCAATCAACTCTACCTTTAAATCTAGCAATTCTTGTATCATATTCTTCAAGAGTGGAAAATCTCCACAATGCAAGTGACCAGAGAACATGTGCTACAATTCACACATCGTGCCACTATCAAGCACCCAAGCATCATACATCTCCTTCATCAATTTACCAACAATTTGAGGAATCATCTAGACCTTCACAAAATCCAAAATAATCATCTTCACCTTAGCAACCTTCTTCTCATAATAAGACAATTGTTGAGGGCCAATAAGAATTATAGCTTCACCTTGGACTATGCTCCAAAGACAATAATTCTCTTAACCTTAGCAACCTCCTTCTTGTTGAAGAGTGTAACTAAGTTCGGTCTTCATAAATATATTTGAGTCATTATGTAATGTACTTATGAAAAAGAATGAAAAGAAAGATTTATTATTATTATTATGACTTATCAAAGCATGGGTTTCATGCTTGGGTCATCATGTTTTAGGTCAAAGTCCCCATTGAGGACTTCTAGGATTTATGTTGAGTCATTAAAGTCATTGTACATTTAATAAGGCCTTTCTTGGGCTTTTGAGTCATGTAAAAAGAATTAATTTTGAGTCAAAGATGAATTTTGTCACCTCCACACCAAGTCGGCCTCAAGAAGGTTAATTTGACCTCACCGGAAGCCTATATATTGAAGCAGTTCGATTCATTTGGAGGACAATCAATCACACAAGTTCGATCTCCTAGAAGAAGCCATGAAAAAGTGCAAAGTTGCAGTGGAAGAAGGATAACTGCAAGATCAAAGGTTTTGGGTTATCTCTCTCTCAAACGTGTGATTTTCTAGGTTCCAACATCAAGGCCGAAGTTTTGTTACGGCATCACAAAGTTCTGTTACGGCATCAAGAAGTTTTGTTACAGCTTCAAGAAGTTTTGTTACGGCATCAAGGTTGAAGTATGGCATCAAGGTCGAAGTGTTGCTTCGAGGTAGAGCTAGGTGCTTCAAGGTCGAAGAGCCAAGTGCTTTAAGGTCGAAGTTGTTGCATTAAGATTGAAGTTGCTAGGTCGAAGATACCACTGCATCGAAGTGTTGTTGCTACGATTGTTGCATCTAGGTCGAAGGCAGTACTGGAAAGTGATCATCTGTTGAAAAAGGAAAGAGATGACTTGGTGTGGAGGAAGTTTGTGTCTAAGTCAAGAGTCTTGGATTATCTCAAGAAAACTATTAAAGGAAGAGTTGTTGACTAGGTTTTCCCCAAGATTGGGGTTTTGCCTTGGTTGTCTGCCTACATCTTGTGTCCTTGATCTTCGTGATATTGTTTTGGTAATTGTTTGATGAACTAAGATAAAAGAAGAACATAAGAAAGTTAATAAGAACACAAGAATCTAACAAGTAATTATTAAGTATAAGAAAATCTATCTGCATTTCCGATTTTCTAAAATGGAATCAGAGCTAAGGTGAAGAAGAAATAAAAAGGCAGATTGAAGATCTATTGAAAGAAGACTAAGGAATCTCAAGAAGTTGAGCAAAGGATCATATAAGGAGACCTTACAAGGAAATAAATTTACTACCTTCAAGGACAATGTCTAACTCCATAAAGGGAGAGAACAAACTAGAAGGAGCAACAAATCATTGGTCATGGAAAAAGAGGATACGTCTAATCCTCAAAAAGAATAAAAGTTTTGGATCTAGTCAAAGGAAAAGTAAAGAAGCCTACAAATGAATCAAGTGAAGCAAAGAAACCAAAGTTTAGAGAAACAAAAATTTTGGACATGAGCCTAATAGTGGATGGAATGCATGCAGTCAAGAAGGAGTCAAAATATCTTTGGTAAACAACAAGGAGAGTGAAGAAGAGAAAATCTCGAATGATTGTTCCGCTCATCACAAGAAGAAAGGAACCTTCAAGAAGTCCAAAGGGCCAATACTACAATTGTCACAAGATGGGTCACTATAAAAAGGATTGTCCTGAAAATCCAGGGAGGAACAGGGATCAAGCAAACTTTGTCGAAGAAGTTTCACCAAAGAAGAACAAGATGGAAGGATCTAAAGTCAAAGACCTATGTGTTAGGGATGTTGAAATTTCTAAGTCTAACACATTAGAAATCCCTACTGCATTATCTGGTTTATTATCTCCTACTTGTTCTTTCCATTAACAAGTTATTTATAAATATAAATACCGAAATAAACACAAATGCAGCCTTAACTCATATATAGATCAGCAACTGAAATAATTGAGACAATCACACAAGGGACACCGTTATTTTTGGACAATCGTCCTCAGAAAAACCCAATGTGGGAAAACTGGTGCAGCAGATATGAGGGTTTTATTATTATGCAGTTTTCTGAATACAACTAGGGTGCCAGAAATGGCTCACCCTTCAGAGAATTTCCTTGGCATAAGTACCTCTCCTCGAAGACAGATATTCCAGCTGATCAGCAACCGAATGATTGATCCCACAGCAACTTCGACAATTCCTTAGCTGGACAGCAAAAGCTGCTCCAAGCTTCTCTCTGGAACTGCGTCACCCTCCAAGGACTACGTCACCCTCTTCTGCTCTATGTCTGCCTCTCAGCTCCCAGTCTGCCCCACGAAAGTTCCTCAATGCTGCCTCTTCAACCCAGTGTCAACTCTGCTAGCCTCTGCTACTTCTGCGTCAGCCTCTTGGCCCTCTGCGTCACCTGCGCTAGCCTCCTCAACCTCTGCATCAGTCCTGGTTGCCTCTGCGTCATCCTTCCAAGGCTCTGTGCTGTCTCTCTGACACTTTCTCTACCTCTCTGATATGTATTCTCAGCCTTCCGTCGAACTGTCCCTCGCTGCAATAGATCACTAACTCAATTCTCTCAGCAAACCCTGCCCCAGAAAATCGAATTCTTGATCAACTTGGTGTGTCTCTAACTGACCCTCAAACCTCCTCTTATACTTTTCATGTTGACGATTCAATGGTCGAGATTAAGTCTCTAATAAACAGCTAAGATTACATTTGGCTTGATCCTCGTTATTTAGAATTTTCTCACCCGTATAATATTAATACACATTAATATTTTAATTTTCCTAAGTTTAGACTTAGGGTCTCATTAAAAATATTAATTATTTTAATATCTCTTCATCCAGGTGAAATTTCCCCAAACGATTTCTGGGTCTTGGAAATCTTATGTGTCGTAGCCTCTCCACCAATTTTCATGGCTAGAGCACATATGATGCTACCAAAAATCAACAAGGGACTCTATCCCTTACGTATCCCTCAAGTTTGGATTAAGAGAGAGCCCTCACCACATTCCAAACATAAGTATCTTACTCCTTGTGTTATCTTTTATATTTGGTTTCCCTTACTTATCTAAGTTCGTTTATATTAAATACTAATCACATTTCTATTCATATTTTCCTTGTTTAGGAAAGGCTTACTGAATACTCAAGGATTATGAAAGAAGACCTCACAAGACAAAGCATTGGGATTACAAGGTTTGTAAAGAAACAAAGCACTCTTGAATCATAAAGATTCTTGATTGGGTGATTCATTATTAGATAAATCTACCCTCCTCGCATCTTTGATTATTCTTGTGGAACCCTAAAAAGGTTCTCTGTAAAACCCTAACTTAAGGATATGTCGATGATAATGTGTGAAACCCTAGCCTACTTAGGGTTATTGGTGAAGTCTAAAGAAAATGTTTGATGCTTTGATGATGTCATGTTTGGGTTTTTGGTATGGTTATGAAAACCCTAACTTGTTAGGGTTGAATGGTGATGTCTGAAATCCCAAATCTTTGAAGTTTTGGTAAATTAGGGTTTGTTATGTTATGTGTTGAAACCCTAGGGTTTGGTAGGGTTTATGAGCAAGACCCTTATTTTAGATAATGTCTTAGGAATGAAACCCTAGGCATATGTTTGTCCATCTAATCAAATATGTTAGATGTTTGAATGTGTTTGTGTCATTCGGTTTAACTAACTTATGTTATTATGATATGCTTGTGCATGATGATGGAATCCTAGATATATATATATATATATGTGTGTGTGTGTGTGTGTGTGTGTGTGTGTGTGTGTGTGTGTGTGTGTTGACCTAATTGTTGATGGTCATAAGTCCTAGGGTTTGGAACTAAGCCCTAGTCAAAGTTTGATACTCTAGGATGATAGTATTTGTGAATTCTAGGGTTTTGTAACTAAACCTTAGTAGAAGCTCAATTCTCTAATATATGATGACATTGTTTCAAATGTGACAATCTGAGATTTATGAAAGATTGTTGAAATCTGAAATTGAGCTATGATTGGTTTTGATTGTTGAAGCTTAATGGCTCATGTTTGAAATCTAGGGTTTGCATAAAATCCTAGTAGGAAGTCTAACATATGAATTCTGAAAGTTGTTAGATGCTTTGTTGAAATTATACTTGTTTGAATTGATTTAAGGGTTTTCTATATGTTATAAAAGAGTTTGTCATATCTCTAAAAGAAATATTGAAGCCCTTGATATAATGAGATTGATAACTTGATTGAGTTGTTGATGTGATTTAGGGTTTGTAACAAAACCTGGGCAAAAAGTTGAAGTATAGAAGTAAAGTCTCTTGTTGATTATGTTTATAAAGTCTAATGCTTCCATTATTGTATGATTTTGATATGGTTAACTTCATGCTTCTATAGATTTGGTTGTACTTGCTATCTAAGTCGTGCAGGTACATAATCTTCAAGATGGTGAAGATGTTCGTAAGTAAAGTTGATATGATAAGCATGATGAAGGAAATGATTTGAATGATGATGATCAATATGACTTTGATAAGAAGGATGGAAGCCATGAAAGATTTGTTGAAGAATCTAGGGCATCTAGGCGATATCAGATTCTCTGACGATGATAACTATTTGTGAAGAACTTTTACTTTTCTTATTAGCACAATCTTCTCTTATTATTATTAGTGTGTATTTTCTTTCTTCATCAAACAATTACCAAAACAAAAGAGACAAGAACACAAGATATTGGCTCTCAGCCAGGGCAAAACCTCTCTCTCCTAGAGAGGAAAACCCTTCTACAAATTTCTCTTATTGAAGCTTCAATTGACAAATGCCAAACCCTAGACCCTTGACCAGTAGATCCTCCAAGCACAAGACACAGTCTCTCTTTTTGCACCTTCCTTTATGTTCTTCAATCAAAGCCTCCTTCTACACTGCACCTTGATCTCTTCCTTCGCACTTCTTCCGGCAACTGGCAGCATGACTGCAGAAACCCTAGGTCTCCTTTAGAGACCTCTACTATGGAGTACTTCTTATTTTCTCTTCCTTGCTTGGCAATCTTCCTTTTGCTTGATGCTTAGGCTAGAAGATGGGGTTCTTCTTGAATTATATTTCTGAGTTAGAGGTTGATCCTCACCCTACTACAAATCTGAATTTTCCTCGCACGTGTGGCTGATTAGGGCTCAAGATTGTCCCTCTTGCTTGCTCCTTTTCTTTGCTTGAGTGAACACCTACTTCGCTTGAGATGGAGGCCTATATGGAGCCTCTTTTTAGTCCAATCGAACTCTATTAAGTCGTTTCTCTCATGGATCTGAAGTGACCGCAAAATTACCCTCTTCTTTGCACATGTGATAGAAAAGATCCCTAAAATAGTCCTCCAGAACTCGGATTTCTTTCTTTTCTTCTTCGTTGGTTTAGAAGCAACCCTTTGCTCTTCTTCGTACCTCCTTCTTGACTCTCTTTCTTGTTGATTTCAGAGATAGCTTGATGGTCTATTTGTGAGGTCGAACTGCCCTAATATAGGACTCTATCCCTATTTGGGCTGACTTGAGCTAGTGAGTCCGACATGTCCTTAAGTGCACCAAAAATTAATTTCTTTGAGCCAACTTGAAGAGGAGACTTGTGTTTGCGTTGGAGGATCTCTTTTGACATATTTCTTTGACTTTAACACATAGATTTACATAGTGTAACATACCCACATGGGTCTTTAACAATTACATTTACTCTTTGACTTTCCTAGAAGCACTTAAACATGTGCTTGACCTATCAAATGGGTAAGAAACCCATTCTTGATAATGACAAAAATAATAATTCTTTTCTTCACAAGTGCAAAGATCAAAATTAAATTTATGAAGACCGAACCTAGTTACAGTTTCTTCAACAAGATTCTCCAATATCATAAGAAGAAGTTGATCTTGCTAAGTTAAGAGGGAGTCTAGATAAAGAAATCTCCCTAGTTAAGAAGGAGGGCATATCATAGTCTTGATGGATAGCTTGAAAGAAGAAATTGGAGAATATATTTTGAGATGTTGCTGAAAGAAGAAAAGCTGAATCTGATTGTCGAATATGTTGTTGCATGTGAAGTATAGAAGAAAGTCATATGGTTGAGGAATCTTGTGTCAAGATTCGTTTTAAAGTCTCTAATTCCTACTGTGAGAAGCAACATCAAGTTGTCTGAAAAAACCCCGGAGGTTTGTGTTTACTTATGCACCAGTGAAAGGCTTTTATTGATTGGGGTTGTGTTTGTACAGGTAAATCTCTTAGAGGTTTGATATCATGTTTTACATGATGATTACCGATTAGTTTGATCGGGAAAGATTTGTTACCTATCTGTTTGATCGGGGAGGATTTGCTACCAATTGAAATAATTGGGAGTGTTGAGGCCTTGTGTGTGATACACATTGCCTAGGAGGACATCTGGTCGGCACTTTCTGTTGATGTCTGGATCCCGAAGTAGGGAGGGTGGCGTTGGTCATAGAGCTCTGACTTGTTATATGCACCTGAATCCCTGGGTTGATGATTAGCAAGTAAACCTCATGGTACCTAGAGAGGCTGAAAGCTTTAGTCCATCTTAGTCCCACCCAGATAGATTGCCTTGGTCAGGACCCTAGTCCATGGCACCGTGAATGCCTAAACTGTTGGAGGACCTTGGATAGATTGCCATGGTCAGGAATCTAGTTGATGCCATTGCGGTGCTTAAACTCTTCATAGTTCATATAGTTTGAGATCTTCCTTATACTTGTTATGAATACCTCCCTAGTTAAGAGGGAGTGTCGAAGAATGTAACTAGGTTCAATCTTCATAAATGTATTTGAGTCACTATGTAATGTACTTATGAAAAAGAATGAAAAGAAAATTTTATTATTATTATTATGACTTATTAAAGCATGGGTGTCATGCTTGGGTCATCATGCTTTGGGTCAAATTCCCCACTGAGGACTTCTAGGATTTACGTTGAGTCATTAAAGTCATTGTACATTTAATAAGATCCTTCTTGGGCTTTTGAATCATGTAAAAAGAATTATTTTTGAGTCAAAAATGAATTTTGTCACCTCCACACCAAGTCGGCCTCAAGAAGGGTAATTCGACCTCACCAGAAGCCTATATATTGACGCAGTTCGATTCAATTGGAGGACAATCACTCACACAAGTTCAAACTCCTAGAAGAAGTCTTGAAAAAGTGCGAAGTTGCAGTGGAAGAAGGAGAATTGCAGGATCAAAGGTTTTGGGTTATCTCTCTCTCTCAAATGTGTGATTTTCTGGGCTACGGCATCAAGGTTGAAGTACGGCATCAAGGTCGAAGCATTGCTTCAAGGTAGAAGTGTTGCTTCAAGGTCGAAGCACTGCTTCAAGGTCGAAGAGCTAAGTGCTTCAAGGTCGAAGTTGTTGCATTAAGATCAACGTTGCTAGGTCGAGCATCGAAGTGTTGTTGTTGGTATTGTTGCATCTAGGTTGAAGACAGTACTAGAAAGTGATCATCTGCTGAAAAGGGAAAGGGTTGACATGGTGTGGAGGAAATCTGTGTCTAAGTCAAGAGTCTTGGATTATCTCAGGAAAACTATTAAAGGAAGAGTTGTTGACTGGGTTTTCCCCTAGGTTGGGGTTTTGCCCTGGTTGTCCACCTACATCTGTTGTCCTTGATCTTCGTGCTATTGTTTTGGTAATTGGTTGATGAACTAAGATAAAAGAAGAACATAAGAAAGTTAATAAGAACACAAGAATCTAACAAGTAATTATCAAGTATAAGAAAATCTTTCTGCCTTAACAATTTTCTAACACTTCTCACGCTAAGACAATTGTTGAGGGCCAGTAAGAATTGTAGCTTTGCATTGAATTATGTTCCAAAAATCCATCTATGAACATGCATAACTTGCACTTCCAAGAGGTGAATTTGGAAGCTCCCTTAAATTGTTCTTGAGACCTAACAAATTCGCCATCCCTACAATGCCTTGAATCAAAACAAATCAGCTAAAATAAACACCCTATCACAAGTCAAATCACCCATCTTCAGTATGAAAGCACACAAATCATTGGGGCATCTGGCACATCACACCCGCATACCCCTTTCATGAGTCCTAGCATCACTCACAAGAGTAGATCAGCTCCAGTAACTGAAGTTTTCTCAGCATCACAACTGCTGAAATCTTCCATTTTCAGTGCCCTCTCACAGGCCCCTGAATTCTCCATGCAATGCACAGAAGATTTCAGCATTACCACTCTGATGCCATGTTAAAATTCTTCCCCCATAAGGCTGCGGATCTACATCATAGAGGTTTCACCACTAATGTTAAATCTGACTTCTTGAGGCACACCATCAGATCTACAAGAAAATGATATAGGTAAACTTCAAGTGTGTAGATACTGCAGTTCACAAGTTAGATTATTTCACCAGCCACTAGGATTAGATCTAACAAAATAAAAATAAAAAAAAGGATCTGAAAATCACATTTGCTCTACACCAACCCATCATAAATTAGCTCTTGAAATATAAATTAAAGCATGTTAAATCAACCCAGCATCAGCCTGGTTCTTCATCACATCAAAATAGTAAATCAACAACTAAAACACCAGAAATCAGATCTGCATGCAAATTTGGAACAGCAAACAGACTTCTTTCTATAATGCAAGAAAGATGATTACATTAAAACAGCTGCAAATGAAAAAACTAAACAGTAAATCATCATGAGTCAATTGGCATTTCTATCGAGCTACTCCCTTCTTTCAAGTACACTTTGCATTTACTAGAAGTACATTTAGAGCACTTGGATCCCCCCACTCGTATTTTTGACCCTGTTGTCGCACAAAGTGTCCAGGCACCGCGACAACACTCAAAGTAAGCGCTGTCACTCTAATCCTTACTCACTACATTTAGACTTTCTCCTAGACAAGTAAAGGGGGGTAGTCCCTAGGGGTAAATGAATGAGGAAAATCTGTGGAACACAGGCTCTAAGAGACTTAAGGCTGAATAACTTAATGAAAATGAGACAAGTTCTGATTAACTGAGTTATTTATATATATCAATTGCAATGAATAAGACACAACCACAAGATAGAAATGATTTTTAGACCAATGCCTTAGATGCTCAATTAACCATGACCCTACTTGAAGAAACAAAATCAAGCTATTCAGAAGAAGATTAGAGATGTGATAGAAACGGTGATCATGAACAATTAGATGTAAGGCATATGCAAAATATTCTAGCAATCAAATTTCGAAAATACCATGAAGAACCATGAAATTCAAATGCTAAACAATTCACAATCCAGGAATTTAAAATGATTTTTCTTTAGTGACCCTGATCTAGAAGAAATTTTCTTTCTCCTATAGTCAATCTTTAGAGATGATTTAAAAATATTAAGCGCGTTTGACTATAGAGAAATTAAATGTCAATACCACAAAATTTTCCCTTTCAATTTTACCCTTAACACAAAAAGACACCAAGAACGAAGTTTTTGATTTAAAATTCAGTTATTCCTTAGGCAAATTTTTAATGTGCTAAGCTTATGAAGCAAATTTAATGTGGTAAATGATCAATTAAATTTTTTAATGTCACAAATGTAAAAATAAATAAAAAACCCAAAAGACTTAATGAATTAAATTTTTAATGGGCCAAAGGCCACATAAAAATTTAAAATTTTTAATGTGAAAATGCAAAGTCTTTTGATTTAAATCAAAGTCACATAAAGTGAAAATGAAAATTTTTTAAGTTTTTGTTTATTTGTTTCAAGCAACAAAAAATATATATATATATATATATATATATCGATATGAGAAATCAAAGTCATACCAAAAAAAAAAAAAAACTTAAACGACCAAAAAAAAAATTGAATAATGAAAAGAACAAAATCTAACACCAACACATATTCAAAACAAAGTTAAAACAAATAAAAAAAAAATGAAATTGAATGTTTCCTTTGCCGGTTGACGCCGGCAAAGGGAGAGAGTTCGAAGGAGAAAGAGCTCAAAGGAGATGGCAGCGATGGAGTTGCAGGTTTGCAAGAAGGGAGATGGAGTGGCGGGCAGCTCGTAGGAAGGGGCGTGGGATCAACATCGGACTGGAGTTGAGGCCACGAAGTCGAGAGAGAACGCAGCAAAGAAGAAGGCACGTGGAAGAGGGAGCTCACGTAGCCAATGAAGATAAGGGACGAGTATTTAGTGCAGGCAGCGAAGAGGAGAAGGGTACAAGCTCGGAGGAGAGCATGCAGATAGGTCAAAGGAGGAGAGGGGGAGGAAACAGAGAAGAAAAGGCAGCACAAAGGGTTGTGATTTAGCAAGGTTCGAGCAAGGATTGGGAAGAGGGAAGGACGCACAGTGAGGAAGGAGGGTTATGCAGGGACGAAGGTAATGAAATCGTGCGGGGAAGGAGATGGAGAGATGCATCAAGGAGGAAGCAAAGGCAACAGCGAGGGAGAAAAGAAATGGAAAGCCCCACGTAGCAGAGAAATCTGAAAAAGAACCAAAAAAAAAAAAAAAAATCAGAGAGGAAGGAAAAATAAAAAAGCAGTCGAAAATGGTAGACCTAAAACCCTTAAAAATTTCCAGAAATTTATATGTCAAACCAGTATACCCCAGCTTTAAAATCTGCTCTAAGAAAAACTCATGAAATCCCCAGATATAAAGTTTGAAACCCTCAAACTGAAGTACAAAAAAAAAATTGAATAACGAAAAGAACAAAATCTAACCCTAACACATATTCAAAACAAAGTTAAAACAAATAATAAAAAAATGAAATCGAATGTTTGCTTTGCTAGTTGACGGCGGTAGAGGGAGAGAGTTCGAAGGAGAAAGAGCTCGAAGGAGATGGCAGCGATGGAGTTGCAGGTTTGCAGGAAGGGAGATGGAGTGGCGGGCAGCTCGTAGGAAGGGACGCGGGTTCAACAGTGGACTGGAGTTGAGGCCACGAGGTCAAGAGAGAACGCAGCAAGGAAGAAGGCACGCGGAAGAGGGAGCTCGGGCAGCCAACGAAGATAAGGGATGAGGATTTAGTGCTAGCTTAAAACCCTCATGCATCCACAAAACAACAATCTTATGATAAGCCCTGGGATTAAACAGTTGGGCTCTTCAGAAAATGCAAATCGAGAGTTGGCTGGTCCAACTGGAGACTATCCCCTAACACTCTATATTTTCTCAAGATTTCTCTACAAAACTTGAACAAGCCAATAAAAATAGAGAAAAGAAACAATAATTAAATTAAGACAGAATAGAGATATCTGCTATTATGTTCAAAATTAAAATTATCATTTAAAATCCAGCAAACTGAACAAGATACCTGTACCCATATCACTCTTAGAAAAGCTATCATCAATGGCTTCAGAGAAATTTAAGCATGGAATAAAATATATTTTACTACAGCATGCCCATGAAGAGTAACACCACTGAATCTTAACCCCAAAGTCTTTCTTTATTATCTAAAAAAAATTACACTAGAGCTTCTTGCTAAGCACACGACTCAGAGATCGGATAGATCAACTGACAAATGACCTCCTATTTAAAGATAAATCCTCCAACGGCTAGTTTGAGTGATCCTCGTCAAAGTAATCTCGAATGTTGATAAAGATCAAAATCTCTTTTAATCTCATCCGTCGAAATATTTTATTTTTGAGGAAATTCGAATTTTTCATTTAGATGCACTTTAATTAACTCCCTCAAAAATTTGACTTTGACTTAACCCCCACAGATCAAAAGTTTAAAATTTATCAAAATAATTAATTTACCTTAGTCTCGTGACCTCTTAAAATTTAATATTTTAGGACCGACAAATTTGCCTTTGGAGAATTTAAATTTACCTAGAACTTAGAATTAATTAAATTTTTGGCTTAGGATTTTAATTAATTTTGGGCCAGAAAAATTAATTAATTCACCTATGAGAGGATAAATTATTTTTCCAACCCTCAAATGTTTAGCCATGGTTTTCTAATTATGACAGACCATGTGCTAAACATTTTACATCAAGATTTACACATTTTTACATCATAAAGGAGGAAAGCTCATTTGTTAGACCCTCACAAACTACCCATTTCTGCAACACAAGTATAATCCAGCAAACCAAGCAATTTGTAATAAAATAATCTAACCAAATAGTTAAGATTATTCTCACATTATTTTTACATAAACTCGATCTAGAACACTATGACTCATCTAAGATCTTAGCGACAAAATCCATTCCAGCTTTGGGGTAAGACTGGAGGGAAAAACTCTTTCGATCATCCGAAAATGAATTGGTGAAACGAAAAACCTCCTAGAATGGAGATCATCACCAGAAAGGTAGGTTTACCTAGGTCGTTACATACGTGACACGGGTCTGCTGAGATTATTTACATTATACACATGCAGAATGGGTTTACATAACATCTCGGAAGTCACGATGATGATGATAGCAGGGCGGCACGGACACATCGATCAGGCACTATCCATTTTGCGAAAAATAGAATTTTTGAGTTAATTCCCTAAAAAAATTGACTTTGACTTAACCTCCAGGGATCAAAGATTTAAAAATTATCTAAATAATTAATTTACCTTAGTCCTGTGACCTCTTAAAATTTAATTTTTTAGGACTGACGAATTTTTCTTTTGGAGAATTTAAATTTACCTAGGACTTAGAATTAATTAAATTTCTGGTTTAGGATTTTAATTAATTTTGGGCTAGAAAATTTAATTAATTAACCTATGAGGGGATAAATTATTTTTCCAACCCTCAAATGTTTAGCCATGGTTTTCTAAATATGAGGGACCATGCGCTAGACATTTTACATCAAGATTTACACATTTTTACATCATAAAAGGGGAAAACTCATTTGTTACAGACCTTCATAGACTACCCATTTCTGCGACACAAGTATAATCCAGCAGACCAAGCAATTTGTAATAAAATAATCTAACCAAATAATTAAGATTATTCCCACATTATTTTTACATAGACTCGATCTAGAACACTAGGACTCACTTAAGATCCTAGCGACAAAATCCATTCCAGCTTTGGGGTAAGACTGGAGGGAAAATCTCTTTCGATCATCCGAAAATGAATCGATGAGACGAAAAACCTCCTAGAATGGAGATCGTCACCAGAAAGGTAGGTTTACCTAGGTCGTTACATACATAACACGGGTCTGCTGAGATTATTTAGATTATACACATGCAGAATGGGTTTACATAACATCTCGGAAGTCATGCTGATGATGATAGCTGGACGGCATGGACACATCGACCAGACGTTATCCCTTTTGCGAAAAATAGAATTTTAGAGTTAATTCCCTCAAAAATTTGACTTTGACTTAACCCCCAGGGATCAAAAGTTTAAAATTTATCAAAATAATTAATTTACCTTAGCTCTGTGACCTCTTAAAACTTAATTTTTTAGGACCGACGAATTTTGCCTTTGGAGAATTTAAATTTACTTAAGACTTCGAATTAATTAAATTTATGGCTTAGGATTTTAATTAATTTTAGGCCAGAAAAATTAATTAATTAACCTATGAGGGGATAAATTATTTTTCCCACCCTTAAATGTTTAGCCATGGTTTTCTAATTATGAGAGACCATGCGCTAGACAATTTACATCAAGATTTACACATTTTTACATCATAGAAGGGGCAAACTCATTTGTTACAGACCCTCACAGACTACCCATCTCTGCGACACAACTATAATCTAGCAGACCAAGCAATTTGTAATAAAATAATCTAACCAAATAGTCAGGATTATTCCCACATTATTTTTACATAGACTCGATCTAGAACACTAGGGCTCACCTAAGATCCTAGCGACAAAATCCATTCCAGCTTTGGGGTAAGATTGGAGGGAAAATCTCTTCCGATCATCCGAAATTGAATCGGTGAGACGAAAAACCTCCTAGAATGGAGATCGTCATACATCACACGGGTCTGCTGAGATTATTTACATTATACACATGCAGAATAGGTTTACATAACATCTCGGAAGGCATGCTGATGATGATAGCTAGACGACACAGACACATCGATCAGGCGCTATCCCTTTTGCGAAAAAATGGGGTGTACTATTATGGGTCGTTGAGACGTAGTGGTCAACATCTGGCTCTACTTGGGGACACATTGCTGCACCAGAGGAATGTGAGAATCCAGAATCTACGTCCACGCAACACACAAGATAACATAAGTAGCGTCCATCCAAAAATCACCATATAATATTAAGCACAGAAAAGATATAAGCTCTTCATTTATTAACTATATCAATAACATGAAAAACATAAATCTACCTACAAAATAAAACACTGAAATAAAAGGGTGTAGGGTTAGGAATACAATACAAAAGATGGCCCATGGCATCAAATGCGTTCAATGTAGTTCATGCTGAGCATTTGCCTGCTTTCAGGCAAATTTGTATGCTGCTTTTCAGATGTGCCATGTTCAATCGTGCATATGGTAGGACTCTTCCCTCTCTGAAAATTAAGCCGTTTGGATCTGTCTTCCGCAGAATTTATCTGAAAACCCTGAAACTTATCCAAATTATTTAGAAAGTGAATAGCAAGTGTTTCATTATCAAAGGCCTGCCCATGGTCAGATTTATCTGGGATAGAAGGTTTAAAAATGATATCCATCTTAGTTTTATCTTCAATTAATTTATGAGACCACTGCATGGTAGAAGCAGCAACAGCTAACTCATCAGCTAAGCAATTTTTCTCTCTTGGGATAGTTTCAAGTTTAATGGCGTCAAAATACTCCATGGTATCCCACACAGCATTTCTATAATTTCTTAATCTTTGATTTTTACATGTAAATTTATTTTTGATTTGCATGATAACTAAATTTGAATCACCCTTGATACTCAGTAATTTGACTTTCAAAGTTTTTGCCATTTCAATACCCAGAAACAAGGCATCATATTCAGCCACATTGTTGGTTGCTTCAAATTCTAATCGATAGGCAAATTTGAAAATATGACCAAGGGGAGATTTCAAGGCAATTCGCGCACCTTTACCATGCCTAGATGTTGCACCATCAGAGTACAAATGCCAAACTTCATTTTTTAAGTCACCCTCTTTTTTATCAACCTTGACCTCTATGGGAATGATTAAAGAAGAGTAAATGGATGTCATAGAAAGCTTCCTGGCGGAGATTGTCAAGGAGTGTACGAGAAGAGAGCTTGTGTAATCTAACTTTGAGAGCCTTTTCAGGATCCAGAGCAAGATTAGCCAAGCTACTTGGATTCCTCCTAGTACATGCCCTTGTAGAAGATGAAGGAAGTGGAGTCGCCACTCAGACAGAAATCCAACTTAGACACCAGAGACAAACAAAAAATGATATGAAGATGAATGGGTGAAGATGAAAAGGATCAAATGATGAGAAGAAATTGAGAGGACCAAGGACAGAAAAACTCTATCCCCAGCAACAGCGCCAAAAAATGTTGTGTTGTTTGACCATGGACAAGCCAATGAAAAAAATGAAATGAGGAGATGAAGGGATGCAGAGAAAAGATTGAAAAACGTCATGAACACCGGCAACAAGATAAACTTGTCCCAGGCAATGGCGCCCAAAAATGTTGTTATTGCTGGCTAAAATGAAAGATAGAAAGATGAATGTTGTAAAGCCAAGGTCCAATAAATGGGTCCCAGACAACGGCACCAAAAAATGTTGTCGCACAAAGTGTCCAAGCACCACGACAACGCTCAAAGTAAGAGTTGTCACTCTAATCCTTACTCGCTCCATTTAGATTTTCTCCTAGACAAGTCAAGGGAGGTAGTCCCTAGGGGTAAATGAATGAAGGAACCTCTGAAACACAGGCTCTATGAGACTTAAGCCTGAATAACTTAATGAAAATGAGACAAGTTCTAATTAACTGAGTTATTTATATATATCAACTGAAATGAATAAGACACAACCACAAGATATAAATGATTTTTAGACCAGTGCCTTGGATGCTCAATTAACCATGAACCTACTAGAAAAAACAAAATCAAGTTATTCAGAAGAAGATTAGAGATGTAATAGAAACGACGATCATGAACAATTAGATGTAAAGCATATGCAAAATATTCTAGTTTAGGCGGACTAGAGTTGAGGCCACAAGGTCGAGAGAGAACGCAACAAGGAAGAAGGCATGCGGAAGAGGAAGCTCGGCAGCGAGCGAAGATAAGGGACGAGGATTTAGTGCAGGCAGCAAAGAGGAGAAGGGTGCAAGCTCGAAGGAGGGCATGCAGATAGGTCGAAGGAGGAAAGAGTGAGGAAACGAGGAAGAAAAGGCAGCACAGAGGGTTGCGGTTTAGCAAGGGTTGAGCAGGGATTAAGAAGAGGGAAGGAAGCACAGTGAGGAAGGAAGGTTATGTAAGGCCGAAGATAATGAAATTGTGCGGGGAAGGAGAAGGAGAGACACAGCAAGGAGGGAGCGATGGCAACAATGAGGGAGAAAAGAAATGGAAAACCCCAGGCAGCAGAGAAATTCGAAATTTTTTCAGAGGAAGAAAATAAAAGGGCAGCCGAAAATGGTAGCCCTAAAACCCTTAAAATTTTCCACAAATTTATATGTCAAACTAGTAAACTCCAGCTTTAAAATCTGGTCTAAGAAAATTTCATGAAATCCCTAGATATAAAGTTTGAAACCCTCAAACTGAAAAATAAAATAATAATATATTGGAATAATGCCCTTGCAAAATGATTTTGAGGCCAGATCTTACCCTCCAGAGTCTAGATCTGGCTTCAATTAAAAATAATTCATTCAGATCTGCACCTGGAAAAATGAAAACAAAAAACCCAGACGATATATACAATGATAAATCTAAAAACCCCAAAACACCCTCGTTAGATAATTACAATATTTACAAATTGTAGGCTCTAAGTAGCTAGATCTATCATTATGTTGCAAAGAAATTGAAAAAAAATTAATTTTAAATCGAGGTGCTAGCTTAAACCCCTCATGCATCCACAAAACAGCGATCTTATGATAAGCCCTGGGATTAGACAACTAGGCTCTTCAGAAAATACAAATTGAGATTTGGCTGGTCCAACTGAAAATTATCCCCTAACGCTCGATATTTTCTCAATATTTCCCTACAAAACGTGATCCAACCATTAAAAATAGAGAAAAGAAACAATAATTAAATTAAGACAGAATAGAGATACCTACTATTATGTTTGAAATTAAAATTATTATTTAAAATCCAGCAAACTAAACAAGATACCTGTGCTCATATCACTCTTAAAAGAGCTATCATCAATGGCTTCAGAATTAAGCATGGAATAAAAAACATCTTACAGCATGCCCATGAAGAGTAACACCGCCGGATTTTAACCCCTAAGTCTTTCTTTATTATCCAAAAAAAATTACATCAGAGCTTATTGCTAAGCACACGACTCAGAGATCGGATAGATCAACTGACAAATGACCTCCTATTTAAAGATAAATCCTCCAACGACTAGGTCGAGTGATCATCATCAAAGTAATCTTGACCGTTGATAAAGATCAAAATATCTTTTAATCTCATCCGTCGAAAAAAATTATTTTTGAGGAAATTCGAATTTTTCATTTAAATGCACTTTAATTAACTCAAAAATAGAATTTTTGAGTTAATTCCCTCAAAAAATTGACTTTGACTTAACCCCCAAGGATCAGAGGCTTAAAATTTATAAAAATAATTAGTTTACCTTAATCTCGTGACCTCTTAAAATTTATTTTTTAAGACCGACGAATTTTGCCTTTGGAGAATTTAAATTTACCTAGGACTTAGAATTAATTAAATTTTTGGCTTAGGATTTTAATTAATTTTGGACCAGAAATTTTAATTAATTAACCTATGAGAGGATAAATTATTTTTCCAACCCTCAAATGTTTAGCCATGGTTTTCTAAATATGAGGAACCATGCACTAGACATTTTACATCAAGATTTACACATTTTTACATCATAAAGGGAGAAAACTCATTTGTTACAAACCCTCACAGACTACCCATCTCTGTGACACAAGTATAATCCAGCAGACCAAGCAATTTGTATTAAAATAATCTAACCAAATAGTTAAGATTATTCCCAAATTAATTTTACATAGACTTGATCTAGAACACTAAGACTCGCCTAAGATCCTAGCGACAAAATCCATTCCAGCTTTGGGGTAAGAATGGAGGGAAAAACTCTTCCAATCATCCGGAAAATGAATCGATGAGATGAAAAACCTCCTAAAATGGATATCGTCACTAAAAATGTAGGTTTACCTAGGTCGTTACATACATGACACGGCTCTACTGAGATTATTTACATTATACACATGCAGAATGCGTTTACATAACATCTTGGAAGTTAGGCTAATAATGATAACTGGACAGCACAGACACATCGATCATGGACTATCCCTTTTGCGAAAAAAGCGAGTGTACTGCTATGGGTCATTGACACGTAGTGGTCATCAGATCCCAAGATGGTCTTTCATTATGAGCATTTTATGCAGTTGCAGGACTGTTAAATTTGGCAACTAGGGCCAAACTTCACATTGGACAGTTCATATGAGGCAATAATTTTTATTGGATTCCTCTCTCCGAGATGTGTAAGATTGATCTAAAGATCATCCCATTCTGACATGTACAAATAGAATTATGAACTTATTTTGATTATGGACAAAGTCAAGGTCGACCGGCAAACTCATATAGGCTCAGAAGCCCAACAGTCACGTCTATTCATCCTCAACGTTTGCATATAAATACATGGTGCCTCCTCCTCATTTGGACACTTCACACACTCACAATATTCTCTCTCCTTCATTTGATTGGGTACGAAATTCAGAGCCTACTCTCCACACGTGCGAAGAAAGGGAAGGGTTTTTTGTTACAACCGTTGACCATAGTTGACCAACATTGGAAAGGTTGTTTTTCGCTTGCGTTGACCAAGCGTTGACCTATTTTGAGTGCGGTTTTGGGTGGAGGATTTCTGTTTGAGCAAGCTGCAGTTTTGGGCAAGAAATCCAAGGTAGTTTGACCTGTGTTTGACCAGCGTTGACTGTGCTAGGGCTGGCTGTTGCGTTGACTTTTGTTGACCAGGTTTAATTGGACTTTTTCGAACTATTTTTGGGCTGATTAGACTCGCTGTTGGAAGTTGAAGTTGACTAGGTTTGCACTGTGCTAGGGCTGGTTGTTGCATTGACTTTTGTTAACCAGGTTTGACTGGACTTTTTCAGACTATTTTTGGGCTGATTAGACTTGTTGTTGGAAGCCGAAGTTCACTGGGTTTGACCGAGTTGAATTGAGGAAGAATTTTGCCTTGTTGACAAGCATTGACTTTCTGGTTAGGATTTCTGTTTCTGCTATTTGACTGATCATATTTTCACTGTAATTGGGCAAGTGAATATTATACATTGTACTCTCTCTCTGCTGAACTTTTGAAGAATTATAGGAAGAATTGATCAAGGGTTTCCCCACATTGGGGTTTGTCCCTAGCTGGTGCCATACCCTGTGTCCTCTTGTCTTGACTAGTCTTCTATTGTTATTGTTTATGTTATATCTGCATTTTACTATCATGATGATGTGATTGCTAAACTGGATATTGATATTGGGCTAATAAAGAAATTGAAGTAAAATTTCTATAAGCACAGAACGTACCATTGTTATCCTAAAATTAGAATGGTATGAGAGCTGAGGTGAAGACAAAGCCCAAGCAAGAGTGAGAAGAACAATGGCTAAAAGGAGCAATCACTGATCAAAGACAAGAATCAATGGCCTCCACATCCTACTTCAAGTCTGATGATAAGCTTCATGATAAGTCGGATTATCATGCATGGAAGATGTCTCTTGATTTCACATTAGAAGAGCAAGATGTTATCGATTATGTGTAGGGAAAGATTTCAAAACCTCCTTCTAAATTTCTAATGCACCAGCTGCTACTAAGGCCAAGTACAAGAAGGGTGAAGTCAAAGCCAAGAAGATCATCAAGGATTCTATTCATAAGCATTTAGTTGCTTACATTTCCGATTTGAACACATCAAAGGAGATATATGACAGGTTGGTTGGCATGTTCAAATCTAGCAATGCAAATCAAATTCTTTTCCTCAAGAACAAGTTGAAGGATATAAAGAAAGGAAGAAATGAAGATATTCAATCCTACTTCATGAGGATTACTGAGATCAAAAATGATCTTCTTTCGATTGGAGAAGCTATTGCTGATAGGGAGCTTACCCTCATTGCCCTTGGAGGACTCCCTCGTGAATGGCACGTGTTCAACACTACTATTCTTAACAATGACAGGATTCCAGGTTTTGAAGAATTGCTGACTAGATTCTCTCAAGAAGAAACAAGGATGATGGAACTAGATATGCCTTCAAATAAGAATGATCCTCAAATTTTCCGGATAAATCACATAGAGAACAAAGGGTTGATGCATTTCGAACCTAGATCTAGGTTCATCATTAGGATTTTCTCCGATAAATCTGAGCATTATAACATGAATCACAAAAGCATAAAATCTGAGGAATGATCCTAGTGCATTCTCCGCTCATGCTAAAAACAAGAACAATGCAGGTTCAAAGAAGCAATGTCAAGGAAGGATGAGTTTCAAAAATGGAAGGAAGGGAAGATGCTTCATTTGCAACAAGTTTGGTCACTATGCTAGGGAGTGTCCTAATAGAAGGGATACACCTCATGATGATGACAACCACAACAACAACAATTTCAGGGACAACAACAATCAAAGGAATGGCAGATTCAACAACCAAGGAAAAAGGAATGCTCTCGCTCCTCATCAAGGAAATGGTCGCCCTCCCAAGAGATCAAGAAACACCAGGTATGATGAATCTAATGTTGTTGATAACAAGCAAAAATAATTCTATCTTATATTTTCCCTTTCTACTGCATCTCCTCCGGACACTTTGGGAAATTGGTTGATTGATAGTGGTGCCTCAAGGCACTTCACCGGGTACAAGGAAGCTCTTTTAACTCTGATTGAAAGGGATACAAATTTAGAAATTATTCTTGGAGACAATGCCACCTATCCCGTGAAGGGAGTTGGGGATGTTACTCTTCAATTGAATCAGGGTAATACCATTCATCTACAAGAAATACTATATGTACCCGATCTAAAGAAGAACCTGGTATCTATCTCGGTGATGGAGGAAAAAGGATTCAAGGTGGCATTCATCAATGGAAAGGTACGTGTGTGGAATAAAAATTTCAAAAATGCATTTACACTTGGCTTCAGGGTTGATAGCCTATATCAAGTTGGAGGAAGCCCATTGGGACTCTTGCGACAAATCACTTCAATCCGAATTATGGCACCAGAGGTTTGCTCATCTACATTATAAGGCTCTACCCGATGTGAGGAAGATGGTGACAAGTATGCCCGAATTTAAAGTAGAACATGAAGGTGTTTGTCAAGGGCGTGCCGAAGGAAAGCATACAAGGGGACCATTCCCCTCAAGTGATAGCAACACTGTTGATTTGGGGTAGCATTGGATGTGCTCTAAGCCTCAAATTTTGCAGGGAGGCTTAGGCACGTGCATTCCAAAGAACCCTGAAAGCGTTTTGGGAAATTCCACACAAAAGTGATTTTATTAAAATAATTAATACTTTTAATGGGGTTCCTAAGTCTAAACTTAGGAAAATTAAAATATTAATGGGTATTAATCTAATCAAGGGTGAAACTTCTAGAAAAAGAAACAAATCAAGCCAAAAAGATCTGAGCCCTTGATTATGATTTAATCTAGGTCGTTGGTTGCCCAACAAAAAGATATAAGAAGGGGCTCAAGGGTCATTTGGAAAACAAACCGAGAGATTAAGAAAATCGATTTTCTGAAGTGAGAAGTTCTAAGGAGGAAAATCGATTAAGGAGATTGCTTGCAGCAAAGGGGCGGGGATAACAGCTTCCAGAGAGAGAGATTCTCAGCCAAAGAATCATCAGCAGAGAGAGGCAGTGTGTGATCCAGTAGCCTTGACGCAGGGCCAGAAGGGCCATGCAGAAGCAGCGTAGAGGGTCAATTTCAGCAGCCGGAAGCCGAGGTGTGAGACTGGGAGGCTGAGATCAGTGTCTCTGGGCTACTAATTGATTCCCCAGTTGGGTGACATTGTGTCTGAAAGGGTTGACACTGGGGCAGCGTAGAGGAACGCAGAGATAGTGCAATGCCTTTCAGGGGCACCTCATCCAACAACAGGAACAGACGAGACTTTTTCTCAGTGATTGTGTGAGGTAAACTCACAAAGCTTCTGCTAGTATTTCTCTCTGTAACTGAATAACCCTATGAGGTATTCAGTGATATATTTAGAATTTGCTACAGCTTAATAATAATAAACCCTCAAAGTTGCTGCACCGGTTTTCCCGCATTGGGTTTTTCCGGGGACTATTGTCCAAAAATAATTGTGTCCTATGTGTTTCTATTTTCCTTGCTCAGTTTCTATGTTTCAGAATCATATTTAATTTGGTGTAGATTAATTCAGTAATTTACTTCAATGTTTCAAGAAGAAATCTGAAATAAGCTTGTAATGTAATTTACAATCTAGGTGAAGTAGATTCAGTTGGTTGCAGTAGGATTCCTGAGATTGTTAGATCTAGGAATTTTCACATGGTATCAGAGTTGTTGATGTGAAACAAGGAAGAGCAGATCTAGCACTGAAGCAAGGGCCAACTTGCTGCAACAAGCAGTAGTTCGAATCCCTTGAGGGATTGCGCAGTTCTAGCCAGGAGGGCTATATTTTTGTGGGTGTCTCTCTCTAAGTGAGCCGACAGAGAGGTAAGACTACCAGATCGAAAACTTGCCAAGGCAGAGGGAGCTACGTAGAACCACGCAAAGCTAGAGGGACGCATTTTTCTGCAAGCTGAGTGCTGGGCAGAAAAGCTGTCAAAAGGAAGATGCAGATCCGCTAAAGAAGTACCTGTGATGTCAAAGGCCAAGAGGATGATCCTAGATGGAGTCAAGGATCATGTGGTGTGCCATGATGCTAGCAAAGGAACTACTAAGGAGATGTGGGATGCCTTGGCCACATTGTATCAGGGATCTTCCGAGCAGCAAAAGATGTACTTAGAACAGAAGTTAAGGTCTACGCAGATACTGAAGGGAGAACGTGTGGATCCATTCCTCACGAAACTGAAGGAGACCCGTGATAAGTTGTCGGCTTCGGGCACACACCTCAGGATTCGGAGTTAGTGAGACTGACTCTAAATTCCGTCTCGGATTAATGGCAAGTCTTTGTCCAAAGTATCCTAGGCAGAGCAACATTGCCAAATTGGGACGAGATGCGAGCAGCTTTGAGACAAGAAGAGCTGAGGAGAGACCTGCTCAAGGTCAAACTTTATGGGCGCTGCACCAGCAATGGTTGAAGCCCAAAGTAGAGAAGGAGCATAACGCAGCCCTTACATCGAAGGGGCAACAGGGGCAACAGAGACGAAAAAAGGACGTCTCTAAGATGAAGTGCCTCAGATGTGGCGAGATGGGCCACTATGCATCCCAGTGTCCTTTGAAGAAAAAGGACAAGGATGAGAAGCATGATCCTAAGGTTGCAACCGCAAAAATCGAACAGGAGGAGGAGTTCGCCATGACAGCCAAGATACCTCCAGGAGGGAGGTGGGTTGATATAGAACTGTAGTTCGATAGAGTTGCGGATGGGCAGGATCCTTGAGGAGCCCACCTCTTGGATCATCACCTTGCTACGGGAGTCCATGATCAGTAGTAGTGGGATGGAGGAGTTTTCAGTTGGTGCCATGGAGTTTTGATTGAACAGATGCAGTGGTTAGTAGCGCCAGAATGTGACCAGCACAAAGCAGAGAGGCAGCAGTGTGAGGAGGCATAGTGCAGAGTTTGAGTAATGCACTGGCTTCAGAAGAGAGCGTGGAACTAGCAGCAGTTAGGATTTCAGCACCGAGGTGTATCCACTAGATACTTGTTCAGTTTTGGGTGTTTTCAGTTGCTTCTCTCAGCGACTGAGTCGCAGTACGGATGCAGTGTTAGCAGTGGCAGTGCTAGCAGCATAGCAGATGCAGCATTTGAGAGGGAGTTGCAGTACAGATGTAACATTGGCAGTGGCAATGTCAAAGGCAGCAGTACAGTAGCAGTAGCAATGCAATGGTTGGTGGACAGCATGTTAGACATCAGCAGCGCAGAGGACGATACTTTAGAGTCAGAGCAGTATGCAGTAGCAATGTATTGCAAGAGCACATTCCTCGCTAAGAGGAAGTGTTGAGTTGGGGTAGCATCGGATGTGCTCTAAGCCTCAAATTTTGCAAGGAGGCTTAGGCACATGCATTCCAAAGAACCCGGAAAGTGTTTTGGGAAATTCCACCAAGAAGTGATTTTATTAAAATAATTAATATTTTTAATGGGGTTCCTAAGTCTAAACTTAGGAAAATTAAAATATTAATGGGTATTAATCTAATCAAGCGTGAAACTTCTAGAAAAAGACATGGATCAAGCCAAAACGATCTGAGCCTTTGATTATGATTTAATCTAGGTTGTTGATTGCCCAACAATTAGATATAAGAAGGGGCTTGAGGGTCATTTGGAAAACAGATCGAGAGATTGAGAAAATCGATTTTCTGAAATGAGAAGTTCTCAGAAGAAAAATCGATTGAGGAGATTTCTTGCCGCAGAGGGGCAAGGATACAAGCTTCCGAAGAGAAAGAGATTCTCAGCCGGAGAATATCAGTAGAGAGAGGCAATGAGTGATCCAGTAGCCTTGACGCAAGGCTAGAAGGGCCACGCAGAAGCAGCACAGAGGGAGAGAGAGAAAGTTGAAAGTCAGAGCAGAGGGTTAGCTTCAGCAGTCAGAAGCCGAGGTGTGAGACCGAGAGGCTAAGAGCAGTGACTCTGGGCTACTGATCAATTCCCCATTGGGTGACGTTGTGCCTAAAAGGGTTGACGCTAGGACAACGCAAAGGCGGCGCAATGCCTACCAGGGGCACCTCATCCAGCAGCCGGAATAATCGCGACTTTTTCTTAGTGATTGTGTGAGGCTAACTCACAAAGCTTCTGCCAGTATTTCTCTCTGTAACTGAATAACCCTGTGAGGTATTCAGTGATGTATTCAGAATTTGCTACTACTTAATAATAATAAACCCTCAGAGCTGTTGCACCGGTTTTCCCGCATTGGGTTTTTCCGGGGACTATTGTCAAAAAATAATTGTCCTATGTGTTTCTATTTTCCTTGCTCAGTTTCTATGTTTCAGAATCATATTTAATTTGGTGTAGGTTGCTTCAGTAATTTACTTCAATGTTTCAAGAAGAAATATGAAATAAGCTTGTAATGTAATTTACAATCTAGGTGAAGTAGATTCAGTTGGTTGCAGTAGGATTCCTGAGATTGTTAGATCTAGGAATTTTCACAAAGACTACTGACATATTGCAATTGATTCATTTTGATCTATTTGGTGCAATGCTCGTGAACTCATTGGGAGGATATTATATTATGCCATCTTTATGGATGACATCTCTAGCAAGCCTTGGATATATTTCTTGAAGAATAAGGATGAAGTATTCTCATGGTTCTGTTCTTTCAAAGTTTTGGTCGAAAATCAAACCGGGAAGAAGATCAAAAGATTGAGGACCGATAATGGAACCGAATATGAATCAAATGAGTTCAAAGATTATTGTAGAGAAGTTGGCATTAAGAGGGAGACTACTACCGCATATACCCCTGAGCAAAATGGTGTTGCTGAAAGGAAGAACCATTCTATCGTAGAAGCCACTCATGCCATGCTTCATGATCAAATCCTTTCAAAGTTCTTATGGGTTGAAGCTGCAAACATTGTCGTGTATGTTCAAAATAGATGCCCTCACCAAGCGTTGGACTCCAAAACTCCCGAAGAAGTTTTCACATGTAAGAAACCTGATGTTTCTCACTTTAGAATTTTTGGTAGTCCGGTATATTTTCATGTGCCGAAAGAAAAGAGAAGCAAATTGGATGCTTCTGAGAAGAAAGGAACATTTGTGGGCTACAATGAAACTTCTAAGGCATCTAGAATCTATGTGTCTGGTCAAAGAGAAGTGGAGATAAGTCATGATGTCACCTTCGATGAGGATGTTGCCCTTGGGAAGATTAGTAACCTTCCTCTTCCATGGAAGGACAAAGAAGCCCATTCAGGAAAGCAAAGAGAACCGCGGGATGCGCCGATGCCCAACGCTAAAGGACCAATGGATCCCATTGATCCAACCCCTCATGAGCCCTCCTCCTCGAAAAGGAGACCCTCGTGGCTTAGGGAGACTCTCGAAGATGCCGAGAGACATGTTGCACCTAGGGGGACATTTCATGAAAGCAAGAAGTCGAATAGGTACCAAGGGTACTTAATTGCAATGAGCACCATTGTTCAATATGAGCCTTGCACATTTGAAGAAGCTGCCAAACACCAAGTTTGGAAGGATGCAATGAACGAAGAGTATGAGTCGATTATGAAGAATGATGTCTGGGATGTGGTTCCTAGACCCAAGGACAAATCCGTTGTCACCTCGAAATGGCTCTACAAGATCAAGCATGGAGTTGATGGAAGTGCTGAAAAGTTCAAGGCCAGATTTGTTGCTCGAGGCTTCTCTCAAAAGGAAGGTGTAAATTATGATGAGATATTTGCACCAGTTGCCCGCTACACCACCATCCGTTCGATTATACCCCTTGTCGCCTCGCAAGGATGGAATCTACATCAGATGGATGTCAAGACTGCCTTCTTGCATGGTTCACTTAAGGAGGAAGTCTATGTAGAACAACTTGAGGGGTTCGAAGTTCAATATCGTCAAACACATGTATGCAGGTTGAAGAAAGCCCTCTATGGGTTGAAGCAAGCACCCTAGGCTTGGTATGAGAGGATCGATAGTTATCTAATGAAGTTGGGATTTACGAGAAGTGAAGTTGATCCAAACCTTTACTTTAAGGTTGAGAATGATAGACCTCTCATCTTGGTACTCTACGTGAATGATCTTTTTCTAACAAGTGCAAACCCTGTTATTCATCAATGTAAGAGGGAATTGGCTTCCGAATTCGAGATGAAGGACCTAGGATTGATGCATTACTTCCTAGGGTTGGAGATCTAGCAAAAGCCAGGTGAGATTTTCCTTTCTCAAGGAAAATATATTGTGAAGATACTTGAAAGATTTGGGATGGTGGACTGCAAGTCCGTGACTACTCCGATGGAACTTAACTTCAAGAAGTTATGCGGAAGTGTTGTTGGGCCCGATTTGGGAAATCCTTCTGAGTATCGTCAACTCGTGGGGGCCTTGATGTTCTTGGTGAACTCCTGTCCGGACATATGTTTTGCAGTGAATACATTGAGCCAGTTTATGGTCGAGCCTCATCACATACATTGGATTGCTGCCAAGAATCTCTTGAGATATCTTCGGGGCACAATCACTTATGGACTGAGATACACTGCCAAGAATGTGAGGCTCCATGGTTACTCTGATGTAGACTGGGCTGGTAGTGTGGTGGATCGTAAAAGCACATCTGGATGTTGCTTCTCTCTAGGTTCTGCTTCAATATCATGGATGAGCAGGAAGCAAAAATCGGTTGCCTTTAACACCGTTGAGGCTGAATACATTGCTGCTAGTTTGGCCTCTTGTGACGTTGTTTGGTTGAGGAAGCTCTTTAGTGAGTTGTTTGGACATATGTTGGATACCACCGTGATCTTCTGCAACAACCAGAGTGGGATTCGTCTTTCTGAGAATCCCGTGTTTCATGACCGCTCCAAGCATATTGATATCAAGTACCACTTTATCCAGGATATGGTACAATGAGGAGCAATAAGGCTCCAACACATTGGGACTCATGATCAGGTCGCTAATAATCTTACGAAGCCCCTAGGGAAGGTCAAATTCTTAACCTTCAGTGAACGACTTGGAGTCGTGGAGAGGCCCTCTTATGAGGATCACGTATGAGATGGATGTTGAGCTCTGGGAGCTCTAGGGGGTTTGGGGTACTTCTTGGAGCGATGAGCAACCATAGGGTGTGTGGTTCACCTTCCCCTAATGGTGCACGATGTACAGGGTGAGTGGTTCACCTTCCCTTGTGATACCCCATGTTGAGATATGCATAGGATGAGTGGTTCACCTTCTCCTATGCCATATGAGCAGGATGAGTGGTTCACCTTCTCCTGTCAACACATCCTACCCATGCAGTCCAGGACTCATGGGACGTACCTCTCATATGGCCAATGACTAGGGAAACGAGGATAGGGACCATAGTACTACCGATGGACGCATCGTGTACTACCGTACTCCATATGCTAGGATGTTGATATTGATCTGGGATCAATGGAAACTGCTTTCGGGTCAGTTAAGAGTGGTGTGACACAGTCTCTATTATTGGAGACTGACTTCAGGTCAGTGGAGAATGGTATGATACATTCTCGATCATTTCTTCTTTCTTCATGGTTCAACATAGCAGAGACAGGGATGGTACAAATTGTCAGACAGTTTGGCAAGTGAAGTTCCCCCCAATTGAGAGGGAGCGTTAAATTTGGCAACTAGGGCCAAACTTCACATTGCATAGCTCATATGAGGCAGCGCATATTTTTATTGGATTCCTCTCTCCGAGAGGTGTAGGATTGATCTAAAGATCATCCCATTCTGACATGTACAAATGGAATTATGAATTTATTTTGATTATGGACAAATTGTCAAGGTCGGCAAGCAAACTCATGTAGGGTCAGAAGCCCAATAGTGACATCTATTCATCCTCAATGTTTGCATATAAATACATGGTGCCTCCTCCTCATTTGGACACTTCATTCTCTCTCCTTCATTTGATTGGGTACGAAATTTAGAGGCTACTCTCCACACGTGCGAAGAAAGGGAAGGGTTTTCTGTTCCAATCATTGACCAGAGTTCACCGAAATTGCAAACGTTGTTTTTTACTTGCGTTGACCAAGCATTGACCTGTTTTGAGTGCGGTTTTGGGTGGAGGATTTCTGTTTGAGCAGGTCGCAGTTAATCCGAGGCAGTTTGACCTTTGTTTGACCAGCGTTGATTGTGTTAGGGCTGGCTGATGTGTTGACTTTTGTTAAACAGGTTTGACTGGACTTTTTCGAAATATTTTTGGGCTGATTAGACTTGTTGTTGGAAGCCAAAGTTGACTGGGTTTGACTGAGTTTAATTGAGGAAGAACTTTGCCCGGTTGACCAACATTGACTTTCTGGGTAGGGCTTTCTGTTTCTGCTATTTGACTGATCAGATTTTCACTGTAATTGGGCAAGTGAATATTATACATTGTACTCACTCTCTCTGCTGAACTTTTGAAGAATACATTTTACTATCATGATGATGTGATTACTAAACTGGATATTGATATTGGGCTAATAAAGAAATTGAAGTAAAATTGCTCTAAGCATAGAACATACCATTGTTATCCTAAAATTAACAAGGACAGTCTCATTATTCTTCTTGATTATATTCAGCACCATTCGTCTCATGGCCTCAAGATCCCACTCAGCCAATTACGGATGTGTTCCACCACCACCTATCGAAGAGTATATGTCAATTGCACCATCTCCAATATATCAATTCAAAAGAACACTTTGTATTCAAATATTCCACATACTGTCATATCCGACAAAAGTTTCACTAATTGTTTCAAAAATCAGGCTCCTTGCTACTTTCTTTCTCTATCCATGTTAGATATGCCTAGCTTATGTATTTGTGATGCAATCACCCATAGATGGGAGACATGGGAGCTTTTGCAATACCACTCCAGGTTTAGCACCACTAGGTTCATTACCACCTTTTGCCAACCTAACTTGGCAAAAGGAGGCCCTACACGCGAGGCACTTTCCAACCAAGGAGGTGAACAATGTCAAATTTGTGACACAATGCACCTCCTCCTACCAAGCTAACAAATATCTCACATTTATGATGTCACGGAGCCACAATGCTCCTTTTGTGGTGTTGCTTCCTAGGCCAAATCTTGCAGTCAAGCTTCCATCACAGATTCTTTTCCTGACCCACTAATGTTAGTAGAGTTTTAATGGCCCGCTCTAAAGCTCCTCCCAAGTTCACCCAACCAAACCCCCTTAGTGTCAAGCACTATCCAAAGGACATTATCAAGATTTGTGTTTATCTCGTTCACAGTGATATATAACAATACAAATACCTCTACGCCCTCCTCTACATCTTCTTCCATTTCTAGCACTAGTGTTCATCCCTTCCTAGGGATTTTCATTTCAATTCAATTCAGTGTTTACCATACTCTTACCTTTCCATTATTGTCATTTGTATCCCCTTATTATTCCAACATTTTGGCTTTTAGGATTAATTGTGATAATCCCATAGTCTAAGTCTAATGTTCACAGATTGTATTATGTAGTCACATTGACCTATTTCTTGTTCGTTTTTTACATTAATAAAATTATCTTCCTTCATTATTGCCATTGCCAAATTGATTTGTTCTCATATATCCTTTGGCAGGTCACCCTTGATTCTCACCCTCACAACATCCACCAAAACAAACTTATCCACCTCCCAAATATGTGTACCATGAATTGCTAGTATGATAAGGAGGAATGTAAAGCTACAAACAAGTACCTCCACTTTGCTCTCACTCGTGACCTATCCTCATTCTCATTTCGATGCAGAGATTACCAATATCTCCCATGACATACAAAAGGATATTTTCTTGCTTCAATAAGGTATGACCTTCTTTTACCACTCCACACCTCCCCTAAAACCTTTTAGTATGCTCTTCTCCTTAAGAAAGCCCTAACCCCCTGATATTGATGACTAATCATGGATCTCTCATCCAACCTCCCTCCATGACATTGGCTCTATCCTTGGTTTCATTTCCTTTCCACTCTAGGAGATATTAAAAGAGCCATTTGGACTTTACGCACTAGAAAAGCAATGAATGGAGAAGGGTTTCAAGCTATATTTCTCAGATATGGTACTAATTTTCATAGACTTCATATTGCTACTCTCTTCAATGATGTAGTTCACTCAAGATTTTCACCTTCAGGGTCACAGGCTAGAGCATATCATCCAACTTATTTTTAAATTGGATGATAGTTCTAATACAAATAATTACAGGAATATTATGATTGTATATACTTGTGCCAAGCTTTATGCTATGATTTTGAGCATGGAGATTTCTAAGCAATTAGAGAGAAATAAATTTAAACCCAAAGGCCAAGAAATGTTAAGAAGACACTACCAGATAGTTGATAACATCTTTACACTCTCTATACTATTATTGAAGAAGCTCAACAGTAATCCTCAAAACACTTTTGTTGTCTTTTGGAGCTTTGGAAGGCCTTTGAATCTGTGTTAAGACACCGTGTCTTACAGATTGTCAAATGCTAGACTCTATGAACTTCTCATTGTTGTTATAAGGAGGCTGAATGAGACTATTATATGTTGAATTCATGTGACTCAAAAGGATTTTCTAACTTTCTCAAGAGTACCATTGGATTTAAGAAAAGATGCCCCCTCTCCCCAACCTTATTTAGGATCTACATTGATGAGCTAAAGGAGTACAATGGTGAGAACAAACATATGGATGATGGTTCCCACTTGAAAAACATCTTGATCACATTAGTCCTATTAGCAAATAATGTGGTCCTCTTGGCGTGCTCCCCAAAGGGACTCCCCATAATTTCTCGAGGAGATTGTGATATGCTCCTTGATAAAGTCTGTTGGTCAGTGTCCTTCTATCCAATCTATACAAACTTGGTAACACTTCTATCTTTATGGCCTGATTCTCGGTTGTGATTCTTATCTGGTTGTCTTCAGTGAGGAGAAAACATATTTAAGTGCTCCTTTTGTAGGTGTAACAGTGACCTAGTTTTTATTGATGACATCATTCTTGAACCATCTTACCTTACTACTAGGTTGTCAGATCCAGGTGATGGATGCTATGGACATCCTTGTGGCAAATTCTTTGTTTCCCAAGACTATGTCAACAAAGGTATCTGCTCAAAGGACATGGCAGCTAGGGATTCCCTGTCCTTTCCTCTCTCTGTGCATAGATACTAACTTTGTTTGTCTTACATACTGTCTTTTAGAATCTAAACTGGTTAAGGATAACTAAATTCCACTGTGGTTTATACCTCCACAGCCCAAGAGCTAAACAGGACATGAAGCATCAGAAATAATGTCCACAAAGGTAAGGTTGATTTTGTTTCAAACATTCAAGGCACTTTTGTACCCTCCTTGAATAGCACCTAACTAACTTAGTAGGAAGAATTATGATGGACTAAGGTTTGCATTTCATCAGCTTCCTGCAGTTTATTAGCTGCACAGATCAGGGAGTGCCCCAGACATACATCCACAAAAGACAAAGGCACATGCTGCATCCTACTTGAATGGTACCCATCTCTTTTTTCCATGAGATGATATTTTGCAAGCCAAATAGCTGCCTTGTGTGCCAAAGGAATATGAATGATTATTCTCACCATCCTGCTTACGTTCAAATTCCCATCTTTCTGTGTTCCTTTCTTTACTACAAATTTGACATGCACTCAGAAAATGCACAAATGAATATTGGTCCAGGACTCTAACTCGTAACAATATTTGTGACTTTCTCCACTGCACAGTAAAGTTTCCTTATATATATAAAAGATGTTCTGTGCTGTTGATTCCACATTCTAGTAAACTTTGACTCAATTGATAATGAGAAGACTACCCATGCAATTGTGCTGTGGTTCTTTTGTTGCACTCTGCCTGGTGGCCATGTTTTCATGGCCATATTCTGCAGTGGAGCTTTTTTCCAGACTCAAATGGCCATGTTTACCCCAAATTATATATGGCTAGTATTTTATGTTCTCTTAATTTCATTCCAGCTAGGCCTAATGCCTCAGTTCAGAGCCCAGTCACATTCAATAATCATAGGCTGGGATAAATTTACCCTGTTTTGGCAAATTTTATGACCCCTGTAAAGTGTTCTGTTCTTTTCTTTTTTGTGTATAATTCTTGAGATACATTGATATACCATATTTTCCAGCACACCGTAAAATAATATCAATGGATAAATCAGAATCTCAAATATTAACTAAAGTACTTCTATTATAGTGGAATATAGCCAAATAAGGCTTCTATTTTCAAACAATAATATTACCTAGCCTAAGTAATCTAGACAGCGGTGTGCCAGGCCACTCACGAAGGTTCAATTCCCGCAATCCCCCCCCCCAAGAGGGATAAATAAAGCAGTTGGGGCATGTTGCAAGTCCTAGGTAGTTCTCACAGAAGAGTTCCCTGCCACTACAGCTTAGCCAAAGGAAAGTTCTTGTGTTAGTAATCTGCCCTTCAAGAGCTGTTTTGCACGTGAAAACAGAACACTTGCGACACCTGACATATTCAGGCCAATTGTAATGTTTATGAAATTTAAAGGAACTTTTCTATTTGACCCCATGCTGCATCACATATTTTTCTACCTTGCATGCAAATGGACATGGACTTGAACATTAACAGGACATATATGCGTGACCAACTGCTTGCATGACAAGTTCTGTGCAATAAAAACCCAAAAAGTATGAAACTTTTCAAATGGCTCCAAAATACAGTAACCAAGAGCAGGATCTCGCATCAAAGAATATAGAAATCACTGCCAATAGGTAACATCATACCTTTACTTTTCAGATACCGTTCTTCCTCACCAATGCGTCTACGAAGAACATTGAGCAACGATCCAAAGTATAAGGCCAATACAGTGCATGTCAAGGTAATTACATTATAAGGCATACTAAAATCAGGTGTCGCCAATGGGACTAGTAATACTTCTGTATAAAGCTGAACTGTACTTTTACTCTGCACAAATCATAACACAATGAGATTACAAGGATAGAAAATAAATTGCTGAAACAGATTGCCTTGTATTCATGCTGATTCATGACATCCTCATATACAATTTCAAAATATGAACATCAGTTGTATTCTGAGAAGCTTGTTTTCCTTGTGATCTTAGCCTTCATCCTTTTTACTAAACTTCAACAATTACAAAGTGAAGAAATACATACCAGAAAACCGAGCAACAAGGGTGATGTAAAAGATTCTTCTTTTGGATAATATCTATTTGCTTGAAAACCAGGAAAACTGACATGAGCAGACGGCAAGTCAAAACCTTGATTAGCATCTGGAGGATACTCATCAATTCGTAGGAAGCCCTGCAATATCAACCCACATTTTCAATAAATTGATAGTAGACTTAGCTTAAAAAAACATGAAATTTGTTCCCCTATAAGTAGAAGAAAAATGGAATGCAATGGTATAAGGTTGTTAGAGCAAATTCACCCATTCATTAAATATGAACTTTCAGATATTAAGTGAATAGAAACTCTCTATCAGAGGGAACTGAGAAAGGGTGTGACAGATAAGAAACATAAGATGAGGTAACTTTATTGATGTCCAACAAATGACCAATCTATGTACTATGTCCTCCAATCAGAAATTATAGCATGTGGAACTGCACTTCATGGAGCTAAAGAGCAGCCTCATTACTCAAACCCCCTTATACAATTCGATATTGGATGCATGTGCTCAGGGTCCATCTAAGCCAGTTCCAGTTTGGCTTTCACCAGCTTTGAGTGGAAATCAAGCACCACATCCCACACTCAAATAGGATCTACCAGTTCTGCCATCTGCAGAAGACTAAGTAGGAGGACCACTTTATATTTCAATACCTCATCAATTATGAGATCCAATGACAATACTACTGCATTTACAATGTGATGTTCCCAAGAAATTAATTGCTCAAGAGATGAAGTAGCCTATCGATCCCCGTAGGCTATAGTCCTTGATAAGGGAAAACCCCAAAGAACCCAATGTTTGGGCAAGTTTTGGGGCAGCTGGGCAAAGAAACCCAAAGTTTGGGTTTTGAGTGAACTTCACTCAATCAATTAAGGAGACAATCCCCTCAAGAAAATCTATAAATACAAGAGGGTAGATTCATTTGAATCATCTTTGTGGATCATTTTCGGTGGTGAAAAATTCCACACTAGTTGACAAAACCTATTTTCTCTTTATTTTTACTTGTTCTAGCACAAGTTATTGGGCAGATTTTTCTGATCTAAAAGGGATTAACACACCAATTCAAACTCTTATGAGGCAGCATCCAATTAATTGAGTTGGATCGAATCTATTTCTTAAGTACTGTGAAGCCAATTCTGAGGCCAAAACCCTAATGGAGTCCTGGACAAAGAGAGATTAGACCATACAATTCTACTGTGGCAAGTCAAGATTTCTTTCTAAAGCAAAACCGCATACGAGTTTTCAAGCCAACATTTGCTTCCTTTCTAGATCGGTGAATCCTCTGATAAGGATTTTGTTGTCGCATAAAGTGTCTAGGCACCGTGACAACGCTCAGAGTAAGGGTTGTCACTCTTAATCCTTACTCACTCCATTTAGACTCTCTCCTAGACAAGTCAGGGGGGGTAGTCCCTAAGGTAAATGGATGAGGATAGCCTGTGAAACACGAGCTCTAGAAGGTTTTAATGATGGACAACTTGACGAATGTAAATGAGTCTTGATTAACTCAGATGAATAAATTAAACGCTAACGTAACCAAGACATGACCACAAGATAAAAATGATTATAGACCAGTGCCTTTATGTTCAATTAACCGTAGATTAAGAAAACAAGTTATCCAAAACAATTTTCCAATATATGACGAATAGTGACAATCATGACTGATCAATATAAAAGCCCAAAACGGTAATAAACAAGAGATTCTAGATTTAAAATAATTTTCATTAATGACTCAGATCTAGAATTAATTAACTTTCTCCTATACCCAATATAGATTTTAAAACACTAATCGCACTTTGACCATAGAAAAATCATGAAAATGCATTTAATCACCAAATAAAACCAAAAAACTTTAAATTAGAATTTTGATTATTCCTTAGGCAATAACTTGAATGAAGAAATCAAAATCTTTTAATGTGACGGAATTAAAATAAATCAAAGGGTTAAAAATTAAAATTTTAGTGGGCCATAGGCCACATTAAAATATTAAATGTGAAAGCGCAAATCCCTTTTTAGTTTATTTCCCTAGTCACTAGGATTAAAAAAAAATGATTTTTTTTTTTTACATTTTAGGAAAAAAAAAAAAAAAAAATTAATTTTTTAATTTTTAGATTTAAAAAAAAAATACAAAATTAAATACAAAATAAAAGGGAAATCACAAAAAATAAAATCATAAATAAAAATAAAATGAAATCAAAAAATAAATAAATAAATAAAACGCAAAAACAAAATAATTAAAATAAAACAAATTGAAAGTCAAGCAAAACAACAATAAAAGAAATCAAATCAAAATAAACAAATCGGCAAAGAGAAATATAATGAAATGATTTAATGAGAAACCTAAAACCTAGAGTAATAAAAATGAAATAAAAAAATCTAACTCATAACAAACAAAAGGAAACTAAATCGAAATTAAAATAAATGAATCTAACTAACGCAAAGAATAAAAATCAAATATTAAACTAACCTAAATCTAGACTAATTCATAACAATAAAAAAGGAAAATCAAATACGTTGTTTTGTGTTTGTTGTGTTATGCAGGTATGGCGGCAGAATGGAAGCAGGGACGGATGCTTGACGTGCAGCGAGATGGAGCAGTGGGGAGAGGATGAAGGAGAAGTTGCGAACAGGGTTCTACAAGCAGAGCAGAGGTGAAGGGACGCGGACAGGCGAATTGATGGAAAAGAGTTGCGTGGAGAGGAGGGTGAAGGTGTCTAGGCAGCATTGGAGAATATGGCATTGACGACGGCAAGAGCTAGGGAAGAGGACACAGACAGGGAGAGACTTCAATGTTCTGGCAGCAAAGGAATGAGGGAGGACAGCGAGGGTTAACAAGGTGAGTTGAGAGCGAAAAGGCAAGGGTAGAGGGAGACTGCAATGAGGAATGGACATGTAGATCAGTTGTAGGGGCAACGAATTTATTGCGATAGGGCTGCAGAGGGGCAAGGAGAAATGATGACAACGATGCGGAGCAGAGGGAAGGAGGGTTGCAAGCCAAGGGGGAGCTCGGGTAGCAAAAATGGTTGCGCGCGGGGAGAAGATGCAGCAGAAAACGGAAAAACCCAGGCAGCGAAAATGCTTCAAAAAAATTATGTTGGAAAACCCTCAAAATGCAAACAGAGAGAAACCTAGCAAAAGAAAACGGTAGCTAAAGAACCCAAAAAAATTCCAGAAAACTTTGATTATAATGTTATATTTCTGCTTAAGATTTACTAGTGAAACCCTTTAAAAATTATTTCCAAAAATAAAATTAATTAATTAATTAAAAATAATCAAATAAATAAATTAAAAATAAAAATAAAAACTATGCAAACAAAACCCCAGAGATCCAGATCTTACCCTCAAGGGCCTAGATTTGGACTCTACACGGGTTTCTTCCTCAGATCTATAACTGCACGACAACAATGAAACACTCAAACGATATATACAAAAACCCAGAAAAAACCCAAGTCAGAAAACCAAAAATAATTACAGATCTATGTGCAAGAATGGTAGATTTATCAGATTTTAGGAGTATGAAACCAACTCCGCTCCCAGATCTGATAATTTGAGGCTCTCAATAGCCAGATTTATCAATTTCATACATAACAAATGAAAAACTTCAGATTTTAAAGGAGGTGCTTAGCTCGAAGCCCTTCATGCATCACCAGTAAAATTCTTCTGATAAGCCCGAGATCAAATTAAGCTGGGCTCTTCAGAAAACATGGGTCGGAAGTTGGCTGGTCCAACTAAAAACTCCCCTGAATGCCCGATGATCTAGAAATCAACACTTTCCTGCAAAACTCAATTCAACCATCAAAATATAGCGAAAAAATGATAATAAAATTTCAGATAAATAGAGATACCTACTATTACATTCAAAATTTAAATTATCACTTAAACCCTAGAGACTGAGCAAGATACCTGTACTCAAATCACTCTTTAGAAGCTATCATCAATGGCTAAAAAAAATTTACCCATGAAAAACGACACTTCGTACAGTATTTCCATTAAGAGTAACAACGGTGAAAATTAACCCCAAAGTCTTTCTTTATTATTCAGAAAAAGATTACATGAGCTTTTCACTTAGCACACGACTCAAAGGGAGGATGAATTGACTGACAAATGACTTCCTATTTAAAGATAGATCCTCCAACAGCGAGTTTGAGTGACCCTCGTCAAAGCAATCCCGACCGTTGATGAGAATCAAAATTTCTTTTAATCTCATCCGTCGAAATTTTATATTCTTGAGGAAATTCGAATTTTTCAATTAAATGCATTTTAATTAATTCAAAAATTAAAGTTTTGAAATAATTTCCTCAAAATTTTGACTTTGACTTAACCCTAGGGATCAAAGGCTTAAAATTTATCAAAATAATTAATTTACCTTAGTCCCTGGACCTCTTAAAATTTAATCTTTAAGGACTGACGAATTTTGCCTTTGGAGAATTTGAATTTACCTAAGACCTAGAATTAATTAAATTGTTGGCTTAAGATTTTAATTAATTTTTGGCCAGAAAATTAAATTAATGAACCTATGAGGGGATAAATTATTTTTCCAACCCTCAAGACACTTTACATCATGATTTTCATATTTTTTGTATCTCAAGGGGAAAAACCCATTTGTAAAAGACCCTCACAGACTACCCATTTCTATGACACAAATATAATCCAGCAGACCAAGCAATTTGTGATAAAATAACTTAACCAAATTGTTAGGATTATTCCCAAATCACTTTTACATAGACTCGATCTAGAACACTAGGACTCGCCTAAGATCCTAGTGACAAAATCCATTCCGGCTTTGGGGTAAGACTGAAGGAAAACTCTACCGACCATCCGAGAATGGATCGATGAGACAAAAAACCTCCTGGAATGTAAATCGTCACCAGAAAAGTAGGTTTGCCTAGACAATTACATACATGACACAGATCTGCTGAGATTATTTACATCATATACATGCAGAATGGGTTTACATTATAACATGATAATCAGGTTGATGCTGATAGTTGGACGGCACGGACACATCGATTAGGCACTATCCCTTTTGCAAAAAAAGGGGGTGTAATGCTATGGGTCGTTCACACATAGTGGTCAACAGATTCCATCAAAGAAACTTGAGGATCTTTCACATCCTCACCTTGCAGATGTTTCCTTAAGGACTATTGTGTGATGATCCCAGTCGATGATGACCTCTACTTCTTTCTATAAGTACCACTTGAGATTTCAATGAGGTTTCCAACAGCTCTTATCAATAGAATTTTATTCCAGACATTCTTTCCGCTTCCCATGTCACGAGCTCTTACTTCTAATGCTTCTATTATGATGTTATTTTCTAATCTGATGCATCCTATCTTACTTACATTGCTTCCTATCTAGAAATTTCAAGTGAAAAGTACATTCTAGTGAAGAAAATCATCTCAGTCATAGTAGAGATCTTTTACTTCTTCCTTCTTAGGTTTCTTTGTCTAGGGTTTTTTTACTTCCTCAGCAATATGGGCTTCTTCCCTATCTCTCTTGTCCTTATTACATTTAGGACAATCTCTTCTACAGTGACCAAGTTCTTGACATCCATAGCATCTTACCTTAGCCATGTTATTCCGTTTCTTTTGAGGACCAAACTTTCCAAATTTCCCTTTTAAGTTTTCTCCTTGTCATAGCAGCGTATGTTGATTCTGCTCATTTGGTCCTACATCAACCTTTGCTTTCAGTCTGGTTTCTTCAATCTTACAGAGTGACCATAGATCTTGAAATGGAGTAGTCTATTTCTTCCCATATAAACTTGAAGTGAAGTTACCCCATTGTTCTAGTAGTGTATTTAGTACCACTGTGGTCATCTCTCTATCAGACATGACTTCTCCTAGCTCTTGTAGTTGATCTTGAATTTCTGATATCCTCATGAAGTATGAGGCTATTCCATCTTCCTTGGACATCTTCAGTTTGTAGAGTTCTTGCCTTAATGAGATTACTTCTCCTGCAATACTTACAGAAAACAACTCTACCAATTTGTCATATATAGCTTTTGCAGTCTTCAAGTTTGATACATATGGGATTAGAGAGTCTTTTATAGATTCTATAAGAATCCTCTGGGCACTCACTTCTCCCTTCATGAATCTAGCATGTGCTTGAGTATCTTCTTTTGGAGGTTGGGTTATCGACCGCTTGATGTGATCCATGACCTCATTCTCAATAAGATTTAGGTTTGCCCTTTTCTTCCATGCAAGGTAATTAGCAACCCCAACCAATTTGTTACTTTCCTTGCAAAAATAAATTTTGTTATTATCAGATATAATCATAGACTTACTTGAGAAATTGATGCTTGCTTCCTCCTTAATCTCGATGCTGATAGAGGATTTGTTTCTTGAGAGATTGATCAGGGAGAGCTTCATTCACAATCCTTCTTGAATGTTTTAGTCTTCCTTCTTTTGTGAAAATGGTTTCAAGACTCTTGCTGGTGTAGATTTCTTCGAGCTAGGGTTTTGAAGATCTTGACCTTTGGTAGCCCTTGAATCTGCTACGATCCTTCTTTGAGGCTTGATATCTTCTTGATTGAATGCCCCTTCTTGACTTCAGCACCTAAGCTCTGATACCATGTTAAGAAATCTAGGGCATAAGGAGTTTAAAAGATTTCTTTGCTTTATAGTCTTCTCTTCGTTTTATTATTATTGTCTTTTTCATCAAGACAAATACCAATATGCACAATAAAAGACAAGTGACACAGTATGTAGGCTAGTCAGCCAGGGCCAAAACCTCTCACTTCTTGAGAGGAAAACCCGGTCAAAATTCTTCTTATAGATCTTCAATTGACGAATACCAAGACCATGACAAAAACCCTTGACTCTAGTATCCTCCCAAGAACCTTGTCACTAACCTTGATGTTCTGACTCTTCTCTGCCTTGACTTCCTTCTTGATCTCGAAATGCTCTCCTCAACTTCCTCTAGAGAAACTCGGTCTCTATCCTTCACACTACTCTTCTCAGCTTCCTTGGTCTCTATCCTTCACACTACTCTTCTCGGCTTCCTCGGTCTCTAGACTCGACACTCGCTTCCTCTAGAGAATCTCAGTCTCATTGATTTGATCTCTATCTCGGTCATCCAGAACAAGTACCCCAGAAGAATCCTTCTTTCGCTGACCCCAGAAGAATCCTTCCTTCACTATCCCCAGAAGAAACTCTCCTTCGTTATGCCCAGGAGAATCCTTCTTATCCCTTCTTCACACTTCTCTTTGTAGCCTCTTCTTCGCACTTCACTTTTCAGCCTCTTCTCCGCACTTTTCTTTACTGAATTGCTTGTCGAGTTGCTTGCCTCTAAGTGAGGCCGAGTGTGGCTACTTATACACCTCATCTCATGTCCCTTAGGCCGACATGATCTCGAGTAGGTAGTTGACTTCTTCTAGCAAGTTCTTCCATCGTTGTAGGTCGACTTGAAGAGGATAAGTGACAAGGTCTTGGAGGATACCTTACATAGACAAATTTGACCTTTTACAAAGTGTAACATGACTTCATTACATGACAATGACTCTATCATTTTATGACTAGAAGACAAATAGTTCCTAAGGACTCTCAATAGGAGTCTTGACTCAAAAATAAAAATCTTTTGGTCATGAAACCCATGAAGCAAGCAATAAAATAATTTTATTTCTCTTTTGTACATCTCATTACATAAAATCATGATTACATGTCATTATGAAGACCAAACCTAGTTACACTTTTCAACAATATGGTGGATAGAATCTTCGCTTGGGCTATATTGCGCATTAATTTTTCTGAAGCGTTTTAGCCATTCTTTCAAGGAAAAAATATCATAAAAATTATTTTCTCAAAATCTATTTTAAAACCCCATGTATATTTTGTAAATAAATTTTGTAATTTAAATTGTAAATTATTTTTCTAACTTGGGTTGGGGTTTTTAGATTCATTTTGTATATATTTGGGGTTTGGGTGTTGTAAATTTTATTTTTGCAGGTTAGATCAAGGAGTCAAGTGGAAGAAGAGCTAGATCTAGGCCCTTGAGGGTAAGATCTAGTCTCTTGGAATTTTTTGCAAGGTTTCCATGGAAGAATTTTCAGAAAATCAAAGAGCTGAAGCATAAAAAAATTTGGAGCAAGGGTTTCAAGCTTTTCAGGGCTTCTAGCCTCGATTTTGCCTTCCTAGGCCTCAGCGTCAGCCTTTCTCCCTCTAGTGTCTTGGTTTCTAGCCCTCCCAAGGCTAGCCATGACCCTTAGGGGTTGCGGCTTCCCTTCTATAACCTAGTTGCAGGCCCAAAAGTCCTTGCGACCTCCTCTTTGGCCCTCCTAGGCCTGTCGCAGGCCTTCCCTCCTCCTCCCTCCTCTCGGCCTCCCCTCTCTTAGCCTCCTTCCCTCTCAGCCTTCCTCCCTCCTCAGCCATCTTCTCCCTCTCTCCCTAAGCCGCAACCCTCTAAAGGCTTGCGGCTCCCTTTCCTTGGCCTTTAGGCCCTAGGCCATAGGCCTTAGGCCTTCTCCTAAGCCCCTAAACCTTATTCATCCCCGACGGTAGCCTCATTGGGCATAGTGTTGCCTCTTTGAGGCCTTATTCTTCATCCTTAGGCCCCAATTTACCATCCTGGCTCTTTTATCCCCACAAATTCAGCTCCCCTAGCCTTGTTCTCCATTTTCTTGGCCTCTTTTGCCCTAAATTGACCTGAAACCCTAATCTGAAGTTTTAAGGCTAAATACTTGGCGGTTTTGCAGGCTTAAGGTCTCAAAATTCATATTTTTCAAGTAGCAACGTGATCCCAAAATTTCAACCGTGGGATCTTCAAGGCCTTGGGCCTAGGGTTTGACCTCTAAACAACTAAAAAAAAATTAGGATTTTTTGGAGAAAAATCGGGATTAAATCATGATTTTTTCAAAAGGAAAAAAACACCGATTTAATCCGTAAATTTAATCATTTTAAGGAAAAAAATCACAATTTTTTTTAAAAAATTGCAATTAAATCGCAATTTTTGCAACCTTGGTTACAGCAGTCAAATCATTAATATCTAAGCCCTAAAACCACATTTTAATTGGTCAAAATCAATTAAAATTGCAAAATCTAAACTTTCACAAGTTTTGGCCACTTGGTCATCTCTAATTTTACCTAGATCTAACTTTTCAGATTGCTAGAATTTATTGCATAACTGTGAAATTCAAGCCTGAAATATTTCTGAAGCATATTCTTAATAAAAATCAAAAAGTTTGAATTTTCAGTGTCTAGTAAAAACTTACTATTTTTAAACATTTTGGGCATCATCCTCAGTGTTTTTAGCTTGTTGATCTGTCACTAATTTACTATTGTAATAAATTTATCAATTTTGGAATTTCTGAATCACACTTCCTAAAAGCCCTAAAATTTGAAATTTTTGAGCTCTTGTGCATTTTTATTATTTTTTGGCATATTGACCATCTATTTTTAGCATCTTTAGCTTGCTGATTTGTGGTTGTTTACTGTTGTAAACTAACAATCAGATCTGAAATATCACTGAATACATCATCACTAAGTAGGCTAAATAAGTTCATTTACATTTGTTGGTCATTGAGAAATTTTATGTTTTATGTCCAAGGCAAATTTCATGATTTGAAGTGGTTTTCTCACTGCTGTTATAACGTTGATAAACTCTGAATTTTCACTGCTAATATAAATTATCATAAATTTGAAATTGGCTTATATCATCTTTGCACTCAGAATCTGGCATTGATCTTGTTGATTGGCATAATACATTGTGTTAATAATCATTGGTGGATAAGTTGGTTACTTGAAATTTACACTTGTATCCCATAGCACTTGTTGTTTTAAGATTGTACCACAACATTGTTAAGTACTCTTGCGTTAAGACAAATTTCACATAAATACTTAAATAACTTAAGCAATCTTAACTCAAGATAATCTCACCCATAATCTATTGCATAAGCATATAAGATTCAGATCGCATTAATAATTTACCTCCTAGCATAAGCTAAGTTGAAAGAGATATAGGACAACCCTTCTCACCTAGCTTGAGGGGCCTCGGCAACTCTTCAGTGGTTAACACGGTGACTTTGCAGTCATCAGAACCATGGTCTCTGCAGCGCCGGAGGCATCGGGTGATAGGGGCACAACGGAAAGTATCATTAATCAAACCCTAGCCTGCTTCATGTTGGCCTCCTTCCCACAACCTACCTTGGAGCCCAACTTCAAAATAGTTAAAGAAAGGTTACATCTAGATTAGGCATTTAATTAAAAATAACCAAGATCTTTGCATCACACATAGGTCATAGGTTTGCATATCATTCAGATTAGTCAATCATCTTAAGCAGCAAGTGTCCATCCGATCATTTGGTTCCATTTTACTATAAGCAAGAATTTGTAACTCCATTAAGGCACTAGTCTCATACTTTAAAATTTAATGTAATCAATAATCTTGCTCGAATTTAACCAATTGGCTAGGCCGCATATCAGTGTCTCTGAAACAAGTTGGTTTCCAACTTGTTTTCCTTCATCTCATTCCATAGGGACTACCCCCCAAAGCCTTTTGTTGGAAGACAGCAAGAACGAAGTGGGCGGGGATTAGAGTGACAACCCCTGTCCTGAGTGTTGTCCAGGTCTGTACAATCCGGGCAACAGGACCAAACCCCATACAAATCCAAAGGTATAAAATGGGTATATCAGCATTAGACAAGTTGTTCCCTGACAGGGAGGAGTGCGCTAGATTGCATCTTGAATTAGGCAAATACTTCACTAGCACTGGAGTGTTTGGTTCTTTGCATGCAATGGAAGATAGGGTCAAATTTGATGTTGTCACATGGTGGGACGCGTATGGCGGCTAGGGGACCTTTGGCAAAATTGGCAAAGAAAGTGCTTTCACATGTTATAAAATACTTCTTTTGCAGAGAAGTGTTGGAGCACCTATAGCTTCATCCATTATGTAAGAAGAAAAAACCTCAATGAAAATTGGGCAAAAAGCTTGGTTTCTGTGCACTAAAATTTGAGGTTGTTGACACATTATTTTGATTGGACTCGTGATGATACATCAAATATATATTGGGACAACAACCCAGAGGAAGATAATTTGGAGGATGGAGCTATACATCTAGAACATGGTTGCAGGGGAGCGCCCTCGCCACCTCTCGAAACCGCTCCCAAAGCGTGGTCCCTTCAAGAGCAGATTGGGAGCAACCCTAGGAGCACGCCACCTAAAAAAAATTCACTCCCTTACTTTTTTTGCAAATGTTTTTATGCAAACACGTTCGAAACGCAACTTTTTTTTGGAAGAAACAAGAATTTTTTTAGTGGTGCAGCCTAATGATCAACCCTATGGCCCTAGTATTGATATGCAATTCATGATAATGTTAAATTCTTAAAGTAAAAGTAACATTCTTCTTTATCTTTCGTTTTCATCCTTTTACTTAAATTTTTAACATTAACATGAAATGGCTCAGGATATTTGAGAGTGGTTCCAACCTCATTAGATTTCATATGGAGAAAGTAGAATTTTAGATCTCACTCAAAATCTAGCAGACTTATCTGATTTTCACGATTTCAGGATTGGGGGGATTGCAATGTTTCCATTGGATTTTGTCATGTACTAGGATATGGAACTCGTCAAGAGCACCAATCCCTATATGTACATTGATGTTAGTGACATTTGTTGTCGAAATCGTCTATCATGACCCTACTAAAAATGTACCCATCACTCAAACAAAATCTTGACATGCTACTTTTTTTCTATCTTATGTTAATGCTTAGAGGGTGATATTAATGACAAAGATCCCAAGATAGGCAATGATTCTGATGATATATAGGTATTTGTTGTAGCATGAATTTTTTGGATGATAAAAGCCATCTAGAGTCTGTTTGTTGATGTATTTTCGATTCAGAGATGGATTGCACTCGATGTTATTTTGGTTATGTGCACCCTTACATGCTATATAAATCAAAACTTTTAACTTGTGGACCTGTGGTTGACGAAGATTGTAGCTACTAGATGATTGATGCTATATGGTTTAATCCATGTTTTTATGCTTTTTATAACTAATTCATCATTCTACATGTTTCTAAGAAATTAGACATTTCTTGTGGCGGTAGGAAGCCCAAGCATTAACAATAGGTAATAGATTTACTTGTCTTTTCTAGTTTCTAGTAGTTTTCATAATTGTTGACTCTTTCATATTTATTATGATATTTTTTGTAAACAATATATGACAATTTAAGTTTGAAGTTTGAAGTTGGCAATAATAACTCATTGGTAATGAATTATGAATATGATGCTTTGTGAAAGTTGCAAGTTGAAACATTTCATTTCATGTTAGATATTCTTTGTTATCATTTGGTTACTTGGTAATGGTTACAAGTACATTACAACTTTAGTGATCAATGATGATAAATGTTATATATCGAATTTTGAAAGCATGAAACTTTAAGATTGATGAATCAAGTGACTCGATATGTTGTATGTTATTAATTTGTGGGCGTGGCTGATGAGGATTATAACTTCTAGATGATTGATGTTATATGGTTCAATCCATGTTTTTATGTTTTTATATCTAAATCATCATTCTACATGTTTTTGTTGACATATATGCATCAAAATATATATTAATAAAAATTCACTCCCAATTCGCTCCTAAACCAGGAGCTTTTGAAAATATCGCTCCTCGCTCTTGCGCCCAAGTATGTCAAATTTAGGCAACAACGGTATGTTTTATGCTTTAGAGCAATTTTACTTCAATTTCTTTATTAGCCCAATATCAATATCCAGTTTAACAATCACATCAACATGATAGCAAAATGTATATATAACATAAACATAAACAATAGTAGACAAGCCAAGACAAGAGGACACAAGATGTGGCACCAGCCAGGGGCAAACCCTTGATCAATTCTTCTTTTAGTCTTCAATAGTTCAGCGGAGAGAGATAGTACAATTTACAAATTCTGATAATTTAGAACAGCAACGAAAGAGCCCTAACCAAAAAAGTCAACGTTGTTCAATAGGGTAGAATTGACCCTTAAAGATTCGATCAACTTCAATCAACTTCGGTCTCCAAACATCAAAATGAAACATCCTTCAAAACGGTCAAATTCAACCCAGTCAAAGTTTGGTCAAACAGTCAACCTGCGTCCAACCCTAACCACAGTCAACGCTAGTCAAATAGTCAACGGATTGCCTCAATTTTTGTGCCCAGAAATGTGGCCTACCCAAACAGAAATTCCTCACACAAAATCACATTCAAAGATGGTCAACACAGTGAAAATAGCCTCCTGAAGTTTTCGGTCAAATCTGGCCAACGCAAGGACAGCAAGAAAAAAGTGTTTCCTTCGCACGTGTGGAGAGAGAGTGAAGCCCTGAAATCCATACCCAATCAAATGAGGAGAGAGAGATGTACAAAGAGATGAGTGTGTCCAAATGAGGATGAGGCATCATGTATTTATAGGCTAACGTTGAGGATGAATAGACATGACCGTTGGGTTTCTAAGCCTACATGAGTTTGTTGGCCGACCTTGATAATTTGTCCATAATATAAATAAATTAATATCTTCATTTGTACATGTCAGAATCGGATGATCTTTAGATCAATCCTACACCTCTCGGAGAGAGGAATCCAAAAAAAATATCAACTGTCATAAATAAGATGACCCATGTAGAGTTTGGCCCTAATTGCCAATTTTAACACTCCCTCTCAACTAGGGAGAACTCCACCTGCTAATCCATCTGCCAATTTGTACTATCCCTGCCATCATTGCACTGCTCTGCTGAACTATGAAGAAGAAGAAGTGATTGATAATGTATCATAATCATACCATTCTCTACTGACCCAAAGTCGGTCCCAATCAAAAGAGAGTGTCTCATACCACTCTTACTGCCCCGAAGTCAGTTCCAATCAAAAGAGAGTGTCTCATACCACTCTTACTAACCCGAAGTCAGTTCCCATTGATCCCAGATCAATATCGGACATCTTAGCATAGGGAGTATGGTAGTACACGATGCATCCATCGGTAGTACTATAGTCCCTATCCTCATTTCCCTACTCATTGGCCAGATGAGAGGTACTTCCCACAAGTCCCAGACTGCATGGGTAGGATGTCTCAGCAAGAGAAGGATGAACCACTCGTCCTGCTCACATGTCGCCAAGGGGTATCATAGGGGTAGGCTGAACCACTCACCCTGTACACAACAAACCACTAGGGGAAGGTTGAACCACTCACCCTATGGTTGCTCACCGCTCCAAGAAGTACCCCAAGCCCCCTAGAGCTCCCAGAGCTCAATGTCCATCTCATACAGGACCCTCATAAGAGGGTCTCTCCAAGACCCCAAGTCGTTTTCGGAAGGCCAAGAATTTGACCTTCCCCAAGGGCTTGGTCAGAATATCGGCAACCTGCTCATCAATCCCAATGTGACGGAGCCTTATTGCTCCTCGTTTTACCATATCCCGGATAAAGTGGTACTTGATATCTATATGCTTGGAGCGATCATAAAATACGGGATTCTCTAATAATTGGATCCCACTCTGGTGAAGGATTTACAATAATCATACATTAAAATATCAGAGACATAATAAACCAGACATGGCGAAAAAGACCTCAGCCTTGATGTATTCCTCACATTCTCATTATTAAAATAATGTTTATGATACATATAAATACATGAAGAGAATTTGTCTCAAGATAGTGCATCTATCTTGGACACTATGGTTGAGCAAATCTCTCAACCAAAAACTAATCTAGGAGCCTAACTAGTTGGAGAGAATCTCTCAACCAACTAGACCTAAACTGACTCATAACTTTGAGGAACAAACCCAATCTAGAAAGGTAGGAATAAATCCTAACTTTCATGATTTTAATTAATTTAATTATTTTGGGCTTAGAATTGTTTCCATCACATGAGAGTGAGGCTAACATTCCCCCCCTCAATCATAAGTCCAAAATAAGAACCAGGAACTATCTTCCAAGTTCTCATGCTGAAACTGTTGATCCTCAAAAAACACTGCCTGAAAAACTGCCAAACATGGATGTTGAAAAAACTCCAATTTGAAGAGAACATGAATCAGCTGCAAGTCTAATTCATCTCTAAAAGTTGCTTGACAACTCCATCAAGTGCCAAGCTGCAAAAGGATCCATCTGTCCTTCAATCAGCATCCTTTGTCCATTGACAAAATGTTGATGACACCCACTGGCGAATTTGCTTTGTCCACTGACAAAATATTGAGAACGCCCACTGGCGAATTTGCTGATGTCGAAACTACTCACTGTTGTTTGGTGAAAACTACTCATTGGCTACTTTAAGGAAGATGATGATTGCCCACTGTCTACTTGATGTTGAACACCCACTGGTTGTTGATGATGATCGCCCACTAGCTGAGTTGATTATGTCGAAAATTGTTCACTACTGCTTGTTGATGTTGTCGAAACTTTCGGTTTGACAAACTTCAATTCCATTATTATCATTTCCCCCCCTTTGTCAGCTAAAAGAAGAGATATTCGACATTTGATTTTGGAACTCCCCCCCTTCAAGTGTAGGAGAGTTTCACAATACTCATTTTACTATAGAATTTGTCTTCATGTGAGACTGAATCCTTTGGTAACAAATAGACCACTGTTTCAGTAGATGACCACTTCCAAGGATCAATCCATGCATAATTGATCTTCACTCTGGGTGGTTGATTTCGCTTGCAGTATCTTCCGGATAAATGATTTTTTCTTGCCACAATGGTCATAAGGATGGAGGTCAAGACATTTAGTCTCCATATGGCCATTTCACTTACAATGGTTACACTTAACCATATTCTGATCACTATCTAGAAAATTAGCACTTACAAAATCAACTGGTTTTGAGAAATCTGGAACAAACAAAGTGTTTTCTTTGTTGTATCCTAGGCCATGTCAATCTTTGTTGAAGGGAATTTCTTCCCAAGGTCTAATCACTTTCTTGGAAAGGCTATCCTGTTGTTGCTCTTCATACTTGTTGTTGTTGCTAACATTCTGTCCTTGATCTATTAAATCTGTTGTATCCCACTGGGCATCAATCATTAATAGTTCATTGGTTTGACATGTTGCATCAAACTGATCAATTTGATCTTTGGTACTACTTGTTGCATCATTAAGTAGTACAATTGGTTGGTTGAGATCACTTGTGTCACAACTTATATCAACCTGATTGATTAGTTCATTTGTGTCACAACTTATATCAACTTGCTTGACTAGATCATCTGTGTTCCAACCTTCATTAATAAGTTGAATAAGATCACTTGTATCACAACTTTCATTTGCTGTTGTGATGAGGTCTTCTGTGTCACAACTTGCATCTGTCTTCTCTGCACATTGTGCATCTAGTAAATCTTGCTTTTCACTTAACTTAATTTGAAGTGCATGAATGAGTTTTTCTTTCACTTCGAGCTCAATTTGAAAGTCTTTCGCTACTTCTAATGTACTGGTCATTTGATTGATTAAGGTTTGACTTTGCTTCAACTTCCATTCTAGTATTTCAATTGTGCTATGTAACTCATGATTGCAATCTTTCAGCTCTTTAAGCTCCAATTCTGTACTTTGAAGACGTTTTCCTCCTTTACCATGTTGATCTTTAACACGCTCGCTTGAACTTGCTTTAATCAATTTTATGCTTGCTTGATTTGCTTCAATTAACTTCACACTCACTTGAATTTTGTGACGCTCACTTGATTTTGTATTTGCTTGATTCTCTTGCTTGATGTTTGTTTTGATTGTTTCTTGAATTGCACGCTCGCTTGCTTTAGAGTTGAACTCACTCGCTTGACTGATCAAAAGAAGGGTGTCGAATACTATCGAAAATGCACCCAAGAGAAACGCTTGCAATGATTTGAATGACTCAGTTAAAAAACAATTGGTTCCCTATCAATTTAAAGCTTGGGTGTTGGTTTCAACCGAGAATGCACCCTTACAATTCAACTCAATTTGACTTTGATTACAAGCTAACTTACAAATTATGATTTGCAAGTTACGGTTTTGTATTGAGCTTATTCTTAAAAAAAATGGTGCAAGTGCATTTTCCAAAAACATTGTTTTTGAATTTATGCGAATGTTGTTGATGTAGATGACAGCTTCATTAACTTGACTAGATGTTGATGTAGAATCGTCTTTAAATGCTAATGTTGACAACTTGATTATGTGTTGTAGCTTCTTGATTGCTTGTAGGTTACTTGATTACATAAGCTTGAAGAGAATTTATTATGTGCATGCATTTGTTTAATTTGTTGTGTACTCCATGTGTACCATATTACAAGGAGAGTGTCAAAACTAGACACAAAACATAAGCAACATCAAGAATCATGCGCCATCACAAACATACTCATGGTGTACCTAAGATCCCCTTATTCAATTTTGGGCAGATCTAGAACAGAATCACCACCAAAAAGATATGTTTTATTAAGTATCGAGTACATAAGCAATCAACTACACCCTTATAACTCCATTATTGACACTATTTAGCAACAAAGTTCTATCTTGAAAACTTTAACTTTGACTTGACTTTTGTAATGGACTTGATTAAGTCACTCCAAAAATGTTCACTTATCACTCCAAATATTACAAAAAAAAGTTTACCTTATAAATCCAAAATTTAAAATCTTAATTTTCACTAGATTTCAACTCCATTTCCTAAGATAAGGACTCATCTCATACAAAATACTACACCTTATTACACCTCCAAATTACAAATCTTTAATGATAATCCTTTTTTAAAGTTCCATTAAGATAAAGTCACTTTAAAAAGTGAGATAACCTTTATGATATCCCTTTTTAAAAAATGATATGAACATTTCAAGCTTTATCCACCTATTAAAAAAATATGAAGCCCCTTTTTAAATAAGAGAATTAAAAAGTGAATTCAAGTTTATGAAGTCACTAGAAAAAGTGAACGAATCTCCCTCTTTTTGAAAGGTCAAAGCACACTTTAAACGATTCATAAAACGCACCTTTAAAAATATTCTTTAGAGAAGTAGCTCAACGCTGGTCTTTTTAAATGTCTACTTTGTCCACGTTGGTTCAACGATACATTCATGTTGCAGAAGTTCAGGCAACAGCGAAAAATCTGGCATGGTATTATCTTTCACGCAGGTCCTGTCCACGCATAGTCAGCGTTTTCACGTTGGCTTTCTTCGCTACTGTCTACTTCACCGATTTTTCACACTATCTCAAAACTCCTCTATTCTGGATTTCTTTCACACTGTCTTTTTTAGCCACAAAAGACACATCGGAATTCCTGCTTCAACAAAAGCACAAATTATGCACGGAGGTAGCGGTTTTATTCACCGATTCTGCAACATAACACTAGGGACGAACCCCAAACATGTATAGCCACACTCCGCAGGCATTGAAACTTTGAATAAACGGCAACGACTTGTAACCAACAAACACAAACACGATTCGTCTGCATACCTCGGTGATGGCACCTACAAGCCAAGAATTCAACAACTAGGGAAACCCTAGCCATGGAGAGTTGGAAGCAACAAGGCTCCAATCCATTCCTCTCTCGCTGTACTTTTATGTTGACAGACACAACAGTAGAAAGAGTAGGCAAAAATTGTTGTTGTATGATCATTTGAAGGATGCGAATAAAAGAATACAACTAATTTTGAAAACTAAAACCAGCAGGAGATGATAAAAATGATGAAAGAGTTCCTTGAGAAATAGTGCATATCAGTAAATATCCACATCTCTTTTAGCTTGAGTATTTGTTCAAATATGATTCACTATTCAACCAAATGAACTGTAAGACAATGATGCCAATACCACTTCCATATTTCCAGAAACTGAAATACCAAAAGTTTTGATACACAGTGTGCACTTTAATTATCCATCTTAAGAAGCTTGATCATTTGTGTTGTCACACTTCCAATCAAAAGCCAGTAAGCCTCTAGTAAATAGACAAAACAAACATCAAAATCCTTCTATAACCTCATGATGAAACAACATGCCTGAAGAGCACTGGAAATAATGTTGAAGAACTGACGTGACAGTTCCACTCAGTGACCACCATGTAACATTCCACGAAAACAATTATCCGTTCATGCCCAACTTAGGTACAATTAAGAATTTTTCCTCCTGCAATTGTTCTCGTAGTGCACCTGATGTAGTCTCCAGCTCCAAACTCCAAGAAATATTTTGATAATAGACGCACACTTTGATGGTCTTACTAATCGACTCTTCCAACTTGGCTTCGATACCACAATGAAGGATTTACAATAAACATACATTAAAATATCAGAGACATAAAAACCAGACATGGCGGAAAAGGCCTCAGCCTTGATGTATTCTTCACATTCTCATTATTAAAATAATGTTTATGATACATATAAATACATGAGGAGAATTTGTCTCAAAATAGTGCATCTATCTTGGACACTATGGTTGAGCAAATCTCTCAACCAAAAACTAATCTAGGAGCCTAACTAGTTGGAGAGAATCTCTCAACCAACTAGACCTAAACTGAGTCCTAACTTTGAGGAACAAGCCCAATCTAGAAAGGTAGGAATAAATCCTAACTTTCATGATTTTAATTAATTTAATTATTTTGGACTTAGAATTGTTTCCATCACATGAGAGTGAGGCTAAAATCTGGTTGCCGCAGAGGATCAAAGTGGTATCCAGCACATGTCCAAACAACTCACTGAAGAGCTTCCTCAACCAGACAACTTCACAGGAGGCCATACTTGAAGCTGTGTATTCGGCCTCAACAGTGCTCAAGGCAACTGATTTCTGCTTCCTGCCATCCAGGATATCGAAGCAGAACCCAAAGAAAAACAACATCCATAAGTGCTCTTGCGATCCACCACACTGCCAGCCCAATCAGCATCAGAATAACCATGCAACCTCACATTTCCAACAATGTATCTCAGTCCATGAGTGATTGTGCCCCGAAGATATCTCAGAATATTCTTGGCAGCAATCCAATGAGGCTCAACCATGTATTGGCTCAATGTGTTAACTGCAAAACATATGTCTGGACGAGAGTTCACCAAGAACATCAGTGCTCCTGTGAGTTGACGCTACTCAGAAGCATTTCCCAATTCAAGTCCAGCAGCACTACCACATAACTTCTTAAAGTTAAGTTCCATCGGGGTAGTCACAGGCTTGCAGTCCACCATCCCAAATCTTTCCAATATCTTCACAACATATTTTCCTTGACAGAGGAAAATTTCACTTGGCTTTTGCCAAACCTCCAGCCCTAGGAAATAGTGCATCGGTCCTAGGTCCTTCATCTCAAATTCAGAAGCTAACACCCTCTTACATTTGTGAATGGGAGGGTCTACACCTATCAAAAAGAGGTCGTCCATATAAAGTACCAGAATGAGAGGTTTATCATTTTCAACCTTAAAGTAAAGGTTCAGATCTGCTTCACTTCTAGTGAATCCTAGCTTCATCAGATAGCTATCGATCCTCTCATACCAAGCCCGAGGTGCTTGCTTCAATCTATAGAGAGTTTTCTTCAACCTGCATACATGAGATTCCCGATCATGAACTTCAAACCCCTCGGGTTGTTCCACATAGACTTCCTCTTTGATTGAACCATGCAAGAAGGCGGTATTGACATCCATCTGGTGTAGGTTCCATCCTTGTGAGGCAGCAAGGGCTATGATCGAGCGGATGGTGGTGTTTCGGACAACAGGTGCAAATATCTCATCGTAATCTACACCTTCCTCTTGAGAGAAGCCTCAAGCAACAAAGTGAGCCTTGAACATTTTTGTACTTCCATCAGCGCCATGCTTGATTTTGTAGAGCCACTTGGAAGTGACAACCGATTTGCCCTGTGGTCTAGGGACCACATCCCAGACATCATTCTTCGTAATTGACTCGTATTCTTCATTCATAGCATCCTTCCATACTTGTTGCTTCACGGCTTCTTCGAATGATGAAGGCTCATTTTGAATGATAGTACACATGGCGGTCAAATATCCTTGATACCTGTTCAACTTCTTGCTTTCACGGAAAGTCCCCCTTGGTGCAATGTGCCTCTCAGCATCTTCGAGAGTCTCCCTAAGCCATGAGGGTCTCCTCTTGGAGGAGGAAGGCTCATGAGGGAGTGGATCAATAGGATCCATAGTCGGGCATCGTTTCGTCCTCTTTTTCACCCTGAAGTGTCAGCTTCTTTGTCCTTCCTTAGGATAGGAAGGTTGTTGATCTTCCTGAGGGCCATATCTTCGTCGAAGGTGACATCGTGACTTATCTCAACTTCCTTTTGACCAGCCACATAAATTCTATATCCCTTATGTTTTCACTATAGCCCACAAAGATTCCTTTTTTCCCAGATGCACCCAATTTGCTTCTTTTCTCTTTCTGCACATGAAAAAATATTGGGTTTCCAAAAATTCTAAAATGAGAGACATCGGGTTTCTTATGATTAAACATTTCTTCGAGAGTCCAATGCTTGATGAGGGCATCGGTTTTGAACATACACAGCGGTATTTGCAGCTTCACCCCATAGAAACTTCGAAAGGCCTTGATCATGAAACATGGCATGGACAGCTTCTACAATAGAGTGATTCTTCCTTTCAGCCACACCATTCTGCTCGAAAGTGTATGGCGTTGTAGTCTCCCTCTTAATGCCAGCTTCTCTACAATAATCTTTGAATTCATTGGATTCTAACTCGGGCATACCTGTCACCATCTGTCTCACATTGGGTAGGGCCTTATAATGAAGATGGGCGAAACTCTGGTGCCATAGTTCAGATTGTAGAGATGTGTCACAAGATATGGCTCCCAATGGACTTCCTCCAACTTGATACAAACTGTCAACCATGAACCCAAGAGTAAAAGCATCCTTGAAACTTCTTTTCTAAACATGTACCTTTCCATTGTTATATAAAAAATTAGTTAGTTCATAAGTTATTAGGCAAAGGGCATGATCTTTTTCACCAAGAGGCACCCAAGGCAGTATATAGCCAGGGCTCCCACAAAATGTAAACATCATCTATTCATTTATTAATAAAATATATATCATGGCTGTCAATTGCTAAATTCGTGTGTTCCATCTGGTATCAGAGCAGGTCGATCCCTCTTCTCTCTTTCCAGCATACCCTGCGTTGTCCATCGTCTTCACGGTCCCCCTGCATATCTGTCTGCTGATCCGTTGTAATTGTCCGCTATACCCACGTTGTTATTCCGCATCAACCCCATCGTACAAGCGAACACGACAATTCTTGTCATTCTCTGTTCTTCGTCCGTTGTTCTCTGCTCTCCGCCACCTTCCGCTGACCATCTGACTGTCCAAACCACCGCATCTCCTGCCACTACTATTCACCGTTGCTATTCCCCGACTACCTGTTCCCCTGTTCGCTGAAGTCCGACCCTCGCTCCAAACTACTGTTGACCCACGCCAGCCACCATCCTCCGTCGTCCATTCTGCTCCCGTAAATTCTGATATCCTTGCATTTTAACTTCCAGCTGTCGTCTGTTCAAGTGACCCGTTTGCCAAATCACGTGTCCACAAATTAGTCGAGCGTTGTCTGTTCAAAGTAATCATAGGGTATATAGTTATATACATATAACTATTATTATATTGTTTTATTATTTAAAAAAAAAAAAATAATAATAATAATAATATATTAAAAAAAAAATTGGCGGATAAATATACACCCCCACAGACTCATTCAATGTCGTTGATGTCAATCGCCGATTTCAGCAAAAAACTGATTGATCTGGAGAATAGGATTACTAGCCACTCCGATGATTTCAACCAAAAATTAGTCGATCTCGAGAGTAGGGTTATCAGACATTTCGACAATATCAAGAAGCTTCAAGATACAACAAATCGGATAGAACTGTTGATTTGGGGTAGCATCGAATGTGCTCTAGCCATGAAAATTAGTAGAGAGGCTAAAGCACATGAGACCCCCAAGACCCAAAAATGGTTTGGGCAGATTCTAACCGGTTTTGGAGATATTCAATGTCATTGATGTCAATGGCCGATTTCAGCAAAAAACTGATTGATCTGGAGAATAGGATTACTAGCCACTCCGATGATTTCAACCAAAAATTAGTCGATCTCGAGAGTAGGGTTATCGAACATTTCGACAATATCAAGAAGCTTCAAGATACGACAAATCAGACAGAACTGTTGATTTGGGGTAGCATCAAATGTTCTCTAGCCATGAAAATTAGTAGAGAGGCTAAAGCACATGAGACCCCCAAGACCCAAAAATGGTTTGGGCAGATTCTAACCGGTTTGGGAGATATTAAAATAATTAATATTTTTAATGGAGTTCCTAAGTCTAAACTTAGGAAAAATAAAATATTAATGAGTATTAATATAAAACCGGGTTAGAAGGTTCCAAAAGTCATGGATCAAGCCAAATCTAATCTTAGCTGTTGATTAGAAATTTAATCTCGCTCGTCGAAGGACCAACAGAAAAAGTATAAGAGGAGGCTTGAGGGTAAGTTGGAATATATACTGAGGGAGACCAGTCAGTTCGATTTTTGGAGCGGGGTTAGCTGAGAAATTCGAACTAGTGTTCTAGAGAGGAACAGGAGGTAGCAAGTACGGAATAAAGAGTCGGGATCAGCAACAGAAAACCAGCACAGAGGCAGGAGAGCCAGATGCAGAGGTAGCAAGAGACTGCGTAGTCACTAGAGGGCCTACGTGGATGATGCAGAGAGGCCCAGGGATGACGCAGTCAAGCAGGGGCTGACGCAGAGTGTCTGGGCTACGCAGAGGTCAACCAGGCTGACGTTGGGACTGGGAGAAGTGTTGGAGAATTTTTCTCTCTGTTGGGTAAGCCAGTTTGGCACCCTGTTGCACTGAAGAATTGCTGAATAATAAAATCCTCCCTTGCTGCACCGATTTTCCCACATTGGGTTTTTCCAGGGACTATTGTCCAAAATATCTGTGTTGATGTGTTGATTCTTGTGCATGTGTTTGTTTCTGTATTATGGTATGATATCTGCAGCAGAATTTACTTTAATGTTTATTGAAGGAATTTCATAGATAACTGATTGGAAATAAGTAGGCAAAGTAAATCAGATGTTGCAGTGATAGAATTTTCACATGGTATCAAAGGAAGTAATCAGAGACAGGAAGGGAAAATCAGTTATGGGTCAAGACCATGATGCAGAGGCATCCACGTCAGGGGACTCACAAATTTTCAGAAAATTGCACAAAAAAAGAGATTTTGATTTCTCTATGTTGGCTTCCAGGCTAGAAAAAGAGGTAGCCTGTATGACTAGTTCAGCATCATCAGAAGTATGGTATATAGACAGTGGATCCTCTTGGCATATGACGTGAATCAGAGAATGCTTCTCAGAATATCGAGAAGAGAAGATGAACTTTCAGATCACTCTGGAGAACAGGGCAAAGTGTACTCTAGTAGGGAAGGGTACGATAGTTTTTCAAACAGAATCGGGAGAACGGTTCCATGCTACAAATGTGTTGCATGTACCAGGATTGGGGATGAACTTACTTTCTGTGTCGCAACTTCAAGGCAAGGGCTATGACGTCTACTTCATCAAGGAGAAGGTATACGTCAAACACCCGAGCTAGAAAAAGAAAGTGCAGATCGGGATCAAAAGTAACAGGTTGTATAGATTACAACTACAATCACCAATGGCACTAATAGGCAGTCATGTAGACAAGGACTTGAACGAACTATGGCACAGAAGAATGGGACATTTGCAGCATGGAGCTCTGAGAATTCTCAGGAGCACTGTAACAGGAGTTCCGGATCTTAGTACAGAACGAAATGATGTATGCAGAGGATGTGCTCTAGGAAAGTATGCCAAGGCAGCATTTCCTAGGAGTAGACACAGGGCCAAGAGTGTACTAGGATTGATACACTCAGATATCTGCGGACCTATGTCCGTCAAAGCTCTTAGTGGTGCCAAGTATTTCCTTACCTTCATTTGATGACCACTCAAGGAAAACCTGGATTTATTTTCTAAAAACCAAGGACGAGGTTTTCTGTCGATTCAAAGAGTTCAAGGCTCTAGTGGAAAATCTGACTAGGAAGAAAATAAAAGTTTTTCGCTCAGATAATGGTGGAAAGTATGTCGATAAGGACTTCACTGATTTTTGCGCTAAGGAGGGCATCAGAAGACAGTGGACAGCTCCCTACAATCTGGAGCAGGATGGAGTAGCATAAAGAAAGAACAAGACTATTGTAGAAGCAGCTAGGGCCATGATGTATGATCAGGATATGCCAAAATTCCTGTGGGCAGAAGCATGCAACACAGTCGTCTATGTTTAGAACAGAACTCCTCATCGAGCATTGGGCAAGATTACTCCATAGAAAGTTTTTACAGGGAAGACGCCTAAAGTCAGTTATTTCAGGATATTTGGGAGTTTAGCATATTGTCGCATACCCGAGGAAAAGAGGAAAAAGCTGGATCAAACTGGCGAAAAGGGATATCTGATGGGATATAGCGAGAACGCTAAGGCATACAGAATCTATCTTCCAGGGAGCAGGAAGGTAGTAGTTCGATGAGATGTAAAGTTCATGGAGGACAGGGCTTTCAGAAAATCTTGTGAGATGCCTTTTGAGGAGCAGTCAAAAGAGTAGCCATTGGTTAAACCTCTTCAACCAACGGAAGTAAAGAATTCTTCCTTGGGTCAGGAAGATTCACAGGATGAGGAGGAGTTAACAGAAGCACCTGTTGGCAAAGGAAGAACTAGCGGGGAACTTCTTCAAATTCTGTGAGATGCAAAGGACTTCATCGGTGCGCCAAGAAATAATAAGAGGGAGAAAAAACAGCCAGAAAGATATCGGGCATTAGTAGCTCGGGATGGGGAGCCTGCCAGTTTCCAAGAGGCAGCTCAACATCCGGTTTGGCTAGATGCGATGGTAGAGGAGTACAACTCCATTATGGTGAACGATGTCTGGGAGGTAGTGCCAAGGCCTCAAGACAAATCAGTGGTAGATTCGAGATGGTTCTACAAGATCAAATATGCTACAAACGGCAGTGTTGAGAAATATAAGGCCAGGTTTGTGGCTAAGGGGTATTCTCAGAAGGAAGGAATTGACTACAAAGAGACCTTCGCCCCGGTAGCCAGATATACATCTATTAAAACCATGATATCTCTTGCAGCTCAGATGGAGTGGGAGATTCAACAAATGGATGTCAAAACAGCTTTTCTGAACGGGGTAATAGAAAAAGAGGTATACATTGAACAACTAGAGGGCTTTGAGACACATGAGAAGAAGTCTCATGTATGCAGGTTGAAGAAAGCTTTGTATGCGCTGAAACAAGCACCTAGAGCATGGTATGGTAGAATCAATAGCTACTTGCAAAAGATGGGATTTGTCAAGAGTGGTGAGGATCCAAATCTCTACGATCTAGTTGTAGAGAATGAGTCGTTGATCTTAGTATTGTATGTGGATGATCTCTTTCTAACAGGATCAAACAAGCTCATTGGAGACTGCAAGAAGAATCTAGCCACGGAATTCAATATGAAGGATTTGGGACGAATGCATTATTTCCTGGGGTTGGAAGTTTGGCAGCAAGAGGGAAAGATCTTCCTTGGGCAATGGACGTATACTACAGAAATCCTGAAAAGATTCAAGATGGAGGACTGTAGACCCATGGCTACTCCAATGATCACCAACTGGAAGAAGATTGATGTATCAGAAGACAAGGATGTTGATCCCACCTTATACAAGCAGCTCATAGAGTCCCTAATGTATCTGGTCAACACCAAGCCAGACATTTGCTACGCTGTCAACACCCACAGTCAGTTCATGGTGGAACCAAAGAGGGCGCACTGGGCAGCAACTAAACATGTTCTCAGGTATTCACAGGGAACAGTCGATTATGGACTCTTGTACACCAGGAGTAAGGATATCAGATTTAGTGGGTTTCGTGATGCAGATTGGGCAGGAAGCTCAATGGATTGGAAAAGTACCTCTGGGTACTGTTTCAACATTGGATCATGAATAATTTCTCGGTGCAGTAGGAAACAGAAGTCTGTGGCTCTGAGCTCATCTGAGGCAGAATATATGGCGGCAAGCATAGCTTCGTGTGAGACCATATGGCTTAGAAAACTGCTTGTGAACCTATTCAAAAAGAAAATGGAGGCGACCAGGATCATGTGCGATAATCAGAGTTGCATCAAGCTCTCTGAGAATCCAGTGTTTCATGATCAGTCAAAGCATATTAATATCCGATGTCATTTTGTCAAAGACTGTGTCCAACAAGGAGTTTTACAATGGAGCTACACTCCTACAGGAGAACAGGTGGCAGACATCCTTACCAAGGCCCTTGGAAGAACCAAGTTTGTTTATTTTAGGGAGAAGATGGGGATGATAAAGAATCCATTTCAGTAGCAGAAATGGGTATGATGTTGCAGTGCAGATGCAGTGTTGGGAAGAAGGACCTTCAGCAGCACGGATGCAGAGGGAGTTCCAGTGCAGATGCAACGTTGGGAAGATGGACCAGCAGCAGTATGGATGCAAAGGGAGTTGAAGTACAGATGTAGCAATGGCAGTGATAGAGCCATGGGCAGCAATGCGGAGGATGTTGGGCAGAGAGCCTTAGCATCAGCACAGGTATCGATGTCGTATGATCAGAGTAATACTCAGTGTGGAGTATTACTAGAGCACAGTCCTCGCTAAGAGAGAGTGTTGATTTGGGGTAGCATCGGATGTGCTCTAGCCATGAAAATTGGTAGAGAGGCTAAAGTACATGAAATCCCCAAGACCCAGAAATGGTTTGGGCAGATTCTAACCGATTTGGGAGATATTAAAATAATTAATATTTTTAATGGAGTTCCTAAGTCTAAACTTAGGAAAAATAAAATTTTAATGAGTATTAATATAAAACTAGGTTAGAAGGTTCCAAAAGTCATGGATCAAGCCAAATCTAATCTTAGTTGTTGATTAGAGATTTAATCTCGGTCGTTGAAGGGCCAATAGGAAAAGTATAAGAGGAGGCTTGAGGGTCAGTTGGAATATATACTGAAGGAGACCAGTCAATTCGATTTCTGGAGCGGGGTTAGCTGAGAAATCCGAACTAGTGGTCTGGAGAGCAGCAGGAGGCAACAAGTACGGAACAGAGAGTCGACATCAGCAACAGAAGACCAGTGCAGAGGCAGGAGAGGTAGACGCAGATGTAGCAGGACACTGCGCAATCACTAGAGGGCCTGCGTGGGTGATGCAAAGAGGCCCAGGGCTGACGCAGTCAAGCAAGGGCTAACGCAGAGTATCTGGGAGCTACACAGAGGTCAGCCAAGCCGATGTTGGGACTGGGAGAAGTGCTGGAGAATTTTTCTCTCTGTTGAGTAAGCCAGTTTGGCACCCTGTTGTACTAAAGAATTGATGAATAATAAAATCCACCCTTGCTGCACCGGTTTTCCCACATTGGGTTTTTCTGGAGACTGTTGTCCAAAATATCTATATCGATGTGTTGATTCTTGTGCATGTGTTTGTTTATGTATTATGGTGTGATATCTGCAGCAAAAATTAATTTAATGTTTATTGAAGGAATTTCATAGATAACTTATTGAAAATAAGTAGGCAAAGTAAATCAGATGTTTCAGTAATAGAATTTTCACAAGAACAACAGATCGGGCAGAAATATTGCAAATCCGAAATAAATCATAATCAAACAATGACGTTGTTGAACACCTTGTGTGAAGGAGGAAGGTTACACCCGAACAACTACTCCAAAATGATGAAGGTAATCAACAGCACAATTCATCAGATTCAACAAATTCAGCAGATTCTCATGAAAAAGCGAAGTCTCCAAAAAAATCATCCACACACCATCAAGGAAATAATAACGCTTCAAATAAGTAGCTCTGGGAGACATTCACCAATCAATACCCTCTTTTCGCTCCACTATTAGTGACGTACTAGCGAAAGGCAAAAATCGAGCTGCCCAAATTCGATGGTAATGAAAAATGCAGCGTTGCGTGGTTGAATAAAGCAGAATAATACTTCGAAATTTACGACATCGACAATGATGACGAAAAGATCTAGCACGCTTCCATGAAAATGGAAGGAGAAGCATATAATTGGTATATGTGGTGGAAGAAAACAACAATCGCCATCAATTGGAGAAAATTTAAAGATGCATCCTTCAAAAGATTCCAAGGTGTAAAGGAAGAAGAGTTCTTTTCAACACTCATCAGATTGCGACAAAAAGGAAGTGTGGATGAGTACAACATGAGTACCTGGGTTATCAGAGTCTCTTCTAATTCAATCATACATCTTCGAGATTAAAACTCATCTGCGAGTAGAACTTGAGCTTCATGACATTACGTCAATAGGAATAGCAAGACAAAAAGCAATAGTTGTTGAAAAGAAATTTGAACAGATACTGTGGTCAAAACCGGAAAAAGTATATTCAAGACGAAGAATGCCCCAATCCGTGAATACGGATAATACAAGATATGTTCCACCACATCTTCGAGAAGGTGAAAAATCTAACGTGGAAATGCGAAGGATAAAAGAATGCAAATGCAAACGTTGTGGCGAGAAGTGGAACCCTAAACATAGGTGTGCAAAAGGAAAAGAATCAAAGAACCTATATAATTATGAAGCAACTAATGATTCAAACAGTGATGATTCCGACATAGAAGAAACAAAATATGCCCCAGAATTCTCTCCAGAATTAGATGAAAAAAGTATTCTGCAAGTGTCACTATCAGCTATGGCAGGTATATCACAACCCCAAACTCTAAAATTGAAAGGACATATAAAGAACAGGGTAGTGGTTCTCACCGACTCCGATAGCACCCACAATTTTTTAGATGCAACTGTGGCAAAGAGACTCAACATTTTCTCATTTCCCTTACCCAACATGAAGGTGATTGTAGCTGACGGTAAGAAGATTGAAAAGGTAGGGAAATGCCATAAGGTAAAATTGCAAATACAATACTTTAATTTAGAATCCCGTTCTTCACTGTACCATTAGAAGGAGTAGATGTGGTCTTAGGGATCCAATGGCTACGAACCCTAGGCACTTATTCTACCAACCATCAAGTATAGTTCATAAGATTTAACTGGGAAGGGCAGAGGTACAAGTTATATAGATTCCAAGCACCAGAGAATCAAATCGTATCGTCATCTCAGATGATGAAGATGATTCGAAAAGGAGCACCAGCTTATGTAGTACAATGTCACCAATTAGAAATGTTATCTGCAAACATGATCAGCGAAGAGTCACCAAAGATACAAGATCTAATTCAGAAGCATGAAAAGGTATTCCAAGACCTGCCTATGAAAATGCCTCCTAACAGGGAAATTGAGCATACAATAGAAGTCAAAGCAGGGTCAGACCCCATCAACATCAAGCCGTATCGATATCCACATCACCAAAAGACGGAAATTGAGAGATTAATCCAAGACCTTTTAAAGTGTGGGATCATCTCGAAAAGTAAGAGTCTGTATGTTGCTCCAGTGGTATTGGTAAGGAAGAAGGATGGTTCATTCAAGCTATGCATTGACTATAGAGGATTAAACAAAATAACGATTAAAAACAAATTCCCAATCCCCTTTATCGACGAAATGTTGGATGAACTACATGGCGCAAAATACTTCTCAAAATTGGACTTAAGGTCAGGCTATTACCAAATCAAAATCAGGTTGGAAGACATACCAAAAATGGCATTCCGAACACACGAAGGTCACTATGAATTTAAAGTAATGCCATTTGGATTAACCAATGCACCAGCAACATTTCCAAGCCACTATGAACGAGTTATTCCATCCATATCTTAGGAAGTTTGTATTAGTACTCTTTGATGATATTTTAATTTACAGTAAAACTTGGAAGGAGCACTTACAACATCTGGATAAAGTTCTCACACTACTGAAAAGAGCATCAGTCCTACGCAAAAAAACCAAATGCACCTTTGGAAAGGAAGAAATAGAATACCTCGGACACATTATATCCCATGAAGGCATAAAAGTGGACCCTAATAAAATCAAAGCTATAAAGGAATGGACCAAACCGATTAATATATCCAAGCTAAGAGGGTTCTTAGGATTGACTAGATATTATCGAAGATTTATTAAAAACTATGCACATATAACTGCACCTCTGACAAACCTTTTAAAGAAGAATTCATTTCAATGGGATGAGGAAGCAGGAAGGTGTTTTGAAGAACTGAAGGAAGTTATGTCTAATGCCCCGGTATTGGCAACTCCAAATTTCTCTAAACCATTTATCATCGAGTGTGATGCTTCCGGATTCGATATAGGCGCAGTGTTAATGCAAGAAGGGCATCCAATAGCTTTTGAAAGCAGGAAGCTCAATAAAAGAGAACGTCTTAAGTCCACATACAACAAGGAAATGCTCGCTACTGGCTAAGTGGAAACAATATCTTTTGGGAAGTAAGTTCTCCATACGAACAGACCATAACAGTCTCCAACACCTCCTTCAACAAAAAACACTTTCCGAAGAACAACAAAAATGGATTGAAAAAATTGTCGCTTTTCACATGGAGATACCATAGAAAAGGGGAAAAGAAAATGTAGTAGCAAATGCCCTGTCTAGGAAGGACGAAGAACCAACACTACTTGTAGTCTCGGTTGTTGTTCCTGAATGGCTTAATGAGATTTCCAGCTGAATTCAAATTCCAAGTTTAAATCCAAGATACTCCAGGAGTCACATGATTTACTGTCAGTCGGACATGTAGGATTCTTTAAAACTTATTACAATGCACGTCAATCATTCTTTTGAAAGGGGCTGAGTCGTGATATTCAGAAGTATGTAGCAGAATGTGACACATGTCAAAGACATAAAAGTGAAAATATTGTGACACCTAGATTACTTCACCCCTTAAACATTCTGAATCAAAAATGGGAAGAAATATTAATGGACTTTATTGAGGGATTACCTGTATCTAAAGGCAAGGACAAGATTTTCGTAGTGGTCGACAGACTCACCAAATATGCTCACTTTATGGCACTAAAGAAATTAGACTCAGCTAAACAAATCGCTAAAATATTTTGCAAAAATATATATAAATTACACGGTTTTCCTAAAGTCATTGTGAGTGACAGAGATGCCAAATTCAAGGGTAATTTCTGGAGGGAATTGTTCAACCACATAGGAACCTACCTAAATATGAGTTCCGCTTATCACCCTCAAACAGATGGACAAACAGAGGTTGTCAATAAATGTTTGGAAGCCTACCTACGTTGTTACGCTACAGAAAAACAAAATAAGTGGGCTCAATGGTTGCATCTCGCTGAATGGTGGTATAATTCTACTTATCATACGTCAGCAAAAATGACTCCATTCCAAGCTTTGTATGGATACGAACCTCCAAAATGGAAGGATCTAGCTATCATCCAGACGAATCTTCCTGTTGTTAAAAACCAACTAGAAGAAACCCAAAAAATCGTCCAAACCCTAAAAGAAAACTTGAATAATGCAAGGAACCGTATGAAGCAACAAGCGGACCGAAACAGAACCGAAAGAGAATTTGAAGTCGGAGAATGGGTATTTGTCAAACTCCAGCCATACAAACAGTTGTCCTTGAAACAAAAAGGAAAAAATAAATTGGCACCGAAGTTCTATGGACCATATCAGATCAATAAAAAGATCAGCCAAGTTGCATATAGTTTAAGCCTTCCGGAGAAAAGTCGTGTTCACAACGTCTTCCATGTCTCCTACCTTAAAAGGGCACTGGGCAACCATCAATCAGCGCAAACAACGCTTCCATCCCTAGATGATGAAGGAAGGGTCATTTTAGAACCAGAACGTATCATAACTACCAGAGAAAGGAAGCTTCGATCTCGTGTAATCAAGGAATACTTGATCAAGTGGAAGGACACAAAAGAAGAAGCTTCTTGGGAGCTGAAGTTCGTCAACAACATCCGTTGTTACGTATGCTTTGAGGACAAAAAATTATTTTGAGAGGAAGGCAATGCTATATAAAAAATTAGTTAGTTCATAAGTTATTAGGCAAAGGGCATGATCAAAGATCATGCCCATTCACCAAGAGGCACCCAAGGCAATATATAGTGAGGGCCTCCCACAAAATGTAAATATCATCTATTCATTTATTAATAAAATATATATCATGGCTGTCAATTGCTAAATTCGTGTGTTCCATTCATTGATAAAAGCCACCTTGAATCCTTTATCTTCCATTGTTGAAATGGACACCAGGGTCTTCTTGAGATCGGGTACATATAGTACTTCTTGCAAATGAATAGTGTTACCTTGATTCAATTGAAGGGTAACATTCCCTACTCCCTTCACGGGATAGGTGGCATCGTCTCCAAGGATGATCTCCAAGTTTGTCTCCTTTTCTATCAGATTAGAGAGGGCTTCCTTATATCCGGTGAAGTGCCTTGAGGCACCACTATCAATCAGCGAATTTCCCAAAGTGTCCGAAGGAGAGGCAGTGGAGAGGGCCGATATAAGATAGTACTCTTTTTGCTTATTGTTAACAACATTGGATTCTTCATACTTGGAGTTCCTTGATTTCTTGGAGGGTCGACCATTTCCTTGATGTCCCACATTCCTTTTTCCTTTGCCATTGGACCTGCCATTCCTTTGATCATTGTTGAAGTTGCCCCTGGAGTTGTTATGATAGTCATCATCTCGAGGTGTATCCCTTCTATTAGGACACTCCCTTGCATAGTGGCCAAACTTATTGCAAACAAAGCATCTTCCCTTCCTTCCATTTTTGAATCTCGATCTTCCTTGACTTTGCTTCTTTGAACCTACATTGTTCTTCCTCTTGGCATGAGCAGAGAATGCAGTGGGGTTGCTTCTATTAGAAGGCATTTCTTGCTCCACCATTCTTGTTTCTTCTTGAATGCATCTCGACATCAATTCTTCAAACCCTGGAATTCGATCATTGTTGAGTATAGTGGTTCTAAATACATACCACTCAGGTGGGAGTCCTCCAAGGGTGGTGAGAGTAAGTTCCCTGTCAGGAATGACTTCTCCAATCGAAAGTAGATCATTCTTGATCTTAGTAATCCTCAAGAAATAGGATTGAATGTCCTCATCCTTGCCCTTCTTAATATCCTTCAACTTATTCTTGAGAAAGAGAATTTGATTAGCATTACTAACCTTGAACATGCCGACCAACCTGTCGTAGATCTCCTTGGAGGTATTCAATTTGAAGATATATGCCGCCAGATGCTTGTCAATGGAATCCCTGATAATCTTCTTCGCTTTGACTTCAGCCTTATTGTACTTGGTCTTCGTAGCAGTCGGTGCATTTGAAGGAGGCTCAGTGATTTTACCCTGCACATAATCCATCACTTCCTTCTCTTCCAAGGTCAAATCAAGAGACATCTTCCATCCATGATAGTCACAGATTTATCATGGAGCTTGTCTTCAGCCGGGAAGTAGGATGAGGAACCCATTGAGTCTTTTGTCCTTGTCCAACAGTCTTTGGTGATTGCTCTTTCACTCTTGCTTGGGCTTTGTCTTCACCTTAGCTCGGATACCATGTCAATTTTAGGCAATAATGGTATGTTCTATGCTTTAGAGCAATTTTACTTCAATTTATTTATTAACCCAATATCAATATCCAGTTTAGCAATCACATCAACATGATAGTAAAATGCAAATAGAACATAAACATAAACAGTAAAAGACAAGCCAAGAAAAGAGGACACAAGATGTGGCACCAGCCAGGGACAAACCCCAATGTGGGGAAACCCTTGATCAATTCTTCTTTTAGTCTTCAATAGTTCAACAAAGAGTGATAGTACAATTTACAAATTCTGATAATTTAGAACATCAGCAAAAGAGCCCTAACCAGAAAAGGCAACGTTGGTCAACAGGGCAGAATTGACCCTCAAAGATTTGGTCAACTTCAATCAACTTCGGCCTCCAAACAACAAGATGAAACAACCCTCAAAACATTGAAATTCAACCCAGTCAAAGCCTGGTCAAACAATCAACCTGTGGTCAGCCCTAACCACAATCAACGTTGGTCAAACAGTCAACGGATTGCCTAAATTTCTGTGCCCAAACATACGGCGTGCCCAAACATAAATTCCTCACAAAATCGCAGTCAAAGATGGTCAACACTTGGTCAACGCAGTAAAAACAACCTCTGGAAGTTTTCAGTCAATCTGATCAATGCAGGGACAGCAAAAAAACAGCGTTTCCTTCGCACGTGTGGATAGAGAGAGAAGCCCAGAAATCCGTACCCAATCAAATGAGGAGAGAAAGATGTGTGAAGAGATGAGTGTGTCCAAATGAGGATGAGGCATCATGTATTTATAGGCTAACGTTGAGGATGAATAGACGTGACTATTGGGCTTTTGAGCCTACATGAGTTTGCTCGTTGACCTTGACAATTTGTCCAAAATACAACTAAATTCATATCTTCATTTGTACATGTCAAAATTGGATGATCTTTAGATCAATCCTACACCTTTCGGAGAGAGGAATCCAAGAAAAATATCAACTGTCATAAATAAGATGACCCATGTGGAGTTTGGCGCTAGTTGCCAATTTTAACAAACCTTGATCTAGAAGAATTGGAAACAAAACTTTTGAAAGATGATGATGAAGCAACACCAGCAACAGCGACAACCATGCCACCCCCATCATCCACTAGCAGTGCGCAAGTTCCACAAGCTTTGTTGCCACCACGTCCACCTACATCCTCACGCGGAGGTCATGTGCCTTCTGGTTCGTTATTGACATAGTCGTCCAAGTATGCGAGAGGAGGCTTCCAATAGACCACGAGAAAATAAATTAGAAATTTCTCGTGGAAAGAGGAATCAGTAGATAATGGATTTAATTGTCTTTTCTAGTTTCAACTTTCTAGTAGTTTTTATAACTGTTGACTCTTTCATATTTATTATGATATTTTTGTAAACAATAAATGAGAATTTAAGTTTGAAGTTTGAAGTTGGCAAATAGAACTCATTGGTAACGAATTATGATTATGATGCTTTATGAAAGTTGAAAGTTGAAAGTTGAAACATTTCATTTCGTGTTAGATATTCTTTGTTATAGTTTCGTTACTTGGTAATGGCAATGGTTACAAGTCAACTTTGCTGATCAATGATGACAAAAGTTATATATTGAATTTTGAAAGCTTAAAACTTTAAGATTGATGAATCATGAGACTCGATATGTTGTACGTTACTAACTTGTGTACGTGGTTGATGAAAATTATAACTTTTAGATGATTGATGGGATATGGTTTAATCCATGTTTTCATGTTTTTCATATATAATTCATCATTCTACATGTTTTTGTTGACATATATGCATCAAAATATATATAAATATATATTATAAAAAATTTGCTCCTGATTTGCTCTCGACCCGAGAGCTTTTGAAAATGTCGCTCCCTGCTCCTGCTTCCCACTTCCACTCCCACTCCCAAATAGCCTTGATCCATTGCCAAGAACAAACAATTTTGTTCTCAGAAATTAAAAAATTATCCCTAATCCATCAATATTCAACTCTCTCACACAAGGTAGCAATATCTTTTTAGTCTCTCAAGAATAATAGCTCCCCTCCGAAGAATGTTTCTTAGTCTTCCCTTCCCCCCCCACCAAGTCACACATGGGGCAAATTTAGACTTGGGGGAGAAATTACAAGCGTCAAAAAAGAATGTAAAAGGTGAATCAAAGCTCATTCCCCTTGGGCCTTTTACTGCAATTTACTTTAGGAATCACTTTCAAGTCACTTTTCCCCTTCCCAAATTACTTGTTGCAAGAATTAGGTAGGCCATCCTCATTGAACAAGAACCCCTTTCATTGGGATGCAATTGCTACAACTTCAATTACTATCCATCGAGTGTGGGTCCTAGGAAACATAGCCCTACAACTCAATCATTAGTATTCAAATAAGATAAACACCTTACAATGGTCTTCAACCTACTCCCAATATCTGACATACATTAGTGTGAGTCCCAAAGCAAAGCAGCAACAAAATTAGATATATACCTAAAGATAGATACATAGATGGATGGATGAATGCAAGTAATTCATTAATCACTCCAACATATGCATATAAATGTAATCATGAGCAAATTGCCACAAATGCAAAAAACTGGAGCTCAAGAAGCGTGTTACATACCAACACCATGAAAGTAATAATAGAAGAACAACATTTTCACATGCAATAGCATGAGGAAGAAAGGAAACAAGAAAGAGTAGGAGAAGAGAACATACCAACAAACAAACAACACAAAGAAATGCAAAAAATAAAAAGAATGGACCTTGGGTTTACCTCTCCAAATCTCTAACTATTAGCAATGGTAGAAATGGAAGCCTTTGACCTCTCCTCCAAGTTCTCACAAGTTAGCCTTCCTCAAAAACTAGCAAGAAGATAAAGCTACCCACTCCAAAGAGTCAAAAGTCAAACAATAAAGATGAATAAATGATTGGAAATGTTGAGGGAGAAAGCTTTTACTTTCCCCTTGGGTTTACCCCAAAACCTTATAACACATTGTGGGCCCCACCTTATTTAAAAAATAAAAAATGAAAGTGTTTCCTTCATCTTGTGATTTTGCTTGAGTGAAATCGTGAAGCATCCAAAAGCATAAAGGAAAAGTTGGTTAAAGTGGGGCAGGATTGCCAAGTCAGTGAGACCAAAGTAAGAGTGAAGCTCATGAAGGGAGGAACATGTTGGATCAATTCAGTAGTACCAAGATTTTGGTAGAAGCAAGGAGTGTTGTCAACACCTTGGAAGAGAGGTCCTTGTTGCCGCAAAATCTAGCAGTGCTTGGAGAGGTGTACCCACCAAGGCTATCACTAGACCAAGTGACAACAATGGAGTGATGGCTTATTGTCACCACAGCCAAAACCCCTTGCTCTTTATGGACTTTCACCAATCCACATGGTGTAGTCTCAATATAAGGTCACCTATAAGAGATATTCTAGGTATAGAGGTATTAGGATGACCAAGAGGCTTCTAATGGAAACACTCAGCTTAAGTACAAGGTTCCAATTAATGAAAGAAGGCAATTTGCTTTCCTTAGAGATGCCTAATTTGTACAACACAAGACCTAGGGCTTGATTTGTCGATTGAGAGTTGGGATGGCCAAAGGTCAAGGTAGAGAGAAAGGGTTTCCCAAAATGTGCTTTAACAAGGATATGGCACATGAAACCCTTAAATAAGCCCCCAAGTTGAAGCTAAAACCAAATTAGGGTTTACCCTAAGGCAAAAGAAATTACGGACGAAATTGAAGTGAATGCCCACCAAAAGGAGTGATTTTGTGGCAACCACTATCCTCTTGATGTTTAAACTCTCCAACACTGAAAATTCCACTTCCCTAGGAATTCACACCAAGCCCTAGCTTAATTGCTTGGCCTTAATGGGGCCGAATTAGGTCAAGAGAGAGAAAGAGAGAAATTTATGGATCAAAAATTGAGATGATCACCAACAAGGAAGGCAAGTCCCTAGTCCTAGGCTCAATGGAGTCTATGGGTTCTTAAAATTGAATTGATTTTGTGAAGGAGTAAGGACATTTTCATGCCCTAGCATCAAAACCCTATCACCTTTGTGGGGGATCAAATTTCACCTGCGAGAGCTAACATGAAATCAACAAGGAAATTGTCATTCACATATCATATAATGAGTAATGCATGCAATAATGACCTAGTTACCATCCAATTGATATTCAACAAAATTAGGGCACAAAATTTACACTAGATCACCAATTTATTCCATACATTGGACAGGAAATCAGAAATTTGCAATAAACATGGCACTTACAAGACAATCTGCATGTACAATCCAATTCTTGATCCAAAGTGACTTCTCCAAAGACAAGAACAAATGCTCAAGACAAATTTTGCTCCATAGATCACATACTTCCACTAGAAAAAGAGGTTGAATTCACAAGTCCAAGTGATGATAATAAACAAAATGATCCTCTCCTCTATTTGTATGAGCAAGAACAATGTATAATTAGCCTAAAAGACCGTCGGAAAACCAGTAAGATGATAATGATGCATTGGGTTACAAGCCAACCCACAAACTTGACAAAAAAACAATGATTTTCCCACATGTGTGAGCCGCTAAGCCTAGAAAGGTTGACGTTATCTATGCATAGAGCGCCATGTGGCATGCGTTGAGGCTCCAAGGTGCCCTGAGTGGTGTAGAAGCCTCCTAAAATCAAGATGTGAGGGTTGGCCCTCAATCTATGTCAAAATGCCCTTGTGGACCCCAAAATCCAGTTTGGGGCATTAAAGGTGGTCTCCTGGGTCGTCAACCGCTCCAAAATGTCCATTTCTACTCCAACATTGAGGGCTTTCCCGGTGCACCCTCCCATGTCTCAGAAGGTGAGACCATCCTCATCTAGGCTTTGAATCAACTGCCATCACTCAAGAGTGCTAAAACCAACATAGGGCATGCTGGTCCCAGTGCATCATCCTGAAGAATCGTCAGGTATGGTGCAAAGTGGCAAAACATCTCGAGTGCAGAAGGTGTCCAGGGGTAGATGTGATGTGTCGTTATTGCTTGGAGACCCAAGGCTCTCAAAGCTTCACTTGTGGGTGTCAATATACTTCTCAAATGGCTTGGTTACCTGTGGGTAAGGTCCAAAGCTTGGGTTGCAGAACCACCAAACCGTTACAACATAAAGTCTAGTGAAGGCAACCAGTCATTAGGTATAATAATCATTTTTGCATCTGAGTGAACCAAGCTTGAATGCAAATGGCCATTTAATACTTCAAATGAGACTTCCCTTCCAAAATCAGGGCCTTAAACTTGCAATGGTGTTTCCTCCCTAGGTAAGAGTTGCTAAAGGACAACCATATTAGGTGTTTCCAGCCCCCAACGGGAAGTAACATTTACTCAGTCTTCCCTTCAATCAATAGGTGTCAGTGAATAATGATGGTAACAAAGGGGAGAGGACTTCATGGCCAAATGCCAAGGTCAAAGAGACCAGTATGATGGGGATCCACATCTTGAGTGTATAGATGTGGGGAAGGAGTGTTGAAATGTGTAACTAGGTTCGGTCTTCATAATGTCTGATGTAAGCATGATTTTATGTATTTGATGTAAAGAGAAAAAGAAATGTTATTATTATTATTTTTGCAACACGGGTTTCATGCTCAAGGTCATTTTATTTGTAGATCAAGCACCCATTGAGTGCTTCTAGGGCTTTGTCATAAAGTCTAGGAGTCAAAGAAGTCATTGTCATATGTAAAGACCTTATTGGGCATCTTGTATTATGTAAAAGAAATTTATTTGTCATAAAGTATGTCAAAGATCCGTCCAAGACAAGTCAGCCTAGCAGTCAAACAAGTTAGCCTACAAGCAGTAAGAATTCGGCCTATTAGGGCTCCCAAGAAGCCTATAAAAAAAAGCACTCATCCTCATTTGAAAGGCATCCAAGCAGTTTGATTAAGGAAGAAAGGAAGACCTTAGACAAGCAAAGAAGAATGAGAAACAAGGAGACAAAAAGTGAAACCGAAAATCTTAGTTTTGGGCTACAATCCCTCACAGGTGCGAAAGAGTTAGGGCATCACTTATTGCAATAGAGACCGAAATATTGCAAGAGACCGAAATCAGACGAAGGAAGGATTATTTTGCAAGTTGAATTGATAGAGAAGAAGCAGTGGTCCAAGCAAATGAAAAAAAGAGAAGAAATTCACCATCTTTATCTCACACGTGCCAACTAGGGTTTATGCAGAAGAAGTCGAAAGTACAATCCTGAAGCAAAAAGCCAAAATTCAGAAGAAGAGGCCAAAAATCTAAAGTTTGGAGCAGGTTGACTTGGGTTGACTTTGTCGAAGACAAGCTCATCAAAAGGAGAAACTAACTTGGTCTTGGTGGGGTCTTTGTCAAGGGTCTTAGGTCTTGGAATTCGTTATCTGAACATTCTATAAGAAGAGAAGAATTCTTGTGGGTTTTCCTCTCAAGAGGAGGGTATTGGCCCTGGCTAGCAGCCTACATCTTGTGTCCTTTTGTCTCATTGATCTTCATTGTTTGGTAGTCCTTTTGATGATTAACGAACATTATAATAATCAAAGATAAGAAGATACATCAAGTTAAGTAATATTACATCACAAGCAGTTATCAAAGTAAGAGAAATCACTTAATATAGTTGCCCCTAGATTTCTCAATAAGGAGCACTTGTGGATGCATGAGTTGCCAACTCAACTTTTGTTTTTCCGCCCCTCTTGTGTGTCTTTTACTTTTGCTTGATTTCTTCTTTGTATTACTGCTCGTAGCTCAAGGGTTGGAGCTTGCTTTGTATGATGTATAGCAGTTATGTTACCTCTTAATGATAAGGCAACTCATTGCCCATTGAGGTTGGGACCTCTATTTTAAAAATTAGCCGAGTCAACTCTGATTCGGCCAAGCCGACTGAGCCATACCCCTCGCTGGTCCGACTCGGCAGAAAAACAGGTCTGGTGGCCGATTTGTTACCAAACCGGCCAAGACAGTCACCGACTCGACCGGTTCGATAACAAACTGGCCGGCTCGGCTGAGCTAGAGTTAACCTGGCCAGTTCAGCCAGCGACGCCCAAAAACGCCCAACAAATCTTTTTTGGGGGAGACGGACCCCAGAGTTCATTCTAATTGGGTTTTAGGTTATCTTGAAGGCCACTTACCTCTCCCAAGCCTATAAAAGCTACCCAACCCCCTCACATTTCCTCACAGCTATCTCATTGCATTTGTGTGGGAATTTGTGTAGACTTGTGGAGTTTGTTTTTGGAGCAGCAGTGAGGAGTCTTAGGCAATCATTGGAGCAGCAGTGAGGAGCTTCTTGGGCAGCCATTGGAGCAGCATTGAGGAGGCGGTTTGTGCCTAGAGGTATTTTTTTCACTTCTAAAATCTGTTTTCGCTTCTTTTTTTGTGCAAATCTAGAAATTGAAAAGAGTCTTTTTTGTAAAAGAACTTAATATTGAAGCAGTGTTTTTTTTTTTCATTTTTCAGATTTTTTTTCCTTTCATTTCCAAGTCCAAATATCAGAAAATGGCTCCTAGAATGAAAGATGTTGCTTGGGCATATGCTGAAATGATATATAATCAAATGTATTGCAAATTTTGTCATAGAAAAATTAAGGGGGATGGAGGGGGCATTCAGAGACTGAAACAACACTTGGCTGGTGTTAGAGGCCAAATTACTCCATGTGAAGCACCATCAGCACAAATTGGGGAGATTAAGAAGGAGTTGCTAGATAACTTTGAGAAGTTTGAGCAAGAAAAAGTTAGGCAAAAAGAAATAGTGGTTGAAATTGGGAGGAAGAGGAGTATACAACAAATGATGGTTTCCAACCCCAATTTTGATTATGAGGGCTCTTCATTTATCACTCCCTCTTTGGAGTCTATTCAAGAAAATGGTAAAGGTAAAATGAAAAAGAAGGGTGATATCAAAAGTAATTTCACACCCTCCTCTACATCAGATGCACATGGTCCTCAAGCTAATAGAAGTCATATGCAGCCCACTTTAGATGACCATTGGAAGAAAGAATTGAGAGACTGCCTGTGATTACATAGCTAGATGGTGGTATGAGGCTGATATCCCCTTCAATGCTTCTCGTTCACCATATTATGAACCAATGTTTAATGCCATATTTGTTGTCGAAAAGGGCTTCAAAGGCACTACTATGCATGAGTTAACAGGATCCCTTTTGCAAAAAAATAGTTTCCTCCATTGATGAATATTTGAAAGATTTCAAAAGCTCATTGGCAAAAACAGGATGTACCATCATGTCAAATGGATGGACTAATCAAAAGAATCGTACCGTCATAAACTTTCTTATCTTTTGCCTACAAGGAACCATGTTTCTAAAATCAGTTGATGCAACTATGTTCATGCTAGTAAAATAGGAAAAACACAAAACCATCTTTTGGACCCCATGTGCTGCACATTGCATAGACCTCATGCTTGAGGATATTGGCAAAATAGATTGGGTCAAGAACATTGTAGATCATGCCAAAAGCATAACAAAATATATCTACAATCACTCATGGATTTGAGCCTAATGAGGAAACACACAAGGGGCAAGGATATTATTAGGCCTGCCATCACTAGATTTGCAACTCATTTTTTGACATTGCAATCTATGCTTTCCCAACATAGAAACTTCCAAAGGGTGTTTTCCAGTGAGGAATGGAATGAATGTCAATGGTCTCGCAAACAGGATGGCAAAGATGTGAGAAAGAAAGTTAATGAAGAAATATTTTGGAAAATGGCAATAGAGGTTGTGAAGGTTGCTGAGCCACTGGTTAAAGTGTTGCGGTTGGTGGATGGGGAAAGATTGACTATGGGCTTCATTTATGAGGTTGTGGATCAAGCAAAGGAGCAAATAAAAGCAGTATACAAAGATAGAGTGGCTAAGTATGGGCCCATTTGAAAAATCATCGATCAAAGACGGAACAATCAACTCCATCGCCCTATACATGCAGTTGGGTTTTTCCTGAACCCAAGGTATCATTATAAAGCTCTGGAGGCAGAAGCTTTGACTGGGGAGGTTAGAGATGGATTGATTGACCGCATGGTTCCTAAAGAGAGTGATCAACTGGAGATACACCGATAGATCACTTGTTTCAGCAGAGCCACAAGTACCTTTGGGAAGAACCTAGCAAGGATTGCAAAGGAAGCAGATGAGCCAGGTAAACAAAAATTTCAATTTTCAAATTCTTATTTTGTTAAATTGTTTATAATTTGAAAGTTGGATATAATTTGTCGAGCTAACTCATTACACTACTATGTTTTTTGCAGCACAATGGTGGGAGGCTTTTGCTAGCCATTATCCTCAATTGCAGAAGTTTGCAATTTGTATTTTGAGCCAAACTTGTAGTGCCACTGGGTGTGAGCGCAATTGGTCTGTCTTTGAGAGGATTCACACGAAGAAGAGAAACTGTTTGAAACAAAAACAGTTAAATGATCTTGTCTATGTCCGATACAACCTCCGACTCAATTGCTGAACAAAAGACCTGATACAGATCCCATTGCGTTGGAAGATATTGATCCAGCATCAGATTGGGTAGTGGAGAGTCATCTAGCAGAGTTTGATTCTGATGAGGATATTGGTCTTGATTTGGATTTACATATGGACGCATTAGTTGAACATAATGTTCAGATGAATGCAGATCCACTTGTACCAGGCCTAGCCCCAAGTCCTCCAGTTGCAGGCACTTCCTCTACTCAGCCACAGCAGAATAGTGTATCTCGTTTATCTCAGCGTGCAGTTGTTGCGCTTGCTAGTGCTACTACTTCTACAATTGCAGATGGAGATGGTGATGAGGAGGAGGAGGAGCCATGGGTTTCCCTGTCTGACTCTGATTCAGAGTCTGAGCCAGATGATGTTGGCTTCTCTAGCAATAGCTAGTAGTACTGGTGACTAGTGATGTTTTACAGTTTACTTTTGTTGTAGAGGCCATTTAGAGCCTCCTTGGTTACGTGTTTTTGTTTTGATCTCTACATCATGTATGTATTGGATAGTGCATTGGGTGCCATTTTGATATAATGGATATATTCATGAGCCTATTTTGATCATGTTGTCTTTTCTCTATATTCTAATGCTTTGTGTTTGAAAACATGAATGAAAATCTTTAAAATTATCTTTTTTCATAAAAAAATAAATATTTAATGTATTTTTTACAACGACCGAGCCATTGAAATCAAACCAGCCAAGTCGATACCAAGTCGGAGTCGGAGTCGAAGCCGACCCTCAACTAGTTCCGAACCCGAGTCAGAGTTTTAAAACATTGGTTGGGACATGCAAGGGTTCTTGTTATGATGTATAGGAGCAAGATGTGCTCAAGAACCAGGTGATGGCCATAATGAGTGAGGTAGAACTCATGCTAGGCTTTTGCCCACATGCTAATGTGTATGTTCGGCCATCTTTTGCTTTTTGATATTTTTTTATTTTGTTTTGTTTGTGGCCATTATATGATGTTTCTCTTTCTTTTAGCTACATCAACCTCCGAGAGCAAAGTTCCAGGCCCTACCTAGGTATGTGGATGTATAAGTGCCAAATCCTAGAGAACAATGGTCCGTTGAACAGGAAGAATGGATGTGGAATATGGGCTTATAATGTAAGATAGAAAGTGGTAAGTATGGAATAGGGATAGATGGAACATGCTATCTCAATAAAGGTTTCCCAAGTAGTGCCCCTACTATATGCATTGATTGGGCCATTAGGGGAGGTCCCACTAGACTAGGATCAAAAATTAACCCCCCATTTAAGGTGAGGGAACAAGATCACGGTCAAAACACCTCCTTCTTCCAGGTCACCCCATAATCCATATCAAAAGCCCAAATACAAACAAGCACCCGATTGCAAAATGAATAAAGTACCTTTTGATCAGAGGCCCACCTTCGTCCATGTGCTCTTCCCAGATGGGTGAGAAGGTGTGTGACTGATGCAGGTGGTGGCGACGTAATGGCACATCGCCATTGACTAGTGGTGGCTGTCAAGGGCTGTTGGCTGGCCGGCTAGATGTGAAGTGTGGGAGAATTCTTTTTTCCTATGGGGTCACCCACTTTTGGTGGGTAACAGTCCTAAAAATGCAACTAGATGGGACTAGCAGTGCCACACTCCCAACGTGCTCTCAAGGCAAATCCATTCGGAGCATCAAATTAAAGTGAAAGTACCCACAAAGAGGACACTCCCAATATCCCTAGGCTAATTTATGTGCACTTCCTCTGCTATCTTACCATTGAGAAATGTTGTGTTTACATCCATCTAATATAAGCACCAATAGATAGGATAATTTTATTAGTGTCCAACAATAGTACCATATGTAGGTCATATGGAGAATCCATATAGCAGCGCTACACAGCAATAATACAGTCTCTACAGCAGTGCTGTGCAATAGAGACTTGTTGTTGCTGATTTTTTCACCAGCAGTAGCTCTCAAACAGCTTCTAGGAGCTCAATTCAAGGCATTTTTTGGTATCTGTGATTCTGTGCATGTATATTTCCTTGGGCAGAATGTAAAGATTTCCTTGTAAGTGTTTTTTCAAAGGAATGAAAAGCTTATTTGAAGAAGTAATTACCTATGCATGTATCAAAATTAATTTTTACACTTCCACTGTTTAATTTCAGACTATTGTGTCATTGATGCTATGGTCAGAAATTTATTTTCAGCTTTAATTAAAGTCAACTATCAACTTGTTTTGATTGAGATCACAAGGACATTAGTCACCTAGGGTGTGAAATTTGAACAACTAAGTGACTAGGTTTTCGCCATACACCTCACAATCACATGTGGGCACTCCTAGCATTGTGAAAACACCTTCGGAGCAACCCAAAAGCAAAAAAAATGTCGTTTTAGACAGACGTGTTTTTAAATTTTTCCTTGGATGACTTTCAATACTTCTTTACCCAAAGAACAAAGGCTGTTATTTCTATTCTGTTTTAGCAGGTCAAAGAGGATATCTGAGCAAATCATTTTGCTTGGGGTACCACATGTCAGGTTCTAGTGTACTCTTTTGCTGGATATAAAATTTTATTGTCTCTGACCTACATATAAAATTATAAATTGACCTACTTTCCTATAAAAAAGAATACTGAAGATAAAAATTTCAAGATGTTAATAATAAAAAATAATAATAAAGATAGTGCATTGCTTCCAAGTTCCAACATGTAAAAAGTTTATATTACCTTGCACTTTATTTTCTATTGTTAAAATTGGCAACTAGGGCCAAACTCCATGTGGGTCATCTTATTAATGGAAGCTGATATTTTTTTTGGATCCCTCTCATCGAGAAGTGTAAGATTGATCTAAAGATCATCCGATTCCAATAAGTATTCATAGAGATATGAATTTATTTGTGTTATGGGACAATTCGTCAAGGTCGGCCAGCAACCAAATAAACCCCACTTCTGCTCAACGTTTTATTATAAATAGAGGTGGCCTTCAAGTCATTTCAACACACTTGGGATCTCTTCCTCTCTACTTGTCTTTGGTTTTTAGGAGGAGAGATCCTAAGGGATAACGCTGCCCTAATCCAGAGGGCAGAAGCCGGAACTGCCGGGAATAGCCGGGAATAGCCAAAATTGTCGGAACTGCTGGGAATAGCCAGAATTGTCGGGAACTGCCGAGAACTGTCGGAATTGCCGGAACTATCGGAACTGCCGGGAACTGCCGAAACTGTCGGGAACTGCCAGGAAAAGCCGGAACTGTCGGAACTGCCAGAACTGCTAGGAAAAGCCGGAACTATCGAAACTGTTGGGAATAGTCAGAACTGCCGGAACTATCGGGCGCTGTCGGAACTGCCGGGAATAGCCGAAATTGTCGGAACTGCTAGGAATAGTCGGAACTGCCAGGAACAGTCGAAACTGCTAGAACAGTCGGGAAAGCTTACGCAGAGGACAGAAGCTGGAGCTGCGGGAACTTTCGGAACTGCCGGAATTGCTGAAAATGCCGGAACTGCCAGGAACATCCGAAATTGCCGGAACTACCGGAGCATCTGTCTCCAAAGGAGAGCAGCATGCAAGGAACAACTAACTAACATTGGGACAGTTGTATGGTACTTAGCAACAAATACACCAAGCATGCAATGTTACAGGTAGCATGCAAGGGACAGCGAGCATGCAACAACAAGCATGCAAAGGACAACAAGCATGCAAGGGACAACAAGCAAGCTAAGGACAACAAGCAAGCAAGATGCAACCAACACATAGGTCAGTATGGCAACATGGTGCAGCAATGGCACATAATGCAGTACAGTGATGGGTACAGTCATGATTAATGAAGCATGATGAGACGCAGCATAGTGATGATGGGTGCAACATGATGACGAAATGCAACACAACGATAGGTGAAGGAGTCACCTTGGAGAATCAGTTAAAGCAGCATGTTTTCAACTGATCTTATGTATTATCTTCTTAGAGATGATCTATGCTCTTATCTAGATAAGTCAAAGTGTTGACTTCTGTTGTAAAACATACTATCTCTCTCTCTTTGCTGAACTATTGAAGAACATATAAGAAGAATTGATCAAGGGTTTCCCTACATTGGGGTTTGTCCCTGGCTAGCGCCACATCTTGTGTTCTCTTGTCTTGGCTTGTCTTCTGCGATTTACGTTTTTGTTCTATCTGCAGTTTACTTTAATGTAGATATGATTGCTAATCTGGAAAAGATATTGAACTAACTGTGAAAATTGAAATAAATTACTCTAAGCATAGAACATACCTAAAATTAACATCTATTTATATAAAATAAGGAATCATGATGTTATTTAAAAAAGAATAATATAGTGCATTGCTTCCAAGTTCCAACATGTAAAAAGTTTATATTACCTTGCACTTCGCTTTCTATTTATATATTTATAAAATAAGGAGTCAAAGACTCTTTTCAGAAAATAAGAGTATACTGTGTGATTAATTTTGAATATATTCAAGGATCTCTAGTTTTCATCTTAACATACAATGTTAACACATCAAAACCACTTGAATTTAATAATTTTATGTTGGATGGGTTTTCTGCGTGATGCTGAGATTGCATAATTACTTGTTTGTTTTTGACAAAACATTCAACGGAAAAAAGTAAAATAGATATTATGACTTTTGGTGCATACTCTAGACGTTTGATACAATAAAGTCGAGTAAATGTCAATAGAAAGCAGAATTTTGAATATATGTGCAAAAGGCTAACCTTATCAAAATTCACAATCAGTGCAGCTGAGCTTGTATTACATGGAATTTCAAGTTCAATCTCCATCACTCCAGGTGATTTCCTGTCCTCTGCAGGGGAAATCTGCATCTTCTTAACTACATCCCATATTGGTCTTGGTTGTCCATCGATAAAAACCTGAAATGTGTGAAAGTATAACCGAACGTACCAAGGCACAACCTGAAAAACAAGAAGGCTTAAATGGCATCCAGCTACACCTGGTGAGGCATATACACCATCATCAACCCAAATCTTTTTATGAGATTTGTCAGCTTTCAGAGAAATCACAATAGAGCCTCGTGCATTTCCACTGCCCATCAAAAACCTGTTTGCACGGAAAGGTGCCAAGAGAGACAACCAAACGACAGGGGCCTTCCATGTAAGCCCCACATTTAGTGGATGGGATTCATTATACTTATTGACGAAAAATTCAAACATAATTGAACCATCAGGCATGCCAGACATACTTTCTGACACAGCCGTTTCCTTCAGTACCCTGTCCGGGACAGTATTCAGATGAAAACTTGGGTAATTTGTGCCAACAACAAGGGACGTGTTTGTATTATCTTTTCTTGCACTCTCCAGCTTTTCAACTAATGTTCTTTCTAGCTCCAGAAATACACTGCTGGACTTTGCGAGAAGACATTGTCCAATCAGTTCTCGTCCAAACAAAGAACTAATAGACCAACTAGGCTGAAGCGCCTGTCTGTTACTGTTACCTGTGGTCTGCACATTTGAAGGTTGCAGAACAAGAGTTAACGTCTGTTGCAACATAGTGCCCTCGCGCTGCTTCTCTGTTCTCTCAGAATTAAACTCACTAGACAAAACATACAACCGCTGTGAGTGATAAAACCCTCTATAAATTGAAGGTCTATCCATTAGTGCAGCAAGACCAGCTTTATCTCGACAGGGAAGCAGCTTAAGCCAGGGAGTAAGATTTTCAGTGCATACTGCTTCTCGTGGCAATGAACCATATCTTAACCTACTGGATGGTCCTTTTGACTTGTCGTAAGTGATAATATGTTCTGCATCATGTATCTTATAGTCATTATTAACCAAACTGGGACGAAAACTCCAGTGCGGAGAAGCGTAGGTTGCCGATGACTCTAAAAAATTTATGGAAGCACAAAACAGGCCGGAAAGGGCATGCGTCAGATTTCGCCATGTCGCATCAATTTGATCTATGGGAACATCAAATAGGGCCCACAGTTCAACACCGGGAGGTTTGGCATTGGCACTGGATAGAGGATCAAATCCTCCCCATCGTTCATAATCCCACCTTCCTTGAGTGAAAGACAATTCCATCTCTCTGATGCTAAATTTCTGAACCTGCTCGTATGCAAATTCCAATTGACGACAAGCATCAGCCACATGAAAAATCATCGTTCTCATTTTGCTAAAAACATAATGGTTTTCATGGTGAAACACCTTTATCAAAATTCAAAACTATTTCTATGACAAAATCCTCCTAGGAGTTCAAAGATCCTCTTAAGCCAAGATCTAATATCTTCTTTGGGATTATTGAAAAAAAAAACTGGAAAATCCTGCCCAAAGTTCAACCAGTTCTGGCAAAAGGCCCAGATCTAACTTCGAAGAGTTTTCCATTACTAAGATCCTTCTTGTCAGATTCCCTGTAAAATCTACCCAAGCATTTAAAGGTTTCTAAATTTTGCTGTCAAAATTTTTTTTCTTTTGCTCGGTGAATAGGGGAAACATTACCCTCAAGATAGCACGTTATCAAAATCAGGTCCATTAAGCAACCAGCCACACCAGAGGGCCTTCTATGCTGTCAAAATTCACCCAGGACTTACACCTGGCCTTGCCCATTTGCATTATCACGGGCCAGTGCCAACACACGGTGGGGCAAACCCAAAGAGGTTTGAACCCGTGTCGTGACAGTCATTACAGAATGTGCTCCGCCTAGCGTTAGACCATAGCCAGCTGGGCGTTACACAATAAAATATCACACCAAACATATATCGTTCTTAAAATTTACAGATTTACCTAGGGCAAGAATCAAGATCCTCTAAAAATATAAAAGTTCTTTAAAGCAAAATCACTAATTTTTTTTCTCTGTTGTATCTCATCACTGCATGGACAATAATTCAGCTCGAACAATACCATGCTTTCAAAGGGATTTCAATTTTTCTGAAGTGTTTCATTTACAAATCTTTCAAACTTGGCACCGAGAAATGGCATCGTGTACTTACCAGCTGGTAAATGGCTTTGGGAAAAAGCCTGTGGTGGCGGCCATGGATCTTCGTGGGAGGCAAGCTGTTAGTGAAGTGGAAGTGAGCCAAAACTTTGCGGTCTGGCAGGGGTTTCAGCAGCAATTCCTCGGTGAATTCTTCCTCTGTGTGTATGCAGCGGACTGAAGTGCAGTGAAAGATGAATGCTATTGCGAGGATGAGCAGAAGCTTTATTCTTCTAGGTTCGATCCCCATCACGCTTCGAAATGAAATTATGGATTGTGTTGCAAGGAGACTGCATTTCCCACGAGACATGAATTTCAAATGGACTTGTTTGCTCTGTTATTTTATCTGAACCGAAGTTAGTGTGAATGTCCCTCCTCCATGGACTTTACCAAGCCGTTGTCTGTCGTTCATTAAAACGATATATCCCAGGCCATCGTTGTCTATGGTTTCATTAAAACGATTTATCCCAGGCCATCCTCGGTTTACATTTGGATAAATAATAAAACATTTCAAATACATTACTTTTGTATATATTTTATCTATTTTATTAATATATATTTTATCTATTTTATTAATAGAAGGAGAAAAAGTTATTTTAAAGTTTATGAGGTTAAAGATAGCTAATGGAACAGATTGCTTCTTCATCTACTTTACGTATTTAGCTTTTTTTTGTGAAGCTTCAAAATAAATGCTCCCGGAGAAACTCCTTGCTAAATAATTTATCCCAAGAGTTTGTTGTCAGCGTATTTGCATAACTTTTCTTGTTGTCTTTGAAGGCCTCACATTCTAAAATGAAATGTTTTTTTGTTTCCACTTTTTCGGAAGAACAAAAAATGCATACTCTTTCCTCCCACACTTTTTTTGGCCTTTTCTAGCGCCATGTTTCACAATGGAGTTGATGAGAATTAGTCATTAACTGAGCAATAAAAATGTTGGCTCTCCAAGAGATATTGGCCTCTATGTATGCTTTTGGTTGATGACTATGAGTGGGATTAAACACTTCAATATAGTACTTTTTCTTTCTTCCTAGCTCCTTATCCCAAGTACACTCGTGGAACTTTTCCATAACAAAAGCTTTTATCTCTTTGTTGTTTATGGGATACATGTTCAAGCAAATACCCCATTTACTAAACCATTTGTTATTTTGTTGCATCCAAGTTTTTTTGCTCTTGCACAATCTATCATTAAAGACAACCTTAGGTCATCTACCCTCTTCCATTTGCTCAAATTTTTTTAAATGCCTTATGACTCACACCATAGCAAATGCTTCAATAGGAGCAATCCCTATTTCACTTAACAAGATAGCATAAGGAACTGCACTTTTAATCTTGAATTTGTTTGTAATCAAACGCTTCTGAATTTTCTCAATTTGTCTCCACTGCATGTCGGATGTAGTGCTAGCCTATAGTTCACAACCATAGAGAATCATCGGAATCACTAGAAGCCCAAAAAGAGTTTGAGTGGTTTTCCAGTCCCACAACTCTGCCTCTCTACACCTATTTTGAAAAGCATAAAATGCTTTCCAACCCCCCAAACTTCTTTTCTTTCTACAACCATTCCAGCTTAGATTTTTGTTGAAGACAATTCCAATGTATTTGTAATCCGCAACTTCTTCCACAAAGTTGTCTTCAAAGTAGAACTTATGCTGGTTATGTTTTCTTTTCTTAGAGAAAACCACTACTTTCGTTTTATTGATATTGACTTGCATCACCACACTTCTAAAAAATGCTCAAGGGATAGTAAGTGTTCTTGCAAACCAAGAGTCGATTTAACAATTACAATAAGGTCATCTGCATACAAAATAAGCCTTATAACAAACTTTCCCAAATAGATATCATCACCCCCTTACGAATTTAACCACTCCTCAAGCTTGTCGATATATAAACCAAAAAGGGTAGGAGACAGTGGGCAACCTTGCTTGACCCTGATATCGCTTCTAAAACTTTCAGAAATGCATGTTGAAGTTCTAGTTTTGACTTTCACCTCTTCATACAGCCTATGCACAGCTGCTCTCAAATGTTTAAAACTTTAAGAACCCCAAGTTCTTCCATTCTGTGCCAAAGCTTATCCCTAGGAACAGAGTCAAATGCTTTTCTGAAATCAACAAAGCCTTCTTCCTTTTTATCCCAATGATGTGCCTTAAAGTTATACAATGATCAAATGTGGAATGTTTAGATCTAAAACCTAGTTGCCCTTTAGCACGCTTATCTCTTTCTTCTACCCACTTGCTAATTTTGTTTTCTAGCATGCTTCCAAATAGTTTTGCAAACAAAGGGTTTGTCACGATGGTCCTACAATTGGAGGGATTATTGATGTCACCACTCTTGAAAAGAGGTATTGCCAGACTAGTTGTCCAATCTATGGGGAGCCCATTTTGTATGATGTTGTTGAATATTTTTGTAATGTGAGGTGAAAGAATCTTTGAGCCCCACTTTAGATATTCTGCTTGGAGTTCAGCTAAGTCTTTTGCTTTTCCAACACCCATCTCTACCTCTTGTACCGTGAAGAGTTAAGTATTAGCGTTGACCAAGGGGGGAGGGTCAACCTTGGGAACCTGCTCATAGACTTTTCTTGCATAGTCAAACCATTTAGAAGATGTAATATTATTTCCAGTTTGTATCTTTTTCAGTTGGAGCTCCTTCCAAAATAATTTGGGATTATTTTTCCCAAGGAAGATTAGTTCTTCCCTCCTTGAAACCATGAAATTGACATTTTTCTTACTTAATAACTACTTGTAAGCTTTGAGCTTTATGTTATCCTTGTTTGACTCTTTCCACATTCTCCTTGCCTTTTTGCATTCCTCGTCAAACCAAGTGTTAACCAGAAAGCAATTTGTTTCAGACTTCTTAATTTTTGCTCTTTTGCACTTTGCAAGTGCTTATTTAATTAAATGTGTTAATTCATGACTATGAAGGCTGTGAATTGAGATTTTCTCCTTCTCGAAGAGCCTCTCTAGCATCATTCTGAAGGTATTACAATTTTCAGGGGTCAAAAGAATTCTACCCTATGGGAGATTTTGTTGGATATGCTGAATTTTTTCTCTAACATTATAAATTATTGTTAATTAAGTTCAGCATGAATGGGTTGGAGAAATGTTGATATATCCCTAAGTCAATTCAATGAGTTCATAATCATTATTTTTATTTTTACAGTGGTTGATTTCAAGTCTAGTTGTTCAAAAAATATTTGCATATATATTATTTTATATGAAATTGAAAATTATATATATTACAAATTAATGAATATCCTTTTGTTATTTTTATGAAAAATGGTTTTTGATTTTATATTATTGTCATTTTTTAAATAAGCAATAATAAAAAAAGATGGATTTGAAGAGAAAAAATTCAAATATTTAATACTGAAAGTTGGATTATTTTTTTACCGAATTAAAATTTTTAGATTAGTGTATTATTTTCATCCTTTCCAATAGGGTTTCGTCCCTAACCACCATTTATAAGGAATTTTTGTCATTATTTTTGTCTTCAACCATAATTTTTGAGTCAATATTATATTCCGCCTCTGGAGTTGTAGAATTCTAAGTTATATTATTCTAGTTTTCTTGATTTTTTGTATATAATGGTTCATGTTCTTGCCATTTTTTGGCATAGGTGTGTGTTATTGATCCTTTTTGAAGAGGAGGGTACATGAAGATACAATACCTAAATATGCTTTATTTGTTGATAAAACCAACACCAAAATGTTGTATTCTCATAATCAAGAATCCGAAGCCAATAAAAATGACCTTGTTGTAATATCATCTTGTTTAGTAATCTTGATTGATAACAATCTTAACATATATTATGGTATATGTGAAACTTCATAGTTTAATTCTTGCTTGTATTTGATAAAACAAACCTTATATTCTAATTAATGTGTTGAATGCACTTTTTTAATGTTAGATATTGATTATGAGCACCAAAGCCTCAAAAGCATTCAACCAAAGACATTAAAAAGGTTGGACATTACATGGAATGGTAAGTATGAAATGCATAAAAAATTGATGCATTTTGTTAAACTTTAGCTCATGCTCTGTATTCATCATCATATGGAGTGTACAAGGAATGATGTGTACAAGGAATCAAGTTTTTACATTTATGAGAATAGACTATATCTTAGGGTTTGTAGTGTTAGCCCATTTTTAATCATAAAAGTAAGGGTTGAAATTGGTTTTTCAATAATTGGGCAAGGATAAAGATCATTGGATGGAGCTTAAGAGCTTGGCCCTAACTAGGAGGAGTGTATTCGCCATCTATACCATAGATGATGGAAGGCGGTACCATTTTGCAACTTCCATGTTACATAGCATCAACTTTCCACTCTGAATAATGTTGCACATGTACCTTACTCCATTCGATTGTTCTTGATGTATGTGTCCTTTCATCTTTCATCATACGCCTATTGTGGTTGTGTTGGCACTCACACCTAACATTTTTTATCCTTTTCCTCAAAATATACTTTCATATTCAACAAAATCAACTAGTACAACTAGTAATACTGATAACAAATCCTCTACCCCTCACCCTTAATCCAAGGATTTTGGATTAAGGTGTTTAGTGAGAGATCATTCTTGTCATTCCATTAGCACACATTTTTAAATGTTCATTGTCATGTGTTATTTTTCTCTTCCATTCAAGGATTATTTTCAATCATGAAACTATGCTTTCTATTTTCGTCCCAATTATTTATACCTTTGACTAACTCTTTATAATACGTAAATGCATTCCAACCTTTTTATATTGAGAGTTGAGCATTACATGGTGTATATTTAAGTCTATAATAGCTCAAAGCCCTCCTTGGATTCCTTGATTTAATTTAATTTAGTTAGCCATTAAGCTTTAGCAATATTGATTTGATTTGTACATTAATTGATGCCAAGAGGCTATGTTGCCATCTAAAGGCCAAAATTGTTGGGGATAGTAAAGTATATAATTATTTTACGACAATGGGATTGGGAACTATCATCGTGGAGCCAAGGGGTTATTATAACTCTTTGTGCAATATTGATTGCACAAATATAAACAATTTCAAGTTGTGCATTGTTAGAAATACAAGAAAAGCACATTGAAGTTTACCGTTGGAATTAAGCGTGGTCGCTATCAACATGAAAACTCAATAAATAGCTAATTTTTAATACTAAATATAGTGACATAAAATGTGTTTGACATACAAATTTGATTGAATTAGTTGTTAATCTTTATAAGGATTAATTTATTGGATACATTAATTATTGTTGTGAGGTTGAGTTGCACTTTCGAATGTAATGTTAGTGGGAATCATAAAGTACATGATCATTTATGATAAGATGCAATAAAAAACTACAACCATAAGGTTCAAGTATTATTGTGAAGTTATGCCACAAAATCTCAATACAATATTACTTTCATAACTATGGATATGAAGAACTACAAGTTGTACATCATAAAAAACAAAGAGAAATGACATTAAGATTTGTTGTTAGAATAAATTCTAGTGACTTGAACTAAATAATCTTTAATTTGTAGGATCATCATAACCATAAATTGGGTATTTCATACACAATAATCAGATTCCTCATTTTAATCTGATTTAATGGACCATTGATTTTCAATGATTATAATTTTGTTAAATGTGTCAACTATTGACATGATGTTACATCACCATCCTGTTGTAGTAGCTACAATGACCCCCTCATTTTTCTCTAAGTGTCACTAATGCCTAGAGAAAAACAAGGGTCCTACCTATTGCCATGTTTCATCATACCTTACTAGGCTTGATTATCCCTATCCCAACCTAAATTCACACTTATTTTGACCTTGACACCACTCAAGATGAACTTTACGCAAGTTTTTAGAAATTACTTTCCCCGGAGATACAGGGTCAGGAAGATGCTTCTCCTAGTGATACAACGTTGGGAAGATGACCACTATAGCGATACAATGTTGCTAACTAGGTTATCTCTCTCTCTCTCATGTATCCCTAGCTTAAGCGTTAGTAAAATAAATATGTTATGAGGCATTTATGACCTTATTTCTACACCTAGGCTCAAGAAAAACTTTACAAAGGCACCATTCCTCGCATCACTCAAATCTTCCTCCCTCTTTTAAGTCTTGAACCTCTGGTGTTGTTTTGAGGCCCTAAATGTGCTTTGGGGGGAAGGGGTTGATGTAGGTGATAGATTGTTGTAAGTAGCTGGAAAATATACTCCTCATATATACCTTTTCAATGAGCTATTGTGTGCGCCAAATGAAAATTGTATGCCAAAGTTATGACACTGGGAAGTTGACGTTCCGACTTACCCCATCAAGGTTGTAACCAGGCCTCCCATATCTACCCAATTTCACCACCCTGCCAGGGTAAACATGAGAGGAAGAGCTACTATGACATGACCCAACCTCCTAAGTTCCATTAAGGAAGTGGGGTTGACCACGGAAGACAAATTGGCATCTCATAACATTCTATAGGGGCTATAGGTCACTCTGAGACTGAGTAACCACCCTAGGTGGCCAAAACCTGAGTTGGGCACCCTTTTCTCTGACCTAAGTCCCCAACCACACCCACAACAAGCCCTCAATGTAGTTGGAAGCCTCCAACTGCATGCACAAGCCTGCATCCATGCAGTTGCAACACAATTTTCCCAGTTAGGAGCATGCAGTTTCGAGATCTGAGCCTAGATTCCAAGTCAACCATAAGACCACTGCCCAAAACTTCCCGTAACTTCTCAAAATCACTAATGGCATGACAACAATGTTAATATACAAATTTCAAGGCATAACTTAACCTAGATTGCCTAGAACATAACAGGAGTTTCGTCAAACATATTAGTCCTCTCCATATAGCTGCAACACCACTTATTAGTCCATACATTAATCACTGATCACTAGATGAACAATTCATGAGAAGAGCTATAAAATATACACATCATATAAACAAACATATAACCATAAAATAACCAACATATAAACCATGGCAACTTAGCCATAATATCACCAGCACATTGCCAATAAATATACATGAATCAAAATAGAAGAATAGCTCCTATTAACATAGGAAAATACCAGCCAAGTCAGGGACTTCCACGTACCACCCGACTATAGATTGGTTTGAACCAAATCTTTATTTTAGCCAATCACTCATGTGCCATATTCCAAGTGTGAGTGTGGGGTCTCATATAATAAACCAAACAAAACCAAACCAAGGCTTCCAAAGGCAAAACCACCTCAACCCTCAACCAGTGATTCGACCTCACGGTCGGACATCACTAACACCAACTAGATCAGTCTATACCTAAGTTGTCCAGGGATCTAGAGCATTTGTCCCAATCGCGGCTCCAGGAACTAATAACTCAACCCACAACCTTCCAAGGCTCCAAAGCGTTTGTCCAACCAAGCTCCATGACTAGTAACTCAAGTCACAAAGGGCGCCAGAGCATTTTTCCAACCTAGGCTCCAGGACTAGTAACTCAACCAAAGTTGTACCAGGCCTCCAGAGCGTTTGTTCCAACCAACAGCTCAAGGAACCAGTAACTCAACCTACAACCATAAGGAACCTAAGCACCAATCAGAAAATATAAGTGGAAAGACCCACAACACCATGGTTATCCAAGAAATGGCAAATCAAGGCTAAAACCAATGTCAATCCAGGAAATCCTCCATGCCAATGATAGATCATAACCAGAGAATGACATGCATATATCATGCATCCGTAAATCAGTAAGGAAATCACACATGCAACTTGTTACCTGCAGAGCAATCCAGCTATAGCTAATGATCCACCAGTTCCCTTGCAGTTTCCTCCTTTCCTTTGCCTTATTTCTCCAATCCAAGTGAAAATAGAGTGCTCCAAGCATACTCCAAGAATGCTCCAAGATTTCTCTAAGTGTGTAAGAGTATGAGAGAGAGAGAGAGAATAGAAGAGACCTCCAAGCTAAAACTGGCAAAAGTTTAAATTGAAAAAAATTGTGAATGTTGAAAATGCAACAAGATGATGGAGCTTAGTGAAAAGAAGTCGCCTTCACTAAGTGGGCCCGCAGGCTATTTTTGGTGCAAAGTCTATTTTTAGACTATGCCTATTTTTAGACATATGGATCATGGTCTATGAGTTGCAGGATGCTATTTGTGGATGATTGGTCATGTTGGTAAAAATAGATGGACTTCTATTTTTAGACATATGGACGGAGTCTATTTTTAGACTGCCAGTCTAAAAATAGAACAATCGAATATTATTAGCTCTTAATAATATTTGGACTATAAACATTATCTTATCCTCTTGGAGCACTTCAGTTTGAGCTACGGATGTGGCGCATGCAACTGCCAGAAGGAAATACTCTTTTCTTATGGGTTAGTTGAGCTATTGCATGATGGACTTCAGTTAGAACTCAATTGATTGAGTTTGGTGGAGTTGATTGAGGAGTTGATGGAGTTGTGTTCAGTTTGACTTAGTTGAACTAGTTGTATTTAGTCTAACTGCCAAATACACTAGTGATGAGTGGTGTGAATTAATTATTAATTAATTCACTAATTATTAACTCATAAATCAACTAAAGAATACATCAGTTAACTCAGTGCATGGACAGTTCAGTGGAGACAGGTGTTAGAGGTGGAGACTACTATCAGTTGTGACTATAGCTGTGCATGAGATTTGCACAATCAATGATTGAGATTGCCAATGAGGATTACGCAGCACGAGCCAAGGAAAATGAGCTTGGATCATTCCTATTCTCACATTGGATTGCGTAGTAGAGGCGGGCAGACAGCGGAGGAGATTTGAACCTGTGACTTGATTCAGATCTGAGCTAGTTTGTGTGTAGCAGGTGGAGATAGTACTGAGTACTTGTGAGGAGTATTGTACTATGTATTGTTACATGTTCTCTATCATTATCATGTACAGATAGTTGGGGGTTTTCAGTTGTATGCTTTCCCCAGTACATACTGTGTTGATATGTGTGATTGATGTTTCAATGTGCGCATGTGATTGTTTTTGATTTCGCAAATTGATGATCAATGTAGAGGAGGTTATGTATTATGCATGCATTCCGCAAATAGTGTATAATCAGGATAATCTCTGTGAATAAGTGTTATATTATTCAAAATTTCTATAGTGAATTGATCTTCATAAGCCTTTTTATCATTGAGGCCTTTGTTTTCTTCAATTTCCTCTATTTTCCTTCAATTTTCCTCACATGCAAACCTATGACCTTTCATCTCCCTTTTCTCTTATTTTCCTTTATTTTCGTAAATAAAATGCCAATTAATGCTAATTTTCCTTTGCCAATTTCCATAGCATACGAATAGACAGTTTCTAGTATCGATAAAGCATTGCGATAATTTTAAATTTAAATAAATAAATAAAACACGGTGCTTTTGAATATAACCCGCCCCAGTGCACTTCGCAAAATGCACATGAGGAGGGTTAAATAGAAAAAACCCTCCTGACTGTAATTTTCATTTTTACCATCTACAGCGCGGGAGACTTTTAAAGCAGCGGTGCCACTCTTGCCACGTGCAAGCGCCCTGATGTCAGTTCTTCGCTTGCTCACCACCTTTTATTATCTTGCTCAATGTTTGAGTTTCTAATTTTTTCAAATGATGTGAAAATTTGTTTTTCTCCATTACACGTCGACAATGCCTCCCTCACGACCAAATGTCCAAGTAATCTCTATGTTTCTTTCTAATTTAAGTTTTTAGCAGATTAGAATTGTAAATTAGGTTGAATTTCTCATTGTTTTTGCAACAACAAAAAAATAAAATGATACGTGGTGCACTTGATATGTTCGACTTGCACTGGGAGCAGTGCGCCCTGTTAATTTACAAGGTGCATCGCATTTCAGTGCGTGAACGTAATGCATCATCGTTGTGGTAGTGCATTACATGGAAAGATGTGATGGATCATGTGTTGGTGCGTCACTTCCGGTGTGTTTATATTTACCAAATGCACTGCAAATAAATATTTAAATTATTCTTATAGCTTAGTGCATTCGATAACCTGAACATACCATATCGGTGCTAACATGTTATACATGCGTACCGGTGCACAAGTATGTCGCATCGCTGTGAAAATTTGAATTTTTGAAACACTCATGGTGCATCATACTTATGTGTGCACCGTTACCGATGCGGTTATAATTGAAAGTGCACCGACACCGGCACATGACTGTGTTTTCAACGTAGTGGTAATCTTTTTTCTTTTTTTGATTGAAAGTTATGTTTCCATAGTTATAAGTACATGTTTCATTTAATTTTAAAAAAATGTATTTTATGTATGGCGTTGATGTATTTTATATGTCAATCATGTAGCAGAGACGTTAGTAGAGGGAGCAACAACAACAACAAGCGGATCCATACAATATGGTTCGACCATGGGAGGGAGAGGGATTTATACCCTCACCCTATCACTAAAGCGACCTGGGCGCTCTTGAGGAATGTAAGCCTCCTCAAGTACTATGAAGAGGGTACATCCCTAAAGGCACACTCTGTCTTATTAGTGCATATGATCTACTGATGGAATGTCCAACAGCAGGATTTCTGTGTCGGTCCTGAGTTACGGTATAGGCCCATTAAGGAGGACATATACTTTATCACTAGTCGATATAGGAGAGGGGAGTATTTTCCCTAGTTCCCTAATGCCCTCCATGGTGTTGCAACTGAGAGTCAACTTGTATACACTCAAAGATATCTCTGGCCTCATGCGGTTTGTCCATCAGATTTTTAGGTCCGTGGCGGACAACTACAAATTTCTACTTTTGCTACAAAGGAGGCTAGGTCCCTCTCATTATTAGTCAACACCATTTCACATTATTGTGGTGATGGGAAACACGTTAGTTTCCCTATTTTGTATTATGTTGATTCTTTCAACCAGGTGCCACGTTTCATCAAATTGTCTACCATTTTTTTTAGGCGATTTTGCACGACTTTACATAGATGTCGTGTGTAACAACACTGGTGAAATTTCCATGTATTAAAGTAAATAAAGGAAAATTAATAACCACAGATGATGGGACACTTATTCCAAGTTGAATGTTGGGGCAAAATACTAGTGATGGGGATCACTTATGATTGGTTACGGCTAAGGAAATTGGCAAAGGCAATGGCTAAGGCTTTGGAAAGGCAAAATAGCATTTTTGGCACAATTATTTATGAAAATAATGGAAATTAGGAGAAAAAGGAGGTGAAAGGTCACAGTTTGCATGTGAGGAGGAAAATAATGGAAAATGAAGCAAATAGAGGCCTCATTCATAAAAAGGCTTCTAAGGATCAGTTGGTAACTTTTGTCCGTTTGTTTTGGAGCTCACTCATTATTCTCTCTGTCTCTCATACTCTTGGAGACTTAGATTTTTCTTTGAGCACTCTTGGTGGGTGTGGCATACTTGGATTCTTGGAGCAAGAAGGCAAAGGAAGAGCATGAAAGAGCAAGCGGGCATCTGGATCAGCAACTACATCAGATTTGCTTGTAGGTACCGAGTTGCATGTATGATTTCTTCATTAGATTTGGCGTGGATGGCATATGCATGTGGATTCTTGGTCATGATCTGTCATTGGCATGGAGGGTTACCTAGATTGACAGTGGATTGCCTAGCCTTGCCATTTCCTGGATAGCCATGGCGATTGTGGGTTTACTTTCATTATTTGATTTTGGTTGGTTCTCATGTTTCCTTAGTTTGCGTTGAGTTATTAGTTCTTGGAAGCCCTGTGACAACTTGGGTTGAGTTACTAGTCCTTGAAGCCTTGGTTGGACAAACACTCTAGAAGCCCTTGGTGGGTTGAGCTCCTAGTCCTGGAAGCCTTGGTTGGATAAACTCTCTGGAAGCCAGGTGACAGTTGTGGGTTGAGTTACTAGTCCTAGAAGCCTTGGTTGGAACAAACGCTCTAGAAGCCCTGGAAGGCTTGGATGGAGACCAATCTAGTGATGGTTTTGTGATGTCCGACTGTGAGTTGGAATCACTATTTGATGGGTTGAGGTGGATGGCCTTTGGAAGCCCTGAATGAGTTTTGATTGATGTGTTCTATGAGATCCCACATTCATGCTTGGAATATGGCACGGGGGTGAATCGCTGAAGAGAGATTTGGCTCACCCATTCTACGGTCGGGTGAAATGTGGAAGTCCCATCTCGGGTTTGGATTTTGCATCATTAATGAAAGGTTATTTCTCCTTGTATTTCTATGTGCATTTTGATGGATTATATGTGGTCTATATGGTTGTACTTTCATGAGTATTTCTGCTACTATTTTGTTAGTTTATGTATGTGTTTCATGACAACAGCCATGTATGGCTTTCATTATGTTTTTACTTGTAATTGAATGATCAATGAATCATGACCTAATGGATGGAATGACAGTTGATGTATTGAGGCATCAATGGTTCTTAGCGATTCTTAGCTAAGTACGATACCCCTATGCTCATAACTGTTATTTACACCTATAGATTACATATTCGTGATGTGTTTGACGAAATGCCTATCATGGCTAGAAGGGGTCTAGTCAAGGTCTTAAACAAGTATTTTCTTTAGTATTTTCATTTCCATGTTATTTTACTATTCTAAAGAGATGGTTTAATTATGGCCAGTGACTTGGGCTCTAGGCCTGAAAAATTAGCTCAAATCTCGAGGACACTAGCATAGCATTGACAAATTTAGTCTTTGGACACTGGTAGGCAAGCCTGTGAGAGCAAATTTGGGTTTCTGGACGTTGTTATGCCTATAGCATGAGAGCGACTGATGCTTAAGCTGTCCAAAAGTTCAGTGGGACCCAAGGGCAAGTTGCCTAAAGTGTTGGATTGGTTCTTAAGGGTCCTAAAGTTGATGTTGAATGTTTGTATGGTGTGTTTTCGTTGGTTCCACTTCCTTAACATGACTTAGGAGGTTGAATCATATCATAGTGGCCTCTCCTCGCCGGTTTCTTGGTTAGATGTGGGAGGAGGGTGTTATAGAGTGGTATCAGAGCATGGTTCACCCCTCAGATTGGATGGGCTATGTGTTGGTCATGCATGCATATCAGTTGCATGTGTGTCCCTCACACTTGCATTTCATGTGGTTGTTGCATTTGCACGATGTTGTTCATGGTTGTAGTGATGTTGTCATGTGAAACTTGAGGTTGTTGTGGTGAAATGAAACGTCCTGAGTATATGAATGGTTACATGTTGATTTATGTTGCTTACCTGTATCGTTGTAGTATGCTTGGTTACATTCTTGCATGTTTGGTTACATTCTTGTATGCTTGGTTACATGTACCATTCTTGCATGTTTGACTTCAAGTATCGTTCATGCTGGATCATGTGTGCTTATGCATGTGTGTAGTTGGTTATGTATTTCTTATGCATGTTCATGTTTGCATGTGGTCAAGCATACAGTGATGTAATGGTTGTTATCATGCATGAGTTCATGGTGTGTGTTGTTGTTAAGGTTGTGCATTGATGACTAGACCCTAGTTATAATGACAGTTGCATGGTCATATGCTTATGTATTAAGTTTCTATATGTTATCATGATTATGTTATACATGTATCACGCTGATTTGTTGATGTTGCAGATAAGGTATCCTCCCCGAGCTTGCTAAGGTTCATTTGTTTATTGTGATTTGGTTTAGCTGACAAGATATACCTTGCAGGAAGAAATAGCAAATGGATAACAAGATGGTTGACCACAAAGACTCTCCCTATGAATCTGAAGAGCAATATAGTGTTGGGAACTATTCCAATTTAGCAATTACACTAAGAAGCTTAAAGGAAGAAATAAGGAGTTGCAAGGCAGATAATGATAGAATCATGCAGGCACAGGAGAAACAAGCAAAGGTAAATGCAGTGGTACTTCAGAGTTTGTCAGATTTGCAGCGACAAGGACCACGTTGAATCAACTATAAGCAGGATGATAGAACTAATGGGGCATATAGTAGTGGGTCACATGGAGGTCATAGGTCAGATAAAGATGACACGATTAGAGATGGCATATAGTTGGACACTCCGGATAGGAGAGGGGATAGGCACAGGTATTATTCTAGTTATGATTTAGATAGGAATCACGATCATCATTGTTATTATCCTTATAAGATGAGTGACAGGGGATATTTGTCAGATGAGTTTAAGAAAGAAAAACCATCAACATTTGACGGAGAGATGAAGAAATTGCAGGATGCAGAGGCATGGTTTCTTGGCATGAGGAAACTCTTTAGGTTGCATGACTATTTAGAGAAAATGAAAGCTAGAGTGGCTACATTCAATCTCAAAGGTAAAGCAAACATTTGGTGGGAAGATGTGAAGAATGTTAGCTGCATTTTTGAGGAGGATTTGACTTGGAGTAAGTTTGAGCAGCTATTCAAGAAGAAGTATTTGTCAAAGATATACTTTGATGACAGAGCAAAAGAATTTTATGAACTAAATATGGGATCCATGACAAATGATGAGTACACTAGTAGGTTCTTGGATTTACTAAGGTATGTGCCTTATCTCACAGAGCAAAAGGCCAAGATTCAGAGGTTCATTAGTGGATTATCAGTTTCATTGAAAGACATAGTTGAGCTCGATGAGCCTAGATCATTGGAGGAGGTCATTCAGAAGCTAAGGCATTGTTATGAACAATTGAAAAACAGAAATGAGACTAAGCTAGACTGGAAAGGTAATACAAGGAACAAAGGAAAATGGGACAGAAAGCGAGCAAGGCCTCATGATACAGGTAACAAGGAGAATGTTTCACCACCTAAGAAGGTCAATGCATCTGATAGAGGACAGGGATTTCGATCAGGAGAACATAACAAGGAGACATGATGGAAGCCTATAGAATGTTGGATTTGTGGCAAGGATCATCGCAGGAGAGATTATTCGTAGAATCAGGCTGGTAAACCTTAGATATACATCGCACAGGAGGCACAGACTGTTGGGGATGTTGGTCATAATATTCCACATATCTATGCAGCATTGGATAACAAACATGTAAATTATCAAGCATTTATCATTGAGATGAACGATAAGCTTTGCGATCAAGTTATTTCTATTTTGATTGACCCTGGATCTAATTATAGCTATGTTAGTCTTGACTTGGTGGATAAGTGTGTTTTGAGTAAGGAATTGCATGCAGAGTCATGGTTAGTGAAGTTGGACACAAGTACAAAGAAGCGAGTTCATCATTGGGTGAAAGCTTGTGCATTTCATGTGAATGGTATGCCGACCACAACACATTTGAATGTGTTACCATTGGGATCATACAACATGTTGTTGGGCATGGATTGGTTGTATCTGCATAGAACCAAGGTAGACTGTTATGAAAAATCCATTGAGTGTGTTGATGATAATGGAGAACCAAGAGTCTTAATAAGAAATCTATGCCAGTTAGGATGGTGACAGTTATGCAAGCAAAGAGTAGTCGCAGGAAAGGATGTAAGTTATTTGCAGTGCATATTTCTAGTCATAAGGATAAGGAAGTTGAGGATATATATGTGTTGAGCAGGTACCCAGTTTTGTAGCAGTTAAAGGATGTATTTCCTTAGGACATTACAAAGTTGCCACCTCACAGGGAGGTAGAATTTTCTATTGAGTTAGTTCCAGGGGCGGCTCCAACATCAAAAGCACCTTACAGGATGAGCATACCTGATTTGGTCGAGTTAAAGTTGCAACTGAAGTAAATGCTAGAAAAGGGGTACATTAGGGCAAGTGTATCACCATGGGGTGCACCAATATTTTTTATGAAGAAGAAATATGGTAATCTCATATTATGCATTGACTACAGGTAGTTGAACAAAGTGACCATCAAGAATAGGTATCCGTTATCGAGGATCCATGACTTGTTCGACCAGTTCAAGGGAGTAGCAGTGTTCTCTAAGATTGACTTAAGATCAGGATACCATCAGGTGCGCATCAAAGAGGAAGACATTTACAAGGCCGCTTTCCAGACCAGGTATGGGCATTATGAGTTTGTTGTAGTTCCATTTGGCTTGACTAATGCTCCAGCTACATTTATGTGCTTGATGAATAGTGTGTTTCGTCCATATTTGGATAAGTTTGTCATTGTGTTCATTGATGATATATTGGTATATTCTAAAAATGAGGAAGAGCATGACGATGTTAAAAATAGCAACAAGAAATTCCAATTTAATTTGTCCTTGAATTAAGTTGTGAATTAAAATTGTAATTCTTTTCTCTTAGCAACTTGTAATAGTAAACTAAGTTAAGTTGACTTATTTAGCTTAGGAATTTCGAGTTGGAAGTCTAGCTGGAGTCATGTAGAGTGATCCCTAAATTTTAGGGGCCCAGGTTGAGTTATTTGGAGTTGTAATTAGATAACTTAGTCTAATTGAGTTATAGTCAGTTAAAATAGTTCTAATTGTTGGAGGAAATAGTCGAGGTCTAGTAGTGGATTAGTGCACCAGTGCATCAACTAGTACCACACTAGTTAACTGAAGATTCACTCATAAATAACTCATGCATGTCAATTCAGAGGAAGACCCATTTGATATTAGAGTGCAGGGACAATGTATTATCTGTTGTATAATTTTTTGAGTTGTACAGATGGTGCATGCAATCAATTGAGGACCTAAGTTTGGATTGCACAGTTATGGAGGGAGGATTTCCCAATTAAATATGGGTTGATTCTCTCAGGAATTGCGCAAGGAAGTAGGGGCTTGGAAGGCAACATAATTGGCTAAGTGTTGTCTAGAGCGGGCTTGTGAGGTAGAGAGTTAGATCATACTTGTGCATGGATTGTTCTAGTGTGAACAAGCATTGTATTTTCTTCTTAGATCTTCTGGTTAATGTAATATATATAGTCAGGGTTTTGAGCAGTTTCTTTCCCTAGAGAAAATTTGTGTTATGTGCAATTGATATTCTTCCTCTTTCTATTTATTGTTTTCATCGACCATTTTTGGTTTCCGCTGAGAAGAATAAAGTAGATTCTTGTCTTATGTTTTAGTATATCACATGAGCTGTTGAATATACAAAAAAATATACATGGTATCAGAGTTGAAGATAGTATAGAAGAGGATACTTGAATTTGCTGTGCAGGTGAAAATCAAATTTGTAGTTCATACTTCAAATTTGCAACTTGAATATGCCTTAGAAGGCAGCTCAAATTACATAGCATGGAAGGACATGATGGAAGCAGTGCTGGAAGAAAATGGCATCAAGGAATTCATTGATCAAGACCTTTCTAAGCCTCTAGCATCGGATGCTCAAGATCTAGCTAAATGGACAAAGTGTGTGGCAAAGGCGAGGCAGATTATCCTTGAGGGAGTTTGAGATCACATTGTCTCGATTCTCCATGGAAAGGAAACTCCATACTCAATGTGGAAGGAATTGACTGACCTATTTCAAAATAACAATGACCACAGGAAGTTGGCACTGAAGGACAAACTTAGACAGATCAAGATGGAGAAGGGTGACTCTATTCTGAAATACTTGACCAAGTTCACTCATTGTCGTGATGAGCTTGGAAGTGTTGGGATTACTGTTGCTGAGGAAGATATGGTGAGGCTATCTCTTCTAAGACTCCCCGAGAGTTGGCACAATTATCGAAACTCTGTCAATGGGAGGGAGAAGCTGCCAGATTGGGAACGATTGTCGTCGGATTTGGTTCAGGAAGAGACTCAGAGGAACACCAAAGATGGATCCTCATCAAAGATTGATGATGAGGAAAATTGTGCCTTAGTAGGTAAGGCAAAGAAAGGGAAGCATAAGGTGTCCCATTCCAAATCAGATTCTTGTCATGAAGGCAAGAAGAAGAACATGTCGAAAGCCAAGTGCTTTCATTGTCACGAGCTGGGACATTTTTCTACAAATTGTCTGCTCAAGAAGTCCTAAGGAGGAGCTGCAGGTGAGGCTCTTGCCTCACAATTCGATTTGGTCTTTACCCTCATAGCATGAATGGTGTCATCGATGATGGGTATTGTATGGTACCTAGACAATGGAGCATATTTCCACATGACTAGTAACAAGGAGATCTTCAATGAATTGGAGGAGAAGGATCTCTAGATGCATATCGAGATGGGTGATGACGGGAGGTATAGTGCTACCAGGTTGGGTACAGTTACCTTTCAGAGGGAGTCGGGTGCTCCCCTCACTTTGTGAGATGTTATGTATGTTCCTAGTTTGAAGAAGAACTTGGTATATGTTGCCATGTTGGAGGATAGAGGCTATGATGTGATCTTTAGTAAGGGAAAGGCGTTCCTTCGTCACATAGCCATGAGATAGGTAAAGAGGATAGGGATTCAGGTGAAGAATCTCTATAAGTTGGAGGTAGAAGATTGTGTTGCCTTGAGCACGAAAGCAAAGAAGGTGCAAAGCCGAGACATCGATGAGTTGTGGCACAGGCGGTTGGGTCACTTGCATCATGGCGCTTTGAAAATCATGCAACAAATTTCTACCGGTCTTCCCAAAGGTACACTAGAGCAAGTTGATACATGCAAAGGGTGTACTTTGGGAAAATTCACCAAGGCTTCCTTTCACAACAGAGACAGTTGAGCACAATCGATCCTTGATCAAGTCCATTTAGATGTGTGTGTACCATTCTTGACAGCATCCACTGGAAAGCAAAGGTATTATGTTATATTTGTTGATGATTTTTCTCGTAAATGTTGGATCTTTTTTATGCAAAAGAAAGATCATACTTTTGCAAAGTTTTGTGAATTTAAAGCATTGGTCAAGAAAGATACTGGCAGCAAGGTCAAAGCTCTTAGGAGTGATAACAATGGAGAGTATGTGTCAAATGAGTTTAAAACTTATGTGTGATAGAAGGCATTAATCGAGAGTTGACAACACCCCAAACCCACAACAAAATGGGGTGGTTGAAAGGAAAAATAGAAGCATTGTAGGGGAAACATGAGCATTGTTGCATGATCAGGGCCTACCACTACACTTGTGATCCGAGGCATGCAAAACAACTATTTATTTGCGGAACAGAAACCCTCATCGAATTCTTCGGATGAGTACACTAGAGGAGGCTTTCTCAGGGAAGAGACCAGATGTGGGTCACTTCAGGATTTTTGGCTCATCGGTATATTGCCATATGACCAAAGATGCACGGAAAAAGCTTGACTCGACAACAGAGTTGGGGATATTTGTGGGGTACACTGATACACCTCACAACTATCGAGTGTACCTAATCCAAGAGGATTGATCTAGGAGTATTGATCCAAGTGGATATCTAAAGTACCAGTGGCATGGTAAGAAGGCTCAAAACTCAAAGTGGCAGAATCTTAATAAACTTAGCTTCAGATCGAAGTGCTCGTCATCATGATTCCAACGGTGTGAATGACACTCGAATCTGAGCTCATATGAATAAGTTAGAGCAAGTCAAAGTTCAAGTTTGACTTGGATAGGTGGCAGGATAAAATGACGTGCCAAAGTCTTCAGCGAATGGGGAAGCGTAGAGTGGTAGGATGCCATTGGCCCCACAGTTTGCTAGTTACAGAATTTAGAAGTCCACTGCTAAAGAATCGGCCCCAGCAGTCCTTGAGTTGCGATGCGATAATCACACATCGCACATCGCAGGCAGTTAAGGGATAACGCTAGAGAATCGGCCCCGAAAAAGTCAGGTTGCGATTACGATATTGCACATCACACGTCACAAAGGGAAGCAATTAAGGAATCGATCCCGACAGAGTCAGGTTGCGATTGCAATATCGCACATCGCACAACGCAACGTCCCAATAACAATATCACCCTCTCGTTCCGTCGATTGCGATAACGCTGGGAAACCAGATGTGATACAGTATAGGGTGTGGTTTTTAAAACCCGTCGAGTTTGCTGGTTCACACATCACATATCGCATAACAGCCCGTTATGGAGAATCACCCTTGCTTCGACCGATTGCGATTTGTGGTATTCTATTGGATCTAATAGATTTATGTGTTGTAGTTGATAGCCCGTCGGGTCTGCCTTTATTACAGAACGCTTATTGCCAACGATTCAGGTTTGTCCGCCGATTTAAAGTGCCGATTCTCTGTGTTATCTGTCGGGTTCAGGAGTATGCGCTGATTCATCCACTGATTTGATGTTAATGCGAAACGGTCCGTGAACTATTGCCGATGGAGTTTTTTCCATGTTTAACAAGTTGTTACTCCAGATCCGAGAATCTCTGTTTGAAACAAATCCACCTGCTAAACTTGTCATTTATTGAAATTGCTTGGTTTATGAAGGAATCTTCCCACCAAAATATAAATTTGGTTATCCGCACAGTGAGAGATAGGAGAGCAACAGAGAGTAGTGTATATTTATAGACCAAAGCAGTGACACCTACTCCTGGCAGGTGGCCGAAACCTTACCTAAAAAATTTGGAGGTTCCGAGAAGGTGCAGAAAGCCCCTTTATCAGAATTGAGCATTTGGGTAGGCGATTCTGCACAATATTTTGCCAAGAAGTCAGTGGTGCTATATGTTTCTAGAGCTGGGCTCTCCATTTGTCATCTATCTTCCAGATTGGAGGTATAAGGGTGTTTATGTAAAATCTGCTTGTACTTCTTCTCTTTTCATGCCATTTAATGAATGAAGGCGTCCCCACTATTGAGCAGGGTCCGGAGATGTAATCCAAATTGGATGAACTACGTAATCAAATCACTATGTCTTGATTTCATGTGTGATTATGTCTATTTTATCTTCATTTGATATGCTTATGTTTCATGGTTTTTAAGTGCTCTGTTACATGTAATTTAATAACGCATCCATAGCAAAAAAATCTTGGATCAAGTGGTATCAAAGCAGGTCTTAGTTGATGTGAATTGCATGAGTACACTAACCAAAACTAAGCCTCAAAGGATGTGCATCACGAAGAGGAGACATGGCGAATGTTGAAGCTCGTTGGGAAGAGAAGTGTTCTTGTTGTTGTTGAGAATTGCGAGCATGAATGACCGAGTGTGCAGCCATGGAGAATGATAAAGAAATGCATGAGACCTTTTTGCGAATGTCCAAAATGGTGGACCTCATGTATGGCATGTATGAGAAAAGAAGAGAGGAGGAGATAGAGAGATTGGAGAGTGATGCGTCATCCACATCTTCCAATGCTTATGCATCTTATTCATCGCCTTCCTCGAATGAGGAGATTAACCAGAGACTTCAAGAAGATAACACTGAATTAATAAGGCTACTGCGAGAAGAGAAAGAGGAGAAATAGAGGTTGCTATGCCAGCTGCAAGCTAAGGATGAGGCTTTGGAAAAGCTGCAACGTGACCCCTGTGAGGTAGGAAGCAATTCTTCAACTCTGTGTATTGTTTGTGATGATGATTTCACCATTTTCGAAAAACATACTACATGAATCGGGTCCAAACTATTAAATAGAATGGGGTATCAGGGAAAGGGCCTCGACATTAGTGCCCAGGGCATCATAAACCCCATCCATCTAGAGGAATTACCTCGACATAAAGGACTTGGATATGTCGTGAAGGAGGTTGGGGAATGTGCCAAAACAACCAACGAACCATAAAAGACAGATGATGAGAAGCCCTCAGTAGTTCTTTCCAAATCGACTATGGAGGTAAAAGATGTTGATTTCTCTTCAGTTTCATCTTCACATAGTATAATTTCTATTGGAAATGTGGAGATACCCATTACAGGGACAAACATGAGACTCCTTACCAAGATGAGGTACAAGGAAGAAGAAGGACTTGGTGTTAATGGCCAAGGCATAACTCAACCATTGGAGGTTGAGCAAAGACCTCGATTCACAAGGTTGGGGTGCACTGAAGGAAAATGCTCAAAGATGTCAGAAGCTTCCACGACATTGTTGAAACCATCGAGGAAAGAGGATGATGGGAACACATCACCATCAACCTATGGCAGTATGCATTGCAGAGAAAGAGCTGAGGCAAGCTCTTGTTTCCATGATCATACCAGAGACCAACAGGAAAGGTATAACAAGTCTCGGTATTCTAATGTTCATTTTGATTACAACCGTATTGTTAATAATGAACGAAAATCATGGCATAGAAAAACTTGCAGTTTTTGTGGATTGCATAACCATGTGTTTGCTGAGTGTTGGAGAAGAATAGCAGCACGAAAAGGGATGAGGCGTGAAAGACCATCTCAAGAGCGGGAAAAGAAAAAGGTAAAGCATATATGGAGGAAGAAGGCTTATTGTAGTCATTGCGACAGAGGTGGTCATCAAAGAGCCACGTGTTGGAGGCTCTATCCAGACAACGTCACAAGGACAAAGCATTCGTGCATGAACCAGGTGAAATATTTATTCGGCCAGCGAATGCGCCACAAGAAGATGACCCAGTCACTTTGATAAGTAAGAGATGGTTCTTCTAGGTGTGGTAGAATGTCATGGCCTTATTTTTGCAAATAATGTGTTTCATTTTAAACTGTGAAAGTGATGATGTATTTTCCATCACTTGTTGCAGCAACAATGATGTTTGGCCTTATTTTGTGTTGCATTTTAAACTGTGAAAGTAATTATGTGTCTCCATCACTTATTGAAGCAATAATAGTGTTTGGCCTATTTTTGTAAATCTTGTGTTGTAGTGATGTTGTGTTTTCCATCACTTGTTGAAGCGACAATGATGTTTGGCCTTGTATTGATAGTTGGAGTATTGTTTCCATTTTTATGCAAACTTAACCACGAAGTATGTGTTATAAACTCGTGGCAAGTATGGGATGCTTGGATAATTTTTGGTCATATAGCGAAACATGTAATTTGCAAGATATTGTACTACAGGTTTGCAGGGGATGCAGGTGTCGGCTCATTGCTTATGGATCCGAAGGACAAAGGTGAAGGAGAAGGAAGGATGACCTGTTAGGACACTTGTGGTGTAGACAATGTATAGAGCAGTTGCAGATTATTTAATGCTTTTGGAGGACCAAAAGCTTCTCTTAGTGGGGAGGATTGATCTAGGAGGATCCAGCAGGATTGATCTAGGAGGATCTATGAGGATCTAGGAGGATTGATCCAGGTGGATCTCTAAAGTACTAGTGGCATGGTAAGAAGGCTCAAAACTCAAAGTGGTAGAATCTCGATAAACTTAGCTTCAGATTGAAGTGCTCGTCATCCTGATTCCAATGGTGTGAACAAAACTCAAATCCAAGCTCATATGAAGAATCTAGAGCAAGTAAAAGTTCAAGTTCATCTTGGACAGGTGGTAGGAGAAAATGATGTGGTAGAGTCTTTAGTGAATGGAGAAGCGCCAAGTGGCAGGTTTCCATTGGCCCCGCAGTTCGTTGATCACAGAAGTCAGAAGTCTGCGGCTAAAGAATCGGCCCTAGCAGTCCCCGAGTTGCGATGCAATAATCACACATCACACATCGTAGGCGACAAAGGGATAGTGTTAGGGAATCAGCCCCGATAGAGTCAGGTTGCGGTTGTGATATCGCACATCGCAAAGGGAAGCAGTTAAGGAATCAGCTCCAACGGAGTCATGTTGTGATTGCGATATCATACATTGTACATTGCAAAGAGAAGCGGTTAAGGAATCGGCCCTGACAGAGTCAAGTTGCGCTTGCAATATCTCACATTGCACAACGCAAAATCCTGATAATAGTACCACCCTCCGGTTTTGCCTATTGGGATAACGTCGATTCTTGGATGTGATACAGTATAGGGTGTGGTTTTTAAACTCGTCGGGTCCACTGGTTCACACATTGCATATCGCACAACAACCCGTTATGGAGAATCACCCCTGCTTTGACCGATTGTGATTTGTGATATTCTATCGGATCCGATAGATTTATGTGTTGCAATTGATATCTCGTCGGGTCTGCCTTTATCACATAATGCTTATTTCCAAGGATTCAGGTCCGTCTGTCGGTTTAAAGCATCGATTCTTTGTGTTATCCACCGGTTCAGGAGTATCGCTGATTCATCCGTCGCGTTCAGGAGTATGTGCCGATTCATCTGTCGATTTGAGGTTAATGCGAAATGGTCTGTGAACTGTTGCCGATGGAGGTTTTTCCATGTTTAACAGGTTTTTATTCCAGATCCGAAAATATATATTTGAAACAAACCTGCCTACTAAAGTTGTCATTTTTGAAACTGCCTGGTTTATGAAGGAATATGCCCACTAGAATATAAATTGGGCTATCCTCACAGCGAGAGATCAGAGGGAAGCAGAGAGCAGTGTAGATTTATAGAGTGGAGTAGCAGCACCTGCTCCTGACATGTGGCCAAAACCTTACCTAAAATATCATAAGGTTCTAAGAAGGTGCAAAAAGCCCTTTTATCAGAATTGGGTGTTTGGATAGGAAATTTTGCACGATTTTTTGCGAGGAAGTCAGCGGTGTTGTCTATTTCTAAAGTTGGGCTCTCCATTTGTCATCTATCTTCCAGATTGGAGGTATAAGAGTGTTTATGTAAAATTTGCTTGTACTTCTTCTCTTTTCATGCCATTTAATGAATGAAGGCCTCCCCACTATTGAGCAGGGCCTGAAGATGTAGTCCGAATTGGATGAACTCCATAATCAAATCTTTGTGTCTTGATCTCATTCGTGATTATGTCTCTTTTATATTCATTTGATATGCTTATGTTTCATGGTTTTTAAGCGCTTTATTACATGTAATTTAATAACGCATCCATAGTAAAAAAATCTTGGATCAATACCTATCGACCAGGTGGATGACAGTGGTTCGCAGGGATGTCAAATTTGATGAAGAGAAGGATATGTGATGTTACCTTGAGAGGGAGCTTCAACTACATGCGGTTGAGGAGCTTTTGGATCCTAAGGAGGAACCTTAGATTAATGTGGAGCAACCACATGCAGAGGATTGGGAGTGGAGACACCCACTCAAGCAGAGTCTTCTAGAGATGGGGGAAAGCGCACTAGAGAGACTAACAGGTTATTGTAGGATGCGAGAGAAAATGTGGGAGCACCCACATCACATCACAGGTAGAGGAGGTCTCCTAAGAGGTACACTGGATACATGGCTCTTTATGAGCAGATGTGTTGAGATAGAGCCATCTTCTTTTGAGGAGGCAGTGTAGTAATTAGTTTGGGTTGATGCCATGGTTAAGGAGTATGACTACATTGTCAGGAACAATGTTTGGGATGTGGTCCCAAGGCCGACAAACAAGTGAGTGGTGAGTTACCGATGGCTTTACAAGGTAAAGCAAGCAGCAGAAGGTAGTGTGGAGAAACATAAGGCCAGGTTTGTGACCGGAGGTTTTCCTCAGGTAGAGAGGATTGATTATGATGAGACTTTTGCTCCTGTTACAAGGTACTCCTCAATCATATCCATTTTGTCACTGTCAACGCAAATGGGTTGGAAGATACGTCAGACGGATGTAAAAATAACCTTCCTTAATGGCATGATTGAGGAAGAGGTGTACATTTAGCAGCCTGAAGGTTTAGAGACCTTTGAGTGTGAGTCACATCTGTGCTGACTCAAGCGAGAGTTTTATGGGCGGAAGAAAGCATCCCATGCTTGGTAAACCAGGATCGATAGCTACTTCACCAGGTTGGGATTCACCAAAAGTGAAGCAGAAGTGAACCTGTAGCATATTGTGGTGGAAGGTAAATTGTTGATTATTGTTTTATATGTCGACGATTTGATTATGACAAGTGATGATAAGCTTATCAAGTCTTGCAAAGAGGATCTTGCAAGAGAGTTCGAAATGAAGTACTTGGGGCTCATGCACTACTTTTTGGGTATGGAAGTATGGCAAGGTGATAGGGAACTATTTGTCTCTCAAGGAAAGTATGCCAAAGAGATACTGAAAAGGTTCCACATGGAGAGATGTAAACCCATGGAGACTCCTCTAGAAGGTAACTTGAGGAAGGAGGATGCTACTTTTGGTGAAGTAGTAGAAGCTACTGTATACAGGTAGCTTGTGGGTTCACTCATGTATTTGGTGAACTCACAACTAGACATGTTGTTATGAAACCAGCTCACAAAAAGATAGAAAAGATAGATCAACGCCTTAGAATTCAGCTTCTTCGAGGGGGCAACCTCCTTTACATTACACAATTGAATGATTCCTTGATGATTCAAATGACAAAACCTCCTTTCTATATATAGGAGCCTAAGGAGTCACAATATAGCCCATCCAACCTAATAATAATAATATAAAGGCACAAAAATAACAATAGAGGGATTCTATGGGGCATAGTAATAACAATATGGGGACAATAGGGGCACAACAATATTAATAAGGGATACAACTACAATAGTAATGGGGTAATCACTAGTATTGTAGGGATCTAACACATGTGCTATGCAGTTAACCAGCTTAGTCAAGCGATGGTTAGGCCAACTAAGATGTATTGGAAGGTGACCAAGCATGTGTTGAGATACCTCAAAGGCACTAATCAGTATGGATTGTGGTACATATGAACAGGGGGAGTGAAGCTTCAAGGCTTCACCAATGCATATTGGGTAGCAAGAGCACATAAGGAGGGATCTTTAGTATTGGGTCAACAAATATTTCTTGATACAGCAGGAAACAGAGATCAGTTGCACTCAGTTTAGCAAAGGCAAAGTACATCACTGCTAGTCAACCAACTTGTGAGGCAATCTGGATGAGGAAGAGTCTGGTTGATTTGTTTGGTCAGCAAATGGATCCAACTGTGATTTACTATGATAATCATAGTTGTATCAAACTCTCTGAAAGTCCAGTTTCTCATGATTGATCCAAGCATATTGATATTTGGTATCATCATCTTCGAGATTGTGTGCATCAGCGGATTATGTTGTTGGAGTACATTCCCACAGAGGAGTAGGATGATGACATTTTGACAAAGTGACTATCAAGATGTAAATTTGAGTTTCAAAGAGACATAATCGAGGTAGCTGATAATCCCTTTCTTGTTGAGAGGGAGTGTTAAAAATAGCAACAAGAAATTCCAATTTAATTTGTCCTTGAATTAAATTATGAATTAAAATTGTAATTATTATCTCACAACAAATTGTAATAGTTAACTAAGTTAATTTGACTTAGTTAGCTCAGGAAATTCGAGTTGGAAGTCTATCTGGAGTCATGTAGAGTGATCCCTAAATTTTAGGGGCCCAGATTCAGTTCTTTGGAGTTGTAATTAGATAACTCAGTTTAATTGAGCTATAGTCAGTTAAACTAGTTCTAACTATTGGAGGAAATAGTAGAGGTCTAGTAGTGGATTAGTGCATCAACCAGTACCACACCATTTAACTAAACATTCACTCATAAATAACTCATGCATGTCAGTTCATAGGAAGACCCAATTGAGATTAGAGTGCAGGGACAATGTACTATCAGTTGTATAATTTTTTGAGTTGTACATATGGTGGATGCAATCAGTTGAGGACCTAAGTTTGGATTGCACAGTTATGGAGGAAGGATTTCCCAATTAAATATGGGTTGATTCTCTCAGGAATTGTGCAAGGAAGTAGGGGCTTAATAGGCAACAGAATTGGCTAAGTGTTGGCTAGAGTGGGTTTATGAGGTAGAGATTTAGATCATACTTTTGCGGGGATTATTCTAGTGTGAACAAGCATTGTATTTTCTTCTAAGGTCTTCTGGTTAATGCAATATAGATAGTCGGGGTTTTGAGTAGTTGCTTTCCCCAGAGAAATATTGTGTTATGTGTGATTGGTATTCTTCCTATTTCTGCTTATTGTCTTCATCGATCATTTTTTGTTTCCGCTGAGAAGAGTAGAGTAGATTCTTGTCTTATGTTTTAGGATATCACATGAGTTGTTGAATCTACAGAAAAATCTACAGATGAACACTTAGCAGTAGCGTTGAGGTTGTTGAGAGAACATTAATTGTATGTTAAGTTGAGCAAGTGTAGTTTCTTTCAGACTGAGGTACATTAATTGGGGCATGTGGTCTCCAAGGAGGGCACTGCAATAGAGCCAAAAAGATAAGAGTCATCATGGAGTGGCTAGCTCCTAAGAATGTGGATGAGGTGAGATTCTTCATGGGTTTGGCAAGTTACTATAGGAGGTTCACCAGGAACTTATCACATACCACTTATCCTATTACATCATTACAAAGGAAAGGTAAGAAGTTTGAATGGACAGAGGAGTGTGAGGCTAGTTTTGACTAGCTCAAGTAGTTGTTGACACATGCAACAATGTTAAAGATTGCAGATCCAAACAAAGAATTTATATTATGCACAGATGCTTGCAAGAAGGGACTCGGTGGAGTCCTTATGCAGGATGGACATGTGGTATGTTATGAGTCATGGAAACTAAATGAGCACGAGCAGAACTACCCCATGCATGATCTTGAGTTGGCAGTGATTATACATGCATTGAAGATGTGGAGACATTATCTTCTGGTCAAGAGGTTCACATTGATGAGTGATCACAGCGGTTTGCAATATCTATTTGACCAACCGAATCTGAATGGTAGGAAGGCTCGGTGGTTGGCTATGATCAATGAGTTTCGTTTCAAGATCAGATATATCAAAGGTAAAGAGAACAGAGTGGAAGATGCTCTTAGAAGGTGGGTACAAGTAAATAACTTAGCAGCTATGAGCTCCTATGAGATAGATCTATAGGGTAGGATCTTGCGGGCAGGCCAACAAGATGTCAGATATATGGAGATTGTGCATAGGTTCCAGTAGAGTACAGGTAGAGGTATAGGTGATAACATAGGTAGAGGTACAAGTGATGGTACAGATACAGGTACATGTGATGGTACATGTAGTGGTACACGTACAGGTGTAGGTGTAGGTGCACAAGATGTGGAATATTACCTTACAACAGATGGATTGGTTAGATTCAGAGTTAGGATAAATTTTTTGGACAACAGTGAGATCGAGAAGATGATCTTGAGAGAGTTTCATGCGAAACCATATTCAGGTCACCCAAGTTATCAGAAGACACTGGCAGCAGTGAAGAGATTTTACTATTGGTCGAACTTGAAGAGGGATGTAGCAGAGTTTGTGGCTAGGTTTTTTTATTGTCAGTGTGTGAAGGTAGAATGTAAGAATCCAGTTGGAAAACTACAGCCGATTGTGATTCCAGAGTGGAAATGGGAAGTCATTTCCATGGACTTCATCACAAGGTTGCCGTGGACAGTGAGACAAAACGATTCCATCATGGTTGTTGTGGAAAGGTTGCACATTTCATTCCAGTGAAGTCTACATTCTCAGCTAGTGATGTAGCACAGGTGTTCATTCGAAATGTGGTCAAATTGCATGGTGTTCCAAAGAATATTGTGTCAGACAAGGATGCGAAGTTCACTTCCAATTTTTGGAAGTAGTTATTTGTAGGTTTGGGCATAGGGTTGGCCTTAAATATAGCTTATCATCCACATAGAGATGGATAGACAGAGATGGTCAATAAGATATTGGAGGACATGTTGAGGATGTATGTGATGCATTAGTAGCGAAAGTGGGAAGAGTATCTCCCCTTGGTAGAGTTCGTGTACAATAATGGGTATCGGGAATCACTGAGGATGAGTCCTTTTGAGGCATTGTATAGGCGAAGTTGCAACATTCCAATCATTTGGTGTGATCCAGTTAACAGGGTGTTGATTGGACCATACATGTTGGCAGACATGGAATAAGAAATGCAAGTTATAAAGAAAAATTTAAAAGGCAACATAGGATTGGTAGAAAAGTCATGCAGATAGGAGCAGGCCCTTCAAGGAGTTCCAGGTTGGGGAAAAGGTGTACTTGTGCATTAAATCGAAGAAGATCTCCTTGCGGATTGGATCATGTGTCAAGACGGCACCACGATTTTGTGGACCCTTCAACATTATTGAGAGGATTGGGCCAGTAGCCTATCGACTTGAATTTCCTCCGACAGTAAAAGTCCATGATGTTTTCCATGTGTCATTGCTTAAACAATAAATTAAAGATGTTGATCATCTGATTGATTGGTTTGTATTAAAGGTGGAGCCATATGGAGAATTCCAGCCGGTGCCTCAGTGTATATTGCAGAAAAAGGTGTTCATGCTCCAAAACCGAGCAATCGAGCAAGTTAAGGTGTAGTGGAAGCACTTTGGGCCCGATGAAGCTACATGGGAGATGGCAGATCAACTATGCATCCTTCCTTGTTTGTCGACTGAGCAAAGCATTTTTGGGATGGTGTTTTGGTATATGCTTTGGTATATGTTTTGATATATGTTTTGGTGATGTTTGGTATATGTACATATGTATATGGTTGTGAATACCGCCATGAGCTATGTTATTAAGCTCCAATAAGTAGTATGAGTGTCATGTCATTATGATGTTATGTTTGTTATGTTTTCATGTTGGTTTTCTTCTCAGCAGGTTGATCATTGTAAATACTGCAACAAGATAAGTTACAAAGCTCCATCGACAATATATTTTGCTTACAACAGCTTTGTGGTTATAGTTGTTGTTGAACACCGAGGATGGTGTTCCCCCAAGGGGGAGTGTTTTGTAACAACCCTGGTGAAATTTCCATGTAATAAAAGTAAATAAAGGCAAAATAATAACCACGAATGACGGGATACTTATTCCAAGCTGAATGTTGGGGAAAAATCTTAGTGATGGGGATCACTTGTGATTGATTATGGCTAAGGAAATTGGAAAAGGAAATGGCTAAGGTTTTGGAAAGGAAAAATGACATTTTTGGTACAATTATTTACAAAAAAAATGGAAATTAAGGGAAAAAGGAGGTGAAAGGTTACAGGTTGCATACAAGGAGGAAAATGAAAGAAAATAATGGAAAATGATGAAAATAGAGGCCTCATTCATAAAAGGCTTATGAGGATCAATTGGTAACTTTTTGTTAGTTCAGTTTTGGAGCTCTCTCGTTATTCTCTCTCTCTCTCATACTCTTGGAGACTTAGATTTTTCTTGGAGCACTCTTGGTGGGTGTGGCATACTTGGATTCTTGGAGCAAGAAGGCAAAGGAAGAGCAGGAAAGCATAAGAGGGCATCAGGATCAGCAACTGCATCAGATTTGCTTGCAGGTACCGACTTGCATGTATGATTTCTTCACTAGTTTTGGCATGCATGGCATATGCATGTGTATTCTTGGCCATGATATGTCATTGGCATGGAGGATTTTCTGGATTAAGAGTGGATTTGCCTAGCCTTGCCATTTCTTGGATAGCCATGGTGATTGTGGGTTTACTTTCATTATTTGTTTTTGGTTGATTCTCATGTTTCCTTAGTTTGGGTTGAGTTATTAGTTCCGAGAAGCCCTGGTTGGACAAATGCTCTGGAAGCCCTGTAACAGCTTGGGTTGAGTTACTAGTCCTAGAAGCCTTGGTTGGAGAAACACTCTGAAAGCCCTTGGTGGGTTGAGTTACTAGTACTGTTAGCCTTGTTTGGACAAATGCTCTGGAAGTTCGATGACAACTGTGGTTTGTGTTACTAGTCCTAGAAGGATTGGTTGGAACAAACACTCTAGAATCTCGAAAAGGCTTGGATGGAGACCAATCTGATGATGGTTTTGTGATGTCCAACCATGAGGTGGAATCACTATTTGACTAGTTGAGGTGGATGGCCTCTGGAAGCCCTGGATGAGTTTTGATTAATGTGTTCTATGAGATCCCACATTCATGCTTGGAATATGGCACATGGGTGAATGGATGAAGAGAGATTTGGCTCAGCCATTCTATGGTCGAGTGTAACGTGGAAGTCCCATCCCAGGTTTGGATTTTGCATCATTAATGAAAGGTTATTTCTCCTTGTATTTCTATGAGCATTTTGGTGGATTATATGTGGTCTATATGGTTGTACTTTCATGAGTATTTCTACTTCTATTATACTGGTTATGTATGTGTTTTATGACAACAACCATGTATGGCTTTCATCATGTTTTTACTTGTAATTGAATGATCAATGTATATATGACCTAATGGATGGAATGACAGTGGATGTATTGAGGTATCAATGGTTATTAGAGATTCTTAGCTAAGTATGAGACCCCTATGCTCATAATTGTTATTTACACCTGTAGCTTACATATTCGTGATGTGTTTAACGAAATGTTTGTCATGGCTAGTAAGGGTCCAGTTAAGGTCTTAAAAAAGTATTTGTTTTAGTGCTGCCATTTCCATGTTATTTTACTGTTATGAAGAGATGGTTTTATTCTGGGCAATGACCTTGGCTCTGGGCCTAAAAAAGTGGCTCAAATCTTGAGGACACTGGCATAACACTGAAAAATGTAATCTCTAGACGCTGATAGGCAAGCTTGTGTAATTTTGGGTTTCTAGATGTTGTCATGCCTATAGCATGAGAGTGATTGAGGCTTAAGTTGTCTTAAAGTTTAGTGGGAGCTAAGGGCAAGCTGTCTAAACGTGTTGGATTGGTTCCTGAGGGCCTTGAAGCTGGTGTTGAATGTTTGTATGGTGTGTTTTTGTCGGTTCCACTTTCTTAATGTGACTTAGATGGTCAAATCACATCATAATGGCCTCTTGTCGCATGTTTACCTTGGCTGTCTGGTTGCTTGAGTAGATATGGGAGGAGGGTGTTACATCGTGCATTGTCGAGAAAGGGGAGGGAGACCATCCCTTTTGCTTCCAAGCTTTTTGTTTATTTTTTGAGAGGTTTCCAGAGACAAGGTAGACATTTGATCGTCGCCCTCATAGGTCGATCACTGAGGCCTGGATGCGCATGTGGGGGTAGATGATGGCCGAGAGGGGCATGTCGAAGTTTCTGACCAGGATTTTTGATGACGCACTAGCACTTCTGACCTATGTGGATGACCATGTGTTTGTGATTTTAAGATATATATTTGTGGTGATTGATTGGAGAGGGTGTCCCAACATCTTCTTGATAGTGGCTGAGCCTCTAGATGATAGAGGTAATATTAATTTTTCTTTAAATTACTCTAGTTTCATTTTCTTGTTTTAATGAATTAGAATAAAATTTAGTCTAGCACGTTATTTAACTTGTTTCATTAATGAAGTTTCCTAATTATTTTTGTGTACTATATATTTAGTATACATCAGTTCATTTGATGGGGACATGCCTCCACCCCCACTGTCAGATAGAGGAGATGGGTGAGGCACATCCTCAGGGGGGCGTGGGCATTCGGGGTTAGAAGACTGTTATGCGATTTCGAATGGACTACTATGATAGATTGGCCAAAGTTTTGGTTCGGCAGGGAGTCCGCCTAACGAGGCCTCAAGATATCAGCGCATATATGATGTTCGTGGATCTCTACAAGGACTGTCCATCAAAAACATCATGCAAAAACACATCCATCAAATGAGGTTGGTCATGATGATAATGAGGGTGATGATCATGATGATGATGATTATGATGACGATGATTATGATGATGATGATGATTATGCTTCTGGTGGTGCATGTAGAGTTCCATAATTGTTTTGTTTTGACACCCTTTTTCCTCCACTTTCCTCTTTTTCATCATCACTATCAACTCAATAAAAGCAGTAAATCATAGATTTTGATAAGGAAAAAACTCTTATCTGTATTATTTTTCATATTCGTTAATGTGACTTATTGTTATGTTAAAGATTGCATTAGCTACATAATTAACATGATTCTACAACTATTTTACAAATCTGCAACTACCTTCATGGTTTGCGGGGTTCGAGTGCGCCAATGAGGCAAAGAAGCAAATGGGTAATTGGGGATCAGTCCCCTCATGGTTCTCCTCCTATTCGCTCGAGCCAATTCACTGAAGGAATCACACAGTGGCGCGGTCAAAGGCATGGGTCAAACACGTAGTAGCAGAAGTCCAAATGCATCACATTTCTCCGATTTTCTTTCCAAATAGCAAATCGACGAGATAACACTTTTTCTATTTAGTTTTAAATTTGAATAAGGATTTATTAACAGACCTATATGCGTAGAAGTCTCAATCTGTTCAACACATATTTTATATATAAGTATGTATCCTCTGTAAGGATAGGGGGGAAGTAATAGTTAATTTATGAAGACTTATGAAACAGACCTTTGTTCTCATATTGAATTAAAGTTACCTTTCTGTGATTCGATGCGTATGTGAGCATAATTTAAACCTAATGGATGCGGAGGGTCCCTTCAGATAATTGAGGTTTTAGTTTATTTCATTTCATCGCTTTCTGTTATCGCATTATCACTGCATTTTAGTTTAGTTTCCTTACTTCGTTGTTTTCATCATTTCGTTATAACTTAGTTATTTTGTTTATCATTTCGTTATTTCATTTACACTTACATTTATTCACAGTCGTTTAATGGTTTAGTTCTTCAAATGTTTTTCGCTTAATTACAATCAATATTTTTTTGCTTTTAGAATTAGAACTTGTATCTGTAAGCAATTAGAAGATTACTCTCATGATATTTAGAATCAGAATTTATATATATTTTGTAGACAATATTTTGAAGGATCGTTAGAATAATTTGAATTTCAAATACTCTGTTTTATAGCAAAAAGGTGTTTAGCTATATTTTAGGATGATACTCAATATAAATATGACCTGGTAGATTAATATAACAGTAGCTTAACTTCCACTTATTAATTTGTAGAAATCTAACTCTAATCTAATAAGAATCTAGATAAAAATGAAAATCCCAAAACAAACATAACCATCATCTTACAAACTAAAGGAAAGGCTTCTAGCATATATAGTGCACTTGCACTTCATAAGTTTACCAACTCTGGTCGATAATTTATGCTTGCAATTTAAGAACATTAAATTGACCAAACATTTTGGCGTCATTGCCGGGGAAGTGTAAATAGAAGCCTTAAAAAAAATTCAAATAAAAACATGATATGCATAGGGAAAGAGACTCTAGAGGTAGGTTTGTAGGTCGAGGAAGAAGTTTAATTCCTACATCATCACTCACTCCACCACGACCTCGTAGTGCCACACCACCCACACAAACTTGAATTCCATCCACAACAGGCCAATATAGACTTCCAGAAGTCTTAAGATCTGAAATCCAGCCTAAAGGTTCACCAACTTCTTCAACAAATGTTGTAATCGAAGTAGATCCTACATCCCCAACAACAGGAATAATTTTCCTATCTTCAACTGGAGAACAAATTCTAGCTCAAGAGTTGGAATTTCCTACCGAAGAAGAGGAAGAACAAACCTACTTCAAACCATTGATAGAAGAACCAGAAGAACTGGAAGAGAAGCTAGATAATCCTGTTGTAGAACTAGATATTCATTCTGAGGAATCTGTCATGGCTGAAGAGGGAGAAGGGGAAGTACAAAATGTCAATGGTGAACAACATAGGATTGGAGGAGGAGGAGGATGAAATAGAGGAGGTGGTAGAGGTAGAGGAAGAGGAGATCCATAACCTTTTGGATTCCTTATACTTGATGAGGATACAACATTAACAATGAAAAACATCTTGCCTTCTATCCTCCCCAATTTTCATGGAAAAAAAAGTGAAGATCCAAAGAAATTTCTCTTTGAATTTGAAGTATTATGTAGATCATATGATTATCTGCATGATGCTAAAAAACTAAAACTGTTCCCTGCCACCTTAAAGGATTCAACATTAAAATGGTTTATAAGTTTAGGAACGAATTCTATAAGGACATGGGCACAAATGAAAGATGAATTCTTGGAGAAATACAAGGATTATTGTATGCCTCATAGCATTAAAGATGTAGTCTTAAAAATGGTACAAAAAGACGATGAAAATGTTGAAGACTTCGTTGAAAGATTTGTTTATAATATAAAAAGGGCGAAAATGAATAATTTGGATGAGGAAACATTGAAAGATCTCTTACTTAAATCCATCAAATATGAGTGGATTGATCTTCTAAATCTAATGGGAAAAGGAGATATTTCTCAGTTACCATTTGCAGATATTTGTGATCTATGTGTACATATTTCAAGAGGTAAAGCAAGAACGAGGAAAAGTTCAAGGGATCCTCTTTTATCAAGAGTAAATAAATCTGTAGCCGGGACAGTAAGTAGGACAAAAATAGGTAGTTTGCTTGATAAATTTAAAACAGATGTTTTAGGGAGTCTTAGTGAGAAAATTGACACCCTTAAAATACAAAACAAGTAGAAAGTAAAAAATGTTGCATTATCCATCTTTTGTCCTAAGTGTAGAAAGAAACATGCTGCGAGAGAATGTACTTTAGATTTAAAAAGCATAGAAACCTGTCTTATATGTGCGGAAAATGACGATACAAAATAATGTCCCTCTATACCAGGTCTTAAGGTTGTGTTTAGTGAAGACGAAATGCCAAATCAGGTAGACCCACTTTACTTTATTGCCAAAAGACCATGGCAAATCCTCAAACAAATCAAACTCAAGGTTTTAATCCTCAACAATTTTCACAATCTTCACAAAATAATTGGAACCCACCTATGCCATGACAGCCTTGGGCTCAACCACAACCTTGGAATCAAGGATGGCAAAATCCTTATGGAAGATATTCTCAATATCAACATATCCACCATCTTATCCAAATTTTCCACCACAATACTTCCCTCAAACCAACTAGTTACCTCAAGCTCAAGCTCAAAATGAAAATCCACAACTTTCTTTTCCATTTCCACAAAGACCAAATCAATTACCCGTTCAACCACTCCCAAATCCAAACAATAAAACTTCACAACTTGTTTACAACTTAGAAGGACAAAATCCTCAAACTTACATGATAACTCCATTAGATCTGAATAATGTTCAATTAAGGTCTGGTAGAGTATTAGAAAGGAAGAAACCATCTGTTGTTATTCAGGAAACATAAAAGAATTCTCAAAAATATAATAATAACTCTGAAGAAGAGATTTCCCTTCCTCAGAAAGAAAATATTGAAACAGAAAAAAAAATAATCCTACACATTCTAATAATACTCCTATTATAGAACAACCTTCAGTATCTATCTCAAGACCACCTTTTCCTGAAAGGTTGAAAATCGATAAAGGAGTAGAAAAACAAATCATATTGTCTGATTATGATATGTTAGATGAATTGAAGAATGTCTGTATAAAAATTCCTTTATTACAAGCAATAAAAGAAATATTGATTTTTGCAAATTAAGGAATTGAGTGATCAAGGATCACGAAGAAAAACAAAAGAAATAAAAAGAATTCAATTAGTCGGGACAATTGCAGATATCATCATGGGGAAGACAACAATTCAAAAATATTTAGATCTAGGAAGCCCCATTGTGAAAACACACATCAATGGAACTGAAATACCAAACACACTGATTGATATAGCAACGGGCATAAACATAATGAGCAAAAAACCTATGGATAAATTGAAGCTTCCTAATCTTCAATACACACCAACATTGTTACAATTAGCAGACAACGTTGTAATTAAACCTGATGGTGTGTTAGAACATATATATGTATCCTTAGATTATTGGGAATATCCTATTGATTTCATGATTCTAACACCCAAGAATAATTTAGGAGGACATCCATTAATTTTAGGAAGGCCATGGTTAGCTACAACCGATGCTTTTATCAGTTGTAGATCAGGAGACATGTTTATCTCAGATGGAAGCTCGACAAAGAAATTTACGTTGTACCCACCTCCAAAAACAATGATAAAAGTAGAAAACGAAGAATGGATAGATGACGATAATGATATACAACCAGTTTTCACTATTGCATAAATAAATGAAGAGGATCAAATTTTAAATTCAATAGAAAATAATGAACCCTCTTTATATTGTGACAATAGTCAAAATTTTCAAGAACAATGTAATATTGAATATCTATCATCTAGACAAATGTCTTTACATTCTACGGAAAAAATTGGAAACTCTTCAATAGAAAATTTCCAGGAAAAATCTTGAACATCGATGAAAACTTAGAAGAATTACAGAAAAAGAAATTGGTAGAAATATTGCAAAAAAACTCTTCTACATGTGCATGGGAATACATTGATATGAAGGGAATTGATCCTAAAACCTGCATGCATCATATTTATATTGAAGAAAATGTTAGACCAGTTCGACAACCACAAAGAAGAACGAATCCAAACTTAAAATAAATTGTTAAAGAGGAATTACAGAAACTGTTAAATGTAAATTTCATTTATCCAATATCAGACAGACAATGGGTTTCACCCCTAGTAATCGTTCCTAACAGAAATGGAAAATGGAGAGTATGCATTGATTACAGGGATTTGAGAAAAGCAACTTTGAAATATCACTTTCCACTTCCTTTCATAGATCAAGTTTTAGATACATTAGCAGGAAAACATTATTTCTCATTTTTGGATGGTTTTAGTGGGTATAATGAAATTCAGGTAGCACATGAAGTTCAAGACAAAACCACATTCACCTGTCCATGAGGGACTTATGCTTACCGAGTACTTCCTTTTGGATTATGCAATGCCCCAGCAACATTCCAAAGAGCAGTACTAGGAATTTTCTATGATCTCATTCATGATTGTGTGGAAGTGTATATGGATGATTTTATAGTTTATGGAAATTCTTTTGAAGAAGCACTTGAAAATTTAGAAAAAGTTCTCATAAGATGCAAAGAAGCAAATCTTTCATTATGTCATCAAAAATGTTTTATGATGTTTAATGAAGGAATTGTTCTAGGTCACCATATTTCAGGAAATGGAATTAAGGTAGACTCATCTAAGGTAGAAATTATTTCCAAATTATCAATCCCAAGTTGTCAACGAGATGTTTGGGGTTTTCTTGGTTTTACCGCATATTATATAAGATTTACAGAAAACTCCACTCTTCATTTTACTTACCAAAGACTTTGAATTCAGTTGGAACTCTGATTGTCAAAAGGCTTTTGAAACTTTATAAAAGAAGATCTTTGAAGCACCCATCTTAAGGGGACCTACTTGGAAATTGCGTTTTCATATATCAACTGATGCTTCAGACACAACTCTAGGAGCTGTGTTAGGACAAAAGGACCTCACTCCTTATGCCATTTATTATACCAGTAAAAATTTAACTCCTGCAGGGCTAAATTATATTGTAACTGAAAAGGAGTTTTTAGTTGTCATTCATGCCATTAATAAATTTAGACATTACATCACTAGCTATGAAACTTTCATTCACACAGACCATTAAGCCATTATATATTTAATGAATAAACCAGTTACTAATGGTAGAGTAACAAGATGGCTATCACTGTTACAAGAATTCAATATCACCATTCTGGACCGACCTGGAAAACATATCAAAATTATTGACTTTTTATCTAGAATTCAAAATAATAACAATGATACACCTGTAAAGGATAAGTTTCCTGATGAATATCTTTTTGCAGTATCTACTAAATCACCTTGGTTTGCAAATATTTCCAATTATTTAGTTACAGTGAAGTTACCCTCCTATTTTTTTCCTAGAGAAAAGAGAAGAATAATCCAAACAAGTGCATCTTATTCTTGGATAAATGAAGAATTGTACAAGAAAGGACCAAATCTCATCATCCGAAGGTAGTGCAAAAGATAGTGGAAGAATAGAAAATCAAGCATCAGAAATTTACTCCATACCATCTACAAGAAAATGGACAAGTAGAGTCTACCAATAAAGTGATTGAAGCAATCCTCACCAAGACAGTTCACTTACACAGAAGGGACTGGGCAGAAAAGTGATCCGGATTTAAACAGGAACGCAACAAATTACAGAGATAACCATATACACAAAGATGCAGCGGAAATAATACTTCATTTCATTAATGGAAAATACTGAAATATGCTTACAGACAGAAATGGAAATAAACTAGCTAGGGCGATGGTAGCTTATCTCTGAGAAGAGATGTGATGGCTACATGCCTCTGAACTGTGTTACAATGAGGCTCGAAGGCCTATTTATTGTTGAGAAACAATGGAAAAACCCTTAACATTCCAAAACCTAACCCTAGGAGATGAAACGCCAAACTGTGGGCCCCGTTTGGGGGTAAGTTGGTACATCAACTTCCCGGGGTCGTAACTTTGGCATATGATCTCCGTTTGACGCGTACAATAGCTCATTAGAAAGATCTATCCGAGCACTATGATTGTTGGAACGGGCAACACCAGTCCAAAAAACGTCGTTTAGGGCCTCAAAACGGCTCCGGAAGTTCAGGACCCGAAAAACTACTAAAAATAGTAAGTTGTGCTACAATTAAGGAAACTGAAAATGCTGAGAAAGACAATGGTGGGGGTCCAGGTGGACTTGGCAGGTGGCCACCAATATCCACCTGGATCATTCCTCCCCCCTTAGGAAGCAATGGTCCCCATTGCGTTGAGCTCCTCCATGAGATGAGGAAACTTCTGCTGAACTTGTTCCCTGGTGAGCCACTTGCCCTGCTGAAGGAGTTGGCCCGCTTTGACAACTCGATACAGTTGGATATTCTGTTGGCGAGTGTTCTTGATCTGTGTGTCCAAGATCCGATCAGTTGCAGCTTGTTCCATGCAATCTGGATTTAATTCTGTGGGTTTGAGCTGTTCTGCAATGTCGGATGTGTCTAGCAATGGTGGAAAGTATGGCCGAAGGCGGTCCACATTGAATACTGGGTGCAGGCCAAGGAATGGGGGAATGTTGAGCTCAAATGCATTGTCTCCCATAGCCTTAGTAATGGTGTAAGGACCATATCGGAGTGGTCTCAATTTCCGATAGGCTCCAGTAAGGCGTTCCTTTTGCAAATGCAACCAGACTTTGTCGCCCACCTGAAACTTGTGTGGCACCCGATGTTGATCATGTCGCTGCTTGTACTTGGCATTTGATTTCTCAAGAATGTCATGGACCTGCTGGCGAATATGTTGGATGCGCTCAATGAAGCTGGTGGCCTTATCTGTTTCGGACTGGACATGAGTTGAATTCATGTGAGTAGCTGCAAGTGGCATGGCCACATCAATGGGGCATAGTGGCTGGAATCCCAAACCCACCTGAAAAGGGCTATGGCCAGTGGAGCTGTGAAGAGCTCGGTTGTAGCTGTGCTGAACGTAGGGGAGGCTCTCGTCCCATGTGCGTGGATGCTTTGAGTTATACATGCGTAGAATGTGCACAATCATCCTATTGACAACCTCTGTCTGGCCATCAGTTTGAGGATGGAAGGCTGTGGACTTCGTGAGTTTGGTGTCCAGCATTGACTAGAGACTGGACCAAAAGGTGCTGAGAAACCGACTGTCCCGATCTGAGATGATAGACTGTGGGATCCCAAAGTGCACCCACACTCGTTCAAAGAAGAGTTTAGCAGTGGCTTCTGCTGTGATATTCTTCTTGCAGGCCATCATAATGGCCATCTTTGAGAACCTGTCGACAACCACAAAAACACAGTCATTTCCATGCTTAGTGGAAGGAAGGCCTGACATGTAATCCATGGAGATGGATTCCCAAGGTCGACTAGGGGTAGGCAACGGGGTATAGAGGCCTTGCTTCTTAATGGTCGGTTTGGCAATGGCACAGGCAGTACATGATCGGATGTACTTCCCAACATCCTGTCGAAGATTCGGCCAATAGAAATAGTTTTGCAGTACTGCCACTGTTTTCTCGACCCCGAAATGCCCAGCAGCCCGACTGTAGTGTGCTTCCCAAATCATCTTGGCACGCTCGCTTGAAGGAACACAAAGGTGACCGAGGTGGCATAATAGGGCATCTTGGAGGTGAAAATCTGCAACCTGCCGACCCTCCAAGAGTGTCTGGTATGTGTGGCCGAATTCTGGGTCGCTTTTGTAGAGAAGTGGCCAATCAGAAGTCTCGTGCCCGCAAGAGTTGAGCACGGTGGTTAGCGCCATGATCGGTGGTCGACTGAGGCAATCTGCAACATTATTGGTGCTGCCCTTTTTATACTTGATATTCAAGTGAAACTGTTGCAGGTATGTAGACCACTTCTGATGGCGATCATTCTGCAATTTCCCTTGGGTCTGTATGAACTGCAGAGGTCGGTGGTCTGTGTGGATGACCGTTTCCTTCCCCAAAATGTAATGCTTCCATTGTCGGCAGGCCTGTACAATGGAATACATCTCTTTATCATAAGTGGGGTACTTCCGGACTATGTCTGAAAGTGTTTCACTGTGATATGCCACTGGATGTCCATGTTGAGTAAGGACTGCCCCAATAGCATAGTCAGAGGCATCTGTCTCGACCTCAAATGGTTGTTGTAAATCTGGTAACGCGAGCACTGGTGCCGTGTAGAGGCGATCCTTCAACTCCCTGAATGCCTTCTGTTGAGATTCAGACCAAAAGAATTTTGCTTTCGCCCTGCCCTTGGTGACTTGACTCAAGGGCCAAGAAATATGAGAAAATCCCAACACAAACCTGCGGTAGAAGTTGGCAAGACCTAGAAAGCTGCGGAGCTCTGTTAGAGTGGTTGGAGAGGGCCAATCCCGAATGACTTGGACCTTGGCTGGATCGACATGCACCCCCTGTTCATCAATGATGTATCCCAGATACTGAACCTCGGTCATGCCAAAAGTGCATTTCTCCAAATTGGCACATAGCTTGTGTTGCCGCAGTGTTTGGAGAACCTGTCGGATGTGTTGGAGGTGCTCTTCCCAACTCTGGCTGAAGATCAGAGTGTCATCCAAGTATACTACTACAAAGGAGTTGGTGAATGGCCGCAAGATGTCATCCATTAGCCTCATAAAGGTTGCAGGAGCATTCGTCAATCCGAAAGGCATGACCAACCATTCGAAGAGGCCCTCCTTGGATTTGAAGGCAGTCTTCCACACATCTGAGGGTTCAATTGGTATTTGGTGATATCCTGACTTTAGATCGATCTTGCTGAAATATTTCGTCCCCTTTAGTTGGTCTAGGAGGTCATCAATCCGCGGGATCGGGTACCTATTACGGACAGTGATCTTGTTCAGCGCCCGATAGTCAATGTAGAGTCTCCACGTCCCATCCTTCTTCTGTACCAACACTATCGGGCTCCCACAGGGCGAAGAACTCGGACGGATGTGACCTTTCTGCAGGAGCTCCTGAATCTGCCTCTTGATTTCATTGTTCTCCAGAATGGAGCGCCGATAAATTGGTCCATTGGGTAGCGGCGCACCTGGGGTCAGATCGATGGAGTGCTTGACTTGACAGTGCAGAGGAACCCCTGCCGGGGAGGTGAAGATGTCTTCGTACTCCACAATCTTGTCCATCTGTAGCTGCCGTGCAGAGGGACCCCGTTTGGAGGCCGCGGCCATTGTCTTCTTCTTCCCTTGAGGGCGTATCATCAGGAAAACAAATTTCCTGGTTTTGGAAATGATCTTACTGCATTGTTTTGCAGTAATCAAAGAGATGGCAGCAGGTGGTGCTACCTCTGGTATCCTGAACAACTTATTTCCCAATGTAATAATAACAGCACGGGGCCTTGATTCATACACAGCATGTCGCTTCCACAAGTATGGTTGTCCTAGTAATACGTCACAAACTTCAAGGGGAGCAATGTCACACAATACCTCATCCGTGAAGGGCTTGATGTTGTATGGAAGGCGACACTGCTGGCTCACGCGAAGATCTCGCCCTTGGTGAAGCCACCCAATGGTGTATGGTTGTGGATGTGGTTTGGTCGGTAAGCCCAACCGCTTCACGACCTCTGCCGAAATGAGGTTCTTTTGACTCCCGCTATCAACAATGAACTGTATCGGGGAGCCCTTTACCCACATCTGGGAGTGGAAGAGACGCTCCTCCTCCTCTGGATCTTCGGGTTCATTTTTCTGGATCTTTGCGGTAGCAACAGTGGCGCTGGGATCCGCCTCAATGATCTGCTTCCCTTTTTCATACCCCTTATCGGTTTCTGACTCAGAGTCGGAACATGCATCTGATTCTGAAACCTTTAGCTCAGCCACCAGTGACTGCTTGGCCCGACACTCACTTGTGTTGTGAGTGGAGCTCTTATGGAACTCGCACCATTTTCCAGTGTCCTTTCTCGGCTTCGTGGCGTTGCTCTTTGCTTGCAACTTCGGCTGGTTGTCTTGGGCTGTCCCGCCTTGGCTTTGTCCTTTGTTCTGTGGTTTAGGGGCACCTTTCCCCTGCTTTGGATTCGTAGATCCAAAGTCTCGCTTCTTTTGTTTAAACTTCTGCTTGACCTTGACGGCATACCGGTATGCTGCGCCGAGCGAGGGGATGTTTAGGAACTGTATTTCTTCCTGGATGTACTTGTGCAGGCAGCCACGGTATTTGAGTATCAAATGTTGCTCCGAATCCTTGATACCCAACTTTGTGCGAAGGGTATGGAAAAGATTGGTGAACTCCGGCACGTCTTGGTCCCTTCCCTGCCGCAGCGTGGTCCACTTTATGTATTCATCCTCATAGCTTCCGACAGGGTAGTACTGCTCCTTAATGGCATCCCGGAACGAATCCCAGGTGGGTGCGGCTGAAAATAGTGAGCCAGTACTTTCATCCTTCTGCTCGCAGTAGGTTTCCCACCAGTCCTTGACGTGGGGGGCTGCTTTGAGAAGAGCAAAAACAATCTTTTCCCGACTCGAAAATTCATGAACAGAAAAATAACCCTCTAGCAAATTTAACCATTTATCTACGGCATCGGCGTCTATCTGACCCTCGAATATGGGGATTTCAAAATTAACTTGTACCTTAAAGGGTGTGGCGTTTCCAAAGGAGCTGCTGGAAGCCGATGCGCCGCTTCTAGGTAGCCGCTGAAGGATCTGCGCAAAGCTGTCCATCATCGCGTTCCGTTGTCGCTCGAGCGCTTCTTCGAGCAAGATTTTGATGGGATCTCCTGCCCCCTCGTCTTTCTTCTCGTCCGCCATGGGAGGCCGTCGGGATTTGCGAGGCTGGTCTTGCAAAGGTTCAACCAGTTCAAGCCCTAACTCCTTATATCTCGACCTTGTTGGGGACATGCAAAGAAAAACAGAGAAAAAGCAGACCGCTCTGATACCACTGATCCGGATTTAAACAGGAACGCAACAAATTACAGAGATAACCATATACACAAAGATGCAACGGAAATAATACTTCATTTCATTAATGGAAAATACTGAAATATGCTTACAGACAGAAATGGAAATAAACTAGCTAGGGCGATGGTAGCTTATCTCTGAGAAGAGATGTGATGGCTACATGCCTCTGAACTGTGTTACAATGAGGCTCGAAGGCCTATTTATTGTTGAGAAACAATGGAAAAACCCTTAACATTCCAAAACCTAACCCTAGGAGATGAAACGCCAAACTATGGGCCCCGTTTGGGGGTAAGTTGGTACATCAACTTCCCGGGGTCGTAACTTTGGCATATGATCTCCGTTTGACGCGTACAATAGCTCATTAGAAAGATCTATCCGAGCACTATGATTGTTGGAACGAGCAACACCAGTCCATTCCATGGACTCGTGTTGCCCCCGGATTCCCCAAAAAACGTCGTTTAGGGCCTCAAAACGGCTCCGGAAGTTCAGGACCCGAAAAACTGCTAAAAATAGTAAGTTGTGCTACAATTAAGGAAACTGAAAATGCTGAGAAAGACAATGGTGGGGGTCTAGGTGGACTTGGCAGGTGGCCACCAATATCCACCTGGATCACGTGCATAGCATAGCAAAGATGAGCACGTCATCAACAGATAGGTTGTGAGAGATATATATGTCCCTGCAAATCTTGACAGGCCTGCACCTATTTTCGGCCACTGTCCTATTAATCTGAAGGCTGAGAGAATTCATTGCTAATATAAATAAAAGAGGGGAAAGGGGGCACCCCTGATGAAGACCCCTTTCCGCTGGAAAGAAAGGAGAAGGCATTCCATTTATGATGACCGAGTAGTGGACATTCTCAACGCATGACATAATCCAGTTGATGGAATTTGATTTTAGGCCGATCTTTGCCAATAAACATCTAATGAATCCCCAATCTAAACAATCGTAGGCTCTTTGCAAGTCAATTTTTAGAATGGCCGCATCTGTTTTTCTTGATATCATTGAAAAAAGACTTTCCTGTGTTATAGCAACTGCATCCAAAATGTTGCGCCCCTTTAAAAAAGCATGTTGGTCCTTGGAAAGAAAGGTGGCCAGAGTCGATTTCATTCTTTCAGCAATAATTTTAGTGATAATTTTGAAGGATATATTGCATAATGAGATCGGCCTGAAATCTTGGAAAGATTCCGCTTCTGCCTTTTTTGGGATTAGAGCAATCAGTGTGGATGTTGTGATCTATGAATATTTCCAGCGATTCGAGATGCTTCAACCATCCTCAACAAGTCTTTCTTGATGATATAAAAAAAGTGAGTAAAAAATTCTATGGTCCAGCCGTCCAGGCCTGAGCATTTATCCTTTTTGAAAGCCGTCAGAACTCCAAGGAGCTCCTCCTCTGTGATTGGCTAAAATAGGCTCGCGTTTTTCTCATCATCGAACATTTGTGGAGTCAATTCAATACCCCATAGAATGTCCTGAAAATCACAGACTTCCCTTCTTTTGTACTGGTTTTTGAAATGCCTCACAGCTTCATTCGATATATCATGTTGAGATACGAAAAAACCACCCTTACCATCATTAATTCTCCATATTGTGTTTTTTTCGCGCCTGGCATTTGCAAATTTATGAAAAAACCTAGTGTTCCAGTCACCATCCTTCAGCCATATTGCCCTGCTTTTGAGCCTCCATGAGGCCTCCTCCTGTTCCAAAAGGTTTTGTTTTTTTTTTTTCAATATCTCTTATACGACATTTCATGCTAAGAGGAAAAAAATTTGCATCCATAGACCCTAAAATCCTGTCCAGCTCCTTTTGTATTTCTTGAAGCGCCTGTCTATCCCTTTTTCTTTTATCATATTGCCACTCTTTTGCCAGCTTTCTCAAAACAGACATCTTGTCTCTAAACGTCATAAATGGGGGGGATGTTTCATACATCTTCAATAGATCCCACCACAAGAGAAACATCATTACCATCTTGAACTTAATGAAGCATTTTATTTGCTACTGAGCACTTGATTAGCATTATAACTTTGATTCTTCACACAATGTTTTTCTTGTGCATTTAAATGGGTGTCACATCAATTTTTTTTCCCAATATAGGATTATTCACACATCTATAGTGAAATATGGCAAGAATTTTCTATTTCAATGTTTTAAAATTCTGACCATTATTTGTTACCATCCAATATTATATGGGATGAACTAGCCATCTTTGTGGCATATAAATTTACATTTGGCTCAATGGATCACAATCCATACCACATGCTAAGTCAAAATTCAATCATTTCTTTTACAATTATAGATTTAGGGTAAATAAATATGCTTTAAATCTATTTTTCATTTCAAGAAATGATGAACTCTGAATCTCTTACCAATCAAGTAATTCTTCAATGGTATAACAATTCACATATACTTATATAACACTATCATTTTGTACATCTTCTTTTGAAAACAAAAATTGTATGTTTCATAAAAAAAAACAATGGTACACTTTATAACGCCATTCAATAATATTACCTTTAAGATGGAAACACCTTTAAAAAAATATTTGGGTTGGGGACTTGATTCCTCGACGATCCCACTTGGCTTCTCTTCACTCACAATTGCTCTTCAAATTGGATTTAACTATAAATTGCCCATTTCCTATTAATCTCTAACTAATACTTTATTCTCTAATTAGTGGTAATATTAGAATGACAACTTATTCTTTTTATGTGATGACACCTCTAATAAAACATTTCATTTGTCAAACCCACACTTCATTATTCTGACCTACATGGCCACCTTTATTGTTCACCTTGACAATAGTCTCAGGAGGAGGGGTCTTGTATTTTCTTAACAATTTACTTCTATTCCCACTTATTAGTTTGATTATTTGTTTAATGACTACAACTTTCTTCTCTTATCATGACGGAGGCTCGATCTCTTACACAACAACTCATGATTTAATACCTTAAGATCATCTTTGATATAAATACATATCTATCCTTCTTTTTCCAGTATACCTTAGGTAGCGTATTATCTCACGTAAGTGGGGTGACTACTACTTTCTAATATATCCATCTTTTCCTTGAAATGGGTTTTGCTGACTTTTTAATCTTTTGTCCAATGTTTTTCATAGTCCCTTGGTGCTCTCCCTAGTCACCATAGTCCCTTGGCTCATTCACCCACTTCCTATGCTTCTTGTCTTCATCATAGCTTTGATACTATGTGAAATTCACACACACAAGCATGTGTATGAATACATTTGGAAGAGAAAGAGTGGATTACTTCATTCATTAAATGATGCAATAGTGGGAGAGAGAAGGATTTCATTACACGACTCCCAAATACATAACTATTAACCACTTCATTAATGACTACATTAAATATCTTATTGTTACATTTTTTATTAGTGAGACTTTATTATATGCTTAGTCTAACTTATGCTTAAATTCTAAATATGACCATTATCTTTAACATAATACATTACTAAATTATATTTGAGATTAGTACTGATATTGTAAAGGTACAAGCACAAAACAAAATTACAAAACAATGCCATGGACATGAACTCAAGATCAAACAGGTGATGATTTTATTATGAAGATGAAAAATAGAAGAGCATCAATGATGACGGGGACAAATATTTATAAGGATATAAATTGCTTTAATTCGTCAACTCCAAGCCGCCTATGCCCTTTCATTTCCATTGCTACACACAAGCCATATAGATTTGCATATGTTTTATCTTCTCATTTGTAGGCTATGTACATCACTGGTCTATAATTAAAAGATTAATTAAATCCATTGTAATTGTAGTTAGAAGCTTGACCAAAATTTGTCCCCTTTTTAACATATAAATTTGGTGGTTGCTTTAGAGGCATGAACTAAAATAATGAGTCAACATAGGATGCATATTGCAATGATTAATCCTTAACATGTAATAGAGTGACAAATAACACTATTATCATGAATGTGCTAAAATTCCAGTGTCATGGTTTAACATTGTGATTTGATCACTATGTGATTTGGAAATAATATCTCATCATGCTACCTAACACATTGCTTTCACTGGAAAGACTCAATTGAAACAATGTGAGCATTTTGGTGTAGTTGGTGTTATTGCCCAAATTAGAACCCTTATGGAATTCCTAACCATGGTGCTATGAGGGTATGCACACTTGGGAAATGCACCACTCCACCTTAGTATGCTTTCCCCTTCATTCTAAGTCAACCCCTTGAAGCCAATCGAGGTATTCCTATCTATGTGAAGTAAACCTATCAAGTAAATCATTATAATGCAAAATATCATCTGCTTTAATGCACACCTCAATATATGATTAGATAGACCAGTGCTCAATAAGTGATAAGATGCCTTATCTAATATCCAATAAGAAACAATGACATAAGAAACCACAATATAAAGAGGGTTGGGAGCTAAATTTGAAATAAAAATTGACTTACAACAGTAAAGACAAACCAACACTTAGATATCATTCTTTAGATTGAAGAACAAGTTACATTTTGATGCACGAGAATGAAATATGATTGCATAAACCAAGAGTAATACCTATTCTTGAGTTATGACTTGAGACTATGTTGTAATAAAGACAACCTTGTTGCTATCCGCAAATTCTTGATTTGATTTATGATGAAAATATGTTGAAAATGCAAATTTGGAGGGTAGAAAAGCAACTCCAGAGTGTCAAAATACATTTGGAACAAGAAACCTTGGTCACGTTTTCTAGGGTAATGAATATAACATGCAATAAAACCCAACAATAATAGATTACAAGCTTAATTGATGAATACTTATGAACTTAGCATAAAGTTGTACAAAAGGGGGATGAATCCCCCTAATATTTCATGAAGGCTACCTCCAAATGAAAGATAACTGTAATTAAGCACTTAGGAGATGAATTTCACCACCAAATATCTTAGATAAGTTTGTAAAATAATCTAGAAACATAATTTAAGATAAGAGGGTTAAAATCAACCATTTTGCACAAAACCCTAGCTTTTATGGTTTCACCGAATTTGATTTCTACTACTACAATTTAATTTCCATATTTCTAAAACACCTTAAATCAAACCACAAGATGTTAGAACAATTCTTAATCCACCTAGAGGAAGGGCCAATTTTCCTTGTTAGGATCAAAGATCAATAATTAAGCGTAAATCCTTACACAGATATTTCTAGAAATCAAGATAAATTGTTAGCTTCCTATAGACAATAAAATTATATTTTTGTTTGATTTTTTGTAAATTTTTGTTTTTTGTTTTGTATTTTTATCTTTAAAATACAAGAAAGAAAATAGTTTATGGATTTTAGAGTTTTTGGTTGGTTGTTTAAAGTATACTTAGAACCTTGTCTCCACTTAGGGCTTATGGGGTTAAGAAGTATGCTCCTCCATTATTTGGTTATCTCAAGCTTAAGGATTAGAGTAAGAGACTAGGTCCTTAGGGCAAAATAGTTTCTTGTCTAATCAAGATACGGCATGAAAACCAAGCTCTTGCAAGAAGGGTTTCCTTAAGAGAAAGTCTTCACCAACAAGATCAACTATGGATTGGATAAAACACTTAAAATCATTACCAAGGAGCTAAAATATAATCAAGATGAGGTTGAACACTTATCAAACCAACAAAGGATAATGGAAGAGTTAGAAACTCTAAATGTTCTCCTGCCAAGTGATAAATCTTACCCTTCAATTGATTGATCCAGCTAGGAATGTAGACATCTTGAAAATTCACAATAATATCATTGATGAAGCAAGAAAATAAACCGAGAAAGAGAAAGCTTCAAAGGTTGACACCTAATCTCCAAGAAAATATATTCTATTAATGGATTATAAAATGATCTCCAACATATTACAACAATTTGGAAAGAGAGGAAAGACTTAATTTATAAATGAGGCTTCTAACTCTTTCAATCTTTATTCCCTAAATTTAGCATAAGGAAATAAAATAAAAATAATTTGTCATTCACACAAGGAGATTGAGTAAAAACAAGTAAATAATGCCACATATGCATGAAGCCCTCATGAAAGAGGTGTTATGACATTAAGGAGGGGATGATTTGGTGTAACTGCAAGTTGCTTCCTTGATAAGTGTATTCCAAGGTATAAAAGCCTCCCAAGTGAAGAGAGGTCCAATGTCTAGCCCCAATAAGTGGAACAACCTCATGGAAAGGGTGAATACTGCCTCAACAAGTGGAAAACTCCTTAGAATGGGTTTGCAAGTCTTCGTAACATGTCTTTAAGTCATGTCCTCATCATCAAAGTCATTTTTAGTGAATGACACATCATATCTTCAATATAAACAATCGAGTGACCTATACAAATCATCACCTACTCCAAATAATTCCCATGGTTGTCATAATTTCCACATGTGTAGGTGGCGCTTAAAAAATTGAAAATCAACTCAATTAATGACCTAAATGGAGAACACTTGAGGATCCTCCATGTGGCACGTGTATAGGATGTGCATGCATACATAAATAGCCTATATGTGCCTTAGAGGACGTGACCAATGCCTCTTGAATTGTGACTACCTTGAGAAAAGTGAAATTAGATAATCATGTATAGATTCACCTCCAAGAGCTCATGTCTAAAGTTTGATACATACATAATAAAAGGGGTCCATGTGGGGCATAATATAGGTGTGCTCAATCATAGGTATGACAACCTTTACATCAAGAGCAACACATTTACATATCATATAAAATAAGTGAGTGGCTAGGGGCTCCTATAGATCATGTGTCCTAGTTGATCCACTTCAAGAAGACCAAATACTTACCTAGGACATAAATTCCCAAAATCATGTGGCGTTACTACCATCAAGGGGTCATGAAAAACCACCAAAGGGGTCCAAGGTACTGATGAGACAAACTTTTTTACATCAATCGTCTCAACATGGCCAAGTAAAATACATGGATACATCAATCATCACACTTTCGTCTCATCATGATGCTCACATCTAGTAAAAAATGTAGGGTACACTGCAGAGAATCTGAGGTGTAAAATTTGGGCAACTTAATTGATTGGCACACAAAATACAATAATGATGATGTATCATCTTCTACAAATTTGTCTCTCTTTCCAATTTTCTATAAATTATTGTAAATGAACAAATGGGAAAAAAAAATCATGTTTAAGGATTTCATAATGTGATATATTCATACTGATAACTTTTGGGGCTCAGTGTGTTAGGCGTCTTTATGTCACCATTTCGTACCTACCATGTGTAGTCCATATTCATGAGAAGAGAGAAGAAGAGAAAACCATAAATCAATCAAACCATAAGAACTCTTATGGTTTAATCAATTTATAATTTTCTCTTCTTTTGTGTCTTGCTCAAGATGGAATGTGCATCGTAGGTATGAAACGCCAACATGAAGTCCCTTAACACAATGAGTCTGGAAGCTATTAATATGAATGGGAAAAAAGTTCATCTTCCCATATCTAGTTTATAAATTCTTCTTATGACATTGTAATTGGGGTTATTGGGATTGCATGGTCTCTAAAATTTCATATTATTTATTTTCTTAGTGTACATTCCAATCTATTAATATGATTTAAGTTGATCTGCTATCCAATCATTTGCGACAATGGTCATGTGAAGTTTTTTCTCTTAGCATTGTTAAGTTTTGATCCTATCATATTCCTAAGATTATGCATGATTAATTAAGTAATCCATTTTGTCTTGTGGTTGCCTTAATTTAGTTAGTGCACTCCCCTTCCATGTCAATTTGGTATCAAAGCGTCATTTCACACATTATCTTAGAGGTTTTGTGAACATTTTATGATAAAGGTAGGTTTGTTTGTTTGTTTGTTTTTTAGGAAAGAAAAAATCAACAACTTTATATTAAATAAAAATATGTTTACATTATAGCATGCATATAGCATATGTGCCAGAAAAAATCCCCATATTACATATGACTGATATCAAGATACAACACACATAGGCCCCTCAAAGAAATCCTGTAGGGAGCACCAGATAGAGCTCAACAATGGGAAACCACTCATCATTCGAGAAACGTTGGAATATACTTTGACTGACATGTTAATACGCGAGAATATACTATGACTGGCAAGATAAACAATGTCGGAAAATACTCTGACCAGAAAGAACATAATATCGCCGGAAGATACCTTGATCAACAAGAAAATCCTGGAGATGCTTTGACAAGGTTGAAAAAATACCAGGTACATAGGCCTGCAAAAAAAAAAAAAAAAACCATTACAATGTTGGTTAAAAAATCCTAGTGGAGAAGCCAACAAAAATAGGCCTGAAGGCACTCCATCGAAACCCCAAAGGGACAAACAACTGGGCGAAACGCTGGATGAAGCACGAGAGAGTCCCTGACGACCACACAACCCACAAAGGCGACAACATCCCCGATAAAAATCCTTAGCAACCAAAAGAGCACCATCCATCCCAAAGTGGATCTCGAAAACACACCAATAAGTTGCCTGCAAATAGACGTTGCGACACGAGGGAAAGGTTGAGGCCATGCCCCAACTCTCCATTAGTATAAACCCGAGGAAAACCCCACTGGAGTTGCACATAGGAAAACAAGAGGCGATAATGTTGTCGAAACAAAACCAACGACAAAAGGAAACAACGGCCCCGACGGAACACACATCCCCAGAAACCCTCACACCAACATGTCCATAGATAAAACAAAAACACCTGACACATTCGATGGAGACACAAAATGAAAGCATGAAAACAGGGGAGTGGTGTAAAAGGCCCCGGCCCCCCACTGCCCCCAACTAAATTGCTAGCTAAAAGGTAACTCTAAAACCGACAAGCATCAATCACGGGAAATAACGACAACCCTGGTGACAAAGGACCCAAGATGAAAAAATCGATGGGATCTAGTCTAGCAAAACACAAATGTGATAACAACAAAGTCCCCCGACACACTAGATTCAACTCCTAGCAAAACGATGACCAACGCCCAACAAAATGATGACTAGTTGTAGGGTTCATCGACGACTAGGGTTCCCTAGCCACCTCCCTCCAAACTCAGACATACTCATTACATGCCTATGCAATATGTAAGGTCAGTGGTAAAGGTTTATTATTAGACAAACAAAAAAGATGGAAGATGATAGTAGAGCCAAATTGAAATGCTTGATGAGGGAGTTTCCAATTTCAATGAAAAATTTGGGAACTTGGAAATGAAATGAAATTTTAACGTCTCGAGATGAGATATAGTCTATGGGACCACTAGCTTCCCTGCTTTTTGCCTTTTGCAATTCAATCCTCTTATTATTCAAATTAGTGATGAGCTGACCCAACCTTCTAACAGTCCCCTCATTGAAAAGACAATGCCAAGGAAATGATGTTAACACACTGCTGTAACTGTCTCTAATGTCTCTGAAAGCATCACATTCCAATATGAAATGTTTTTCCAATTCTACTGCCCCAAAAGTGCAAAAATTACACACCCGTTCTTCCCAAGTTTCTTTGGGTCCTTTCCACTAACCCGTTTCACACTGAGTTAGTTCTTAATTGAGCTACAAGAAATTAGAATATTTTCTCTCCATGGAATGTTATCTCCAATGTACTCTTTTTGTTGGAGATCAAAAGTGGGGTTGAATTCTTGAACATAGTACTTCTTTTTTCTACCCAACTCTTTTCCCCATATATGCTTATGAAACTTCTCAATAAAAAAACTCTTTAAATCCTTGCTATTTGTGGGACATGCATTCAGGTAAATATTCCATTTTTTCATCCATTTGTTGTTTTGTCTCATCCATGATTTATTTATTTCGCTCATTCCTTCATTGAAGATAACTTTAGGCCATCTACCTTCTCCCATTCGCTCAATTATTTGTAGATATTGTATGAGACACACCATAGTAATTGCTTCGATGGAAGTTGCTCCTGTTTCACTCAGCATTATCTCATAGGAAACCAAACTTTTTATTTTAAACTTGCTCACGATCAAGCGTTTTTGGATTTTCTCAACTTGCTTCCATTTTGAGACAGGGATGCTGCTAGCCCACAATTCACGCCCATATAATATCACTGGACAAACTAGGAGCCCAAAAAGAGCTTTAATTGTTTTCCAATCCCATAACTATGCCTCTCTACATCTGTTTTGAAGAGCATATAATGCTTTCCACCCTCCTAAAATTCTCTTCTTTCTACAGTGCTCCCAATTAAGCTTGTTGTTGAAATCAATCCCGAGGTACTTGTATTCATTTACTTCTTCAAGAATGTTGCCTTCAAAGAAGAACGTATGCTGGCTCTGCTTCTTTTTATTTGAGAAAATCATTATTTTGGTCTTATTGGTATTGACTTGCATCCCCACTAATTTACAAAAATGCTCAAGGGAATATAGGTGCATCTGCAATCCCTCGGCCGATTTAGAAATAAATACAAGGTCATCAACATATAGAAGAATCTTTATCACAAACTCCCGGAACCAAACACCATCCCCACCTTGCATATTTAGTCACTCTTCCAATTTATCAATATATAAACCAAGAAGAGTAGGGGATAAAGGGAAACATTGCTTAACTCCGATGTCACTTGTAAAGCTTTCTGAAATGCCTGTTGAAGTTCTAATTTTGACCGTCACCTCTTCATAAATCCTATGGACAACAACTCTATAATGCAAAGGAATTTCAAGTTCTTCCATTCTACTCCACAACTTATCTCTAGGAACCAGGTCAAATGCCTTTTTGAAGTCAATAAAGCAACAAAATACTTCTTCTTTTCAATCTCTCTTCTATCGCCTCACACACACACACAAGTTCACTTCCAATCCTTCATTTGTTGGCAGAAAGCGAACTGAATGGGTCATGCGGGAATGTGAGAATATGAGAATGCGGGGCTAGGGAATCAGGGGAATTAGGTCACGAAAATGGGTTCTTTGAAAGAGAGAATTACTTCCACAAAAAAGGGATCCATAACCTTGATTCAAGAAGCCTCGCTCAAAAATAAGGAAACAAACCCTGCCCCAGAAGCGAGACACGCCTACTCAGAAGTGGAGTCCAAACCTTTTCAATAATGTGTCTCAACGTGATACCATGATCTACTGTAGAATGTTTCGGCCTAAAACCTGCTTGCCCTTTTATCCTCTTTTCTTTGACTTCTATCCACTCACTGATTCTATTTTCTACCATGCCGCTGAAGAGATTTCCAAACAATGGATTGATCATATTGGTTCTATAGTTGGAAGGATTATTAATGTCTCCACTTTTAAAAAGGGGTATTACTAGACTAGTTGTCCAATATCTTCGAAATCCTTGCCGAATGATGTTGAATATTTCCATGATGTGTGGTGCAAGAATGTTCATTCCCCACTTTAGATATTCTGCTTGAATTTCAACCAAGTCCTTTGCCTTTCCTATTTTCAACTTCTTAATTGTTGTCTCTACTTCATGTAATGTGAAAATCTTTGTAGTTGTGTTGATCCTTGGACGAGGCTCCTCCTTTGATTCTTTCTCATAAAGTTGTCTTGCATAGTCAAACCATTCATTAAGTGTAATATTATTTTCAATTTGCTTCTTCCTTTGTTGAAGTTCTTGCCAAACAAGATTTGGGTTATTCTTGCCAAGATATATTGACTCTTCTCGCCTTGTTTCCACGAACTCATCCTTTTCCTTTTTAAAATCTGCTTTTATAAATTTACATTCATCTTCTCCTCGCCTGCCTTTTTCAAGGTTTTCCTTGCCATTTTGTATTCCTCATCAAACCAAGCATTTACAAGAAAACAATTTGATTTAGATTTCCTATTTTTTTCTCTTTTGCACTTCCCAAGTGCGCTCTGAATTATATTTGTTAACTCATGACTATTAAGGCTTTGGGAACCACTCTTCCCCTTGTGAATTGATCTCTCCAACATTGTTTTGAAGATAGTGCAATTTTCTTGTGTTATAATAATTTTGCCCCTTGATATCGATTGTCGAGAACATTGGGTTTTCCTCCTATATTGTATTTCTTTAAACCAAGATAACTTTATATAAATTGGGTTATGGTCTAATTTTAAGTCCCACATATTCTTTCCACTCTTAACTTCATCTATCCTTTCTATCAAGCTTTGTGAACAAATAACGTAGTCAACAACACTTGCCCCATGGTATGTGTTGCAAGTGAACTTGCCAGACCTTTTCCATTTATCTAGACCATTGCATATAATTAAATTGAAAGCACCAAACAACGTGAGAAACTCCTCTCAGAAATGATTGCTAACTTTGTCATCTTCTAAACATCTCAACCATTGGGGATTCTCCTCTTCAATGAGTCAGATAGGATTGTGATCCTCTTTGCAACAAAACATACTAGCTTGTTGATTTGTTGTTATAGCATTGAAATCTCCCACTAAAAGAACTTCTCCCTACTGAGAATATACAACAATATCCCACTTTAAAGTTGCATATGGGTCTTTTCTATCTAGCCCCTTATTTTTGTAAGTTTTTGAGACTTGAGGTGCAAAATAGCACGTTGTAATTCTTATGTGGTTCTCGTTCTCTGTTATTTTGAACCATAAATATTATTTATTTGTATCTTCTTTCACAAACTGTATGTGATGACCTTAACCGATATTCCTCCATACCCTTTGCCATTTTCTGTTGCTTCGTTCCAAACTGCTAATTTCAAATAACCATCAAACAGGGGTTTTAAAACCATCATGTTCATGAGTTTCTGTGAGACAAATTATGTCTCTACCTTCTGCAATAGGTCTTATCCTAGCCCCCCTCCTCCAAGGGTAACCTCTACAGTTCCGACAAACTAGACTTAGGTAGACTTGGGTAGGATTTGATTGCTATGCGGCTTGGCACACAAGACTCAACTCTGAGTCTTTATCCCTTTTCATCCATGTTGATCTTGTTGTTTTCATCCCTATTATACAATTAACTGTTTTTTTTTACTGCCATATTTCTGCCCTGTTTTCTCATGAGGCCCAAACATTGCAATAACTACTTTAGCATTGTACAACTATGTTATTTTCCCTTTGTTTCTTGCTGCTCTAATTTTCTCCACTTCTTCTCTTCTCTCCTCTTGTTGTTTTCTAGTTAGATCTTCATCTAAGAAGAAGTGTGGGCCTTTCAAGAGTTTATTTTTGCTTAAGAGATAATGTTTGTCTTGCACACTTGCTATGATGCCTTTTATGTGTTGAGGCCTCTCTTCATATATTTTCTCCATCCTTCTTGCTTGATAAATTTTCCCTCTCCAATGTAATTTCTCTTTCAAAAAGTCTCTTGTCAAATTGAGAGTGTTTTCCTTCTTTCCATAGTCTCTTGTTCCTCTTATAATAAATTTAGTTTCCCTATATTTTCTCTCTCTGTGTTCTCTTCCCTGTGCTCTATGAGCACTTACATCTTCTTTTTCCTCCATCCTTATGTAACCATTAGTGTCCTTAGCTCTGGTTTTGGTTTCTTTTGGAATGTTTGTACTTTTTTTTTTTTTTTTTTTTTTTTTTTTTTTTTCGGAAATGACTACCCGCTGAGATATTTGTGTATCCACTTGAGTTTCTTTAGAGATTATCACTTCCTTGTTTGCTGGCATGATTCTTTCATGGTTTTCCATGTTGTCTTCATGTTTTCCCATTCTTGTTTCCCTGTCTCTAAAGCCTCTTGTAGCATTGTTACTTGCTCTTTTAGAATCCTATTACCTTCCATTAAGATCGATTTGAAAATGTAATCTCTGAAATTTTGTGGTCCCTTTCCTGTTCTTTAGCTTCCAAAATTTCTAGCCTTGCCCCTTGAATTTCCACCCAATGAGATGAAAAAAATCACCAACCACGGGATCACAGCTCCGAGGCGAATCCACAGGTCACGGTACTCGAACACATGTCTAATAGTAGGAAATAAAGCGGAGAATCCTGCAAATCTGAAACCCGCTAAACTGCAATTAGAAGAGGCAACGGTCCATGGGTGAATTTTCAATCATGTTGCATGGTCCCTGCAAAGCATGAACGGAGAATGAAAATTCTGAGGGAACAATATTTTGGATGGAAAAATAACCCATATTGCTCAAATTATGCTTAATTTGACAATCACCATCACAATGTTGTAGATGGGTGTTCCTCAAAGGAGGTTTTTGAGCCATTTCAATAAGAAATCAAACAACAACGCTTTATGAATTTTGGATTTTATGTTAAAGTGGAGACTAAGATGGAAATTCCACCGTACGAGGATTAGATGGATGCTTTATGACAATTGTTGAGGCAATTTGATTCATATTATGAGGTGAACCATATAAAATTAAAGACATAAGTTTTTTGCAAAGTTGTGAATACATGTAGAAGCATTACATTGCTATGAGAATATATGTAAGGGAATGAGACATTTGATGCCACACATGCCATGATAAGAACAATCCTTTTTTTGTCGATGAAATTTTTTGTCTTGTAACAACTAGAAGGAGAAAATATTAATAATGGAAGAGACAAATTTTTACTCAATCGTTAGATACCTACATACAAGAATTCAACAAATGTAAGATTTTTCTCATAATAATGGATAGAGAATCAAAATTAATCACGATATTTATTAGCAGATTGATCACCCTAATTTGAAAGGTGCTTGAGATTTTCAACATCCAAAGTTTACCAAGAATTATTGGAGGAAGCTAAATAAAATTATTGGTGTTCTTTTTTCCCAAAGTAAGAACATTGTTCTTAAGGATGAGACAACCAAAAAATCATTTAATGACATCACATGATAAAACACAGACTTAGACTTATAGAAGGAAGGATATAATGTCACACCAAGGAACAAATTCCTATATGCAATCATTGTAAGTGCAAAGGATTCTTACTGCCTTGATGTTTCAATCATTGTAGTGGCAATCATTAGGAGGAATATTTGATTGCTCTTTCCTATGAAGAATTTGATTACACACTCACTTTAAATACGCAATATTAGTAAAGTAAAATGGCAAGGAGGAACCACCATTATCTATTGACCTCTCAATATATCACATGTATCTACTTAGCTAATAAGCAAGACATAAGCACCTATTAGTAGTATAGGCTTTGATGTCTCACTTAACTTGTTAGTGTCATCCCAATTGAAGTTATTTTCATTCTTTTCCATCTCCAAAGTTTCTTGAATCTTTATTTTCATGTAATTATCCACCTCAAGTATTAACTTCTTGTACATTGAGGTGGAAAAATGTTTAACTAATATTGATTTTTATACTCTATTATGCATGATATTGGAAAAATGCTCCTTAAATTTCACATTTATAGACTTGCCAATTTCCTTAATATAGAAATTTTGTAAGAACATAGAATAACATAAAATTTCATATGCAATCTAGAATTGATTAGATCTTCTATGGAATCTAGCATACTCAAATTATTATTGGAGGAGAAACTAACCTTTATATTGGCCTTGAGTTTTTTCTCACTCTTTTGATATAAAGTAGTGTTATCTTTATTCCTTCATTTTCTTCTTGTTAAGTTATGTGGGTATCCCTTACTTTTGGAACAAGTCATTTAATTTCTCTTTCATCATAATCATTTATTTTAAATATATTTTGCATTGGATACTAGTGTAAATGTACATGTACGTATTTATCAATATGTGTTTTCTTCATAGCGATGATCCATAAATTGTCTTGGATATTCCATTAGACAGTTTGTCACAGATATTCCATTAGACAGTTTGTCACAATGGATCTAATAAAATTATAATTAAAAATATGAAATCTACACTATGAGAGTTTATTTCTCTTTAGATTTATGGATATGCAAATCACTGTTTATTACATATGCATGCAAATCATAATTATGCGAAAAATAGAGAACAACGCAATAAAAAATCACAAACCATGATTGATAGAAGATATAACCCAGAAAACCCTATCGGGAGTGATAACATGAATATTTGATTCCTATATAAGGAAATATTGGTTTTCACTTATCATTTAATTTGTCAACATAGGGTCTACTAACTTGCGAGGCTCTTGGTGTTGTATGAACAAGCATCAATGTTCCTACCACTTTTACATGCGGCAAATTGAACTAAAGAAAAAAATATTGGAGATACATAACCTAAGTCCTGTCAGGGCCTAACTCAATACTTCAATTTAGCTATGTGGCGCCTCACGTATTGATATCATAGCTAAATACTTAGCTCAATGTCATTGTTCCTACTAAGATTAATAAATTTTGCAGGGCTGCAATTTTGTAGCAACTGCCACTAATTTTGTAGCACGCCTACGAAATCATCACCTTACGCACTTAAAATCTAAACATGGCCCAAAAAATGCATAAAAGGAGATTCAACAAACCAACACACCATAAAAAGGAAATTAACACACATATACTTGCATAAATTAAACACGACCGTTTGTATCTACTTTGTAACTAAACGAAATACAAACTATACTCTATTAGAAGAAAATAAAATGAATGTGGTGCAACAATTTACCTCGAGCGGGCCCAACTTGTGGTTCGGCCTACGCCTGGAGACTTATAAATTCGCCAACACAACTTTAGCAAGCAATCCAAAACATCCACGGACAAGGGATTTCTATGAAGAGAAATAAAAAATTATAGAGTAATTCCACAAACTTTCTACAATCTATCTTCATATTTTCAAAGTACGTATTTATATAAGAAAAAAGGAATATGAGTCCTGAAAATAATTCGAGAGACCGTTCACAATTTGGGGAAGCTAAATAATTTTTTTTTAATGTGAAACATAAAATGTTTAAATATAGAGGAATCTTAACAAATCAATTATGATTGGGAATAACTATTATTTCCTTGGTTCCGTAATGACTATTATGCACCAAGGCATCTCATATAGACATTGGTTGACGCCATAACCAATCATTAGACAATGTAGCACCTTCCTCGGAGTTAGATCGAATCTAGCATAAAGAACCGACTGGAATTAAATTTGTGCACAACATTCTGATGACAAAATGCAAATGGATGCGACCATATATTGTTACACCAGACAATCCCTCTTGCAGATAAGAGTGATCTCCCTAGATCCTAAATGGAAACTAGAAACAATCATGACAAATGAACTGACACTTTCCCTAAGTTAAACTCGTTCAAATTACAAGCAGTCTAACTAATGGATAGACCTCTTACCGTTTTCACGAAATGCCTGATGAAGATCCCTGGTTGTGACTTGATGCAGCTCTTCAATACTTGAAAGGACCTGCAAACATAAACCATAAAAAGGATGAAAACATGTGATATAATAATTCAAACAACTTAGCCTAATGACCAAGGAAATTAGGGATTGAACATGCCTTAATGAATATAATAAACAATTGCAAACTATTCACCATTCATAAAAGACAAAATCAATGGGAGAAAGTGTTCATTTGTATTAATGAGAAGATAAGAGGAGCCTTACAATATTCGCCTTGATGCCGTGAGGCTCCTCCCAAATTCCTTCTATCTCCTCCTTAGATAACAAGCTCTCCAATCTCAAACTAACAACATAATTTTGTATTCTTTGAATTCTGACCTTCTTCATCCCTCAACCCTCTAGTCCTTTTGTAGATCAAAGAGGGGTAAGTTTCAGATCCCTAAGAAGAGGATGGACGTCTTTTAATGAAGGCTTAGGTTACCATGAGAAAAGGGATGGAGATGCATCTTATGAGGGTTATAGTTCAAATAGTCATCACTTGGAAGCTTTTGGTTGGGAAATATTTGACCAACTATGTTTCTAGAATGTACTTTTTATTTTTACTTTCTATGATTCACCTACGTGGGTTTATAGTTACAGACAAAGAGCAGCTCTGAGCTATTCTTAGAGTCAATTTCAGCGCATGCATGGGAAACGTTAGAGAAATAAGTGCAGGTGGAACTTAACAAGGTGTGAGAGCTATTTGACCCAAATTTCTCATGGACTTTAACATATTTTGAGTTGTTTGACTTCTAAAGGAGCTGGTTTCGACATGTTCACTCATGGTAATAATATCCATAAATTGATCAAGTGTCATGGTGACAAATTGACGTGTAACAGATTTCCCCCTAAAGTGCGAAGTTTGAAAAATAAGTTTAAAAGATTGAAGCGCTTTATCATCCCAAGGATCGGATCAGAGGCAATGGTCGAAAACCTGCAAGGAACATTCAAGGGAACATAATGCAAAATATATATCAAAAATCCTCTTTGAGGTAGGAATTCCCATACTCAGAGTAAAGCAATCTCAATGAACAAGAATGGAAAAACTAAGATCATATTGATGGTAGACATAGCATGGAAACAACCATCTGTCTACATAATCACGAATATAAAATCTCCTCGCAACTTGGATTGATGAAACTAGGTCTAGGGTCTTGATCTCCACCTCTCGATCCATAGTACGATTCTAACCATGCAAGTGAATATCTCAAAGTCGAACATGACAGAAACCACTTGATTATCGATCAATGATGTGAACCGTTAGTAAGCGTGAGAGAAACCTCCAATAATGACAATGGTTCTCAAGGTACTCCCAGCACAATTATGAAGTGCGAATATGTGATATTCAGTCGAACACTCATAAAATCGTTCGATCGAAGGCCAATGATGAGGACCTATCGTTGAAAGTGAAAAACATGCCATTAAGGCATGCAAGCTTCAAGGTACTGAAGGTTTCTAAATCAGCTTCCTAGAATATGAGATGAATTCGATAGGAAGTGATTCGTCGTAGGAAATACTACAACATGAAACATGATATCAAGTTTTGAAAATAATTGCAAGGACACTCAAGGATGGCCGAGACGAATGAAGGCTAAGATTTTGCAAAAGGGTTTGTACCAAGGTTGAACTTCTATTGAACACATAAGGACACTATAATGGATTTCCCAACCCAGACATGAATGTGACAGAGAGCCGTGTTCAAGAGCGATATGCTACCTTTTAACTCATGATGTAAAAATAGACACCTTCCCCAATTCCCCCACCCCCCCCATTACTCGCAAGTACCTATTTATTTAAAGAGAATAAAAAGTGATAAAAGTATGTTGAAATGTCAAAAATGATTCATCTTGACTCCGTAAATGATCCTGCACATTTAAACTCAATAACTTGTCATAAATGCTCAAAAAGTTGTTTTCTCTCTTAAAAAGATTCAAAATATAAAAAATAATAATTTTTAAGCTTAAAAAACTTATAAAAGTAGGAAAAAGTAATTTATTTTTACCATTTGAATTTTCACCAGTTCAGAGTAGATAGAGGGGTTTTTACTGTGAAACTTGCAGGATTGATTCCGAGCCAACCGATGACGAAATCACTCGTCGTTTCCTCCAGGTAGAAGATCTCTCCATAACTTAACTTTCTATTTATTTATTTTTTCATTTTAAGCTTGCATTTGGTTTTTTGGGACAAAGATTTATTCAAAATGTGCCCCCAGCCCTGCGCGGGTTTCTCACAATTGGGCTTGCGCAGGCTAATAAAATTTTCCATACGAAAATTCTTGGCCTACTTAGAATTCTACCGGAAATTTCCAAGCAGCTGCGCCCTGTCCATAAAAGGGCATATGCGCAGGCGTTGTGGGCTATTTTTAAAACAAACTTTTAGGTCCAAAAAACATTAAATGAGCTTCAAAAAAGATTTGAACTTCTTTAAAATGGTCATTTAAGGTCATTTGCTTGCTAAAAAACGTAATCAAGGGAGAGAGCGCACGAAGCCAATGATGTGGCTGCTTTGGCGGATCCGGCCACTTTGCAGGCTCTCAGGAATTGTGGCATCCTAAAATATTGGCTAATTCCTTGGATGAAATCCCAGGTAGATCTGATGACATGGTTGGTGAGGACCTGGAATGTTTAGGAACAATGTTGCGTGATTGCTGATCATCACCTCACCATTGTTGCCGATGACATATATTTCTTGACTGGGTTATCTCATCGGGGAGCCTATCTTTCACTTTTTGGATCGAGAGCAGGGGGAGACACTATTGATGGATACTTACAACTCTTTTGTGGGGCACACTGCCTAAAGATGGATGGATTAACATTCAGTCCATCGAACTTTCACCCTTGAGGACCATTGCTTTCATTGTTTTCAAACTGTGTGGCAGTGCTTCCCTCCATCTAGCCACCTGGGCACAGAGGTAGATGACCGTGGAGTGATGGGAGTCCATGGTATACAACTAGTGTGAGGAAGTAGTGTTAAATATGAAGGGCCAACTGACTAGGTGTAAGAATGGTAAACTGAAAAATTTCGGTTATGGTACCATTCTAGTTGCTTTTGCCCTGGAAAGGGTTCCTATCTTTGGCCACAACAGATTCATGTAGACGAGGGCTATGTCATAGGGTTCGGCGAACCTGAATCTTCAGGTTCGAAATTCGGCGAACCTGAAAAAAATAAATTGAAGTTCGTTCAAGTTCGCCGAACCTTAAATTCGAACCTCAAGTCGAACCCGAACCTCATCGAACTTCATCGAACCTAATCGAACCTCAACGCGAACTTAAACGAATTTTTTGAGGTTCGACGGTTTTCTTGATGGTTTTATTTGGTTGTTTAGAAGAAAAACCAGGGGCCGCATACCGTGTTGCTATTAGATAGATACCCTTAAAACGTAGGCGTGAAGACTTGCAAAGCCGAGATTTGTGGCAGCAAAATTTTAGAAAACCCAGATCTTGTGTTTGTAGACTTATGTAAGTTACGGAGCATTCTCTTGGTTAATCTCGAGAAGAAGCACAATGACCGAAGATATATGCAGTTTAGTTATTATGTATTTTATTGAGTTGGTTTTAGTACATACGTAATACTGGCTCTAGAAGAACTTGAGCTAAATTTAAATTTTGAAACCAATATGTATTTGTTACGAAAATATGAAAAATGCTTCTGAAAGTATGGTTTTGAGTCTCACATTTGGTCAAGTGTTTCAGTGAGACAAGGCTAAGAGCCTACCGCTAACTTTTTTGCTTGTAAAAGGAAAAATATTCGACAGGATGATGGCGTAAAAAGTCACAATGATGAGTTATTATTGTGAACAAATGAACCTCCATGAGAGCGGGGAAGGTATATGCTTGCTCGACATGGATGATTATGTAATGGAATTAAGGAATTCTGGAATTTCGAGGGAACTTTGGAATCATGCCTATATGAGTCTGACTACATCTGTATGGAGATCTGTGACAAGAGAGGAGTAGCTAAGTCATTACCAAGTTTTTGTTAACATCTTTAACTCTAACTCCTGGCAACAAAACTTTGATCTTGAAGTTTTCTATTCGGGAGGGGGAATAAAAATGAAAAGTGCTTTTTCATGTTAAGGGGGTGTTTGAGTCATAACACTCACTAAAGTGTTGTTAGGAGTCCGAGTCTTAGAAGAGTCATAGTTAATGTTATGACCTAGATTGCCCATAGGTTTGTTATAGAAGTAGTTAAATAGCTTATCATATAAACTCCATAAAATATTCTAGAATATTTATGGCGATAGATTTATTTTAAGAGTTGTTATCTCATTCTACCTTTTAATTAAATTCATTAATTAAAAAATATGCTTTATGAACATGAGTTATGATTTTTTGAGTTTGTGGTATGAGTAAGCCATGACAAAATCTCCATGTAGAGTGGAGTTGATTCTCTATAATTACAATTTTTGTTGCATGATTTTTTTAATATTTATGTCTAACTCATATATTATTTTTTTAATTATAATAATAATAGGCATGTTTATTGTAGAATAGAGTTTTAGAATTTTAACTTAATTATGAATAGTTATTAGCTGGATAGTAGGAATAAATATCCCTATTCGCATAATTAAATTTTAATATTAACAAATTTATATTGGCCATTTTTATTTTTTATTATTATGGGTTATTTTTATTTTTATTTTTACGAAGTTAAAATGTTTGACTTAGTCAAAATATTAAACATTACATTACAACATCTCTACCATATTGGGTTGAGAGGCGCAATAAATTTAAAAGTAATTTAATAAAAAATATTTGAAAGTTATCTATCAATGTGTATTAAATAGTATGTTATATTAATTTATTCTTGTTGATTAAACTGTGATAAAAAATAAATGTTGTAGTCAAATGAGGCTACAATTTTTCTCAAAAACAAAGGAAATTTTGGCTGGATTTTGAGAAAAACAAAGGATATTTTGGCTAGATTATAACTATTTGGCAATGTTCTTTATGACTTCCTTATTATATTAGCATTGATGATGACTCACTAGATGAGCCAAATGATGGAATTCCATGTGTTGATGACTTTGATGATATTATGACTTTGATGATATTTAAAATTTTGAAATTTGAAGATGTCCTACAATGATGTGTATGTTTAAATTTTGATCATGTTTTGATTATGTGATTTTTTAAAAGATTACTAGTATTTGACATTCATTTAAATTTTGAAGACTGAAAATTATGTCATTTCCTTTTGCAAACTACTATTGTGTATGTTTACATTTAACTAGATGTTAGAATGATTACATTATTCATGTATGTTTACTAATAAGAATTTGTATTCATGTGTTTATGGATCGATTTTGAATTTTCTATTATTTTGTCATATATAGATATATATATATTGAAAAATATGTATAGTCGAACCTAATGTCGAACCTCATTCGAACTTGATCGGAAAATTCGAATTTGAATCGAACTTAATCGTTGTCGAACTCGAACCGTGTGACATAGCTTCTCCTATTGTGTCATATTTGTACATCCTTCAATCCTATCCCAAGTTGTTCTTAAGGGGGGGTGTTAGGATATTCTGACATAGGAAATAGTTAAGTATTACTTGGTCTAGTGTATAGTTAGGTAAAGTGTGTTTCTTTACTATGTACTTTTGTAACTTACAATCTGACTATCACAATATCTAGTGATCTGACGGTTCATTCTCTCATTGATATTACCAACACTTGATCCATGGCTTAACACCCGATTGGTCCATGATCTCTATTTAAAGAGCATGGAGGGTCATTTGTAGGGTAACCGTTCATGAGAGAAGCTTATGTAAAGTTTCATTCTTTTATTAATAAATTGCCTGAAGTGGCCGTGTTGGCTCAGGCTGTGGACTGTTTCCCTCTTTGAGGGTTTTAACCACGTCAAGAATATTGGTGTATTGATCTGTGATCTGTTTGTGAGTGGTGTCCTTTGGTGTTCTGTCTGAGGAACTTACCCTGTACATTCCTACACGTAGTTACTAAAGCCACTACACTGTTGTTGACTTCACTCTGTGCCAACGACATTGCTGCCAACACTAACTTTGCGTTGTTTAGACTCTAGCGCTCCTAGCCACTGCAATTGTCACTCCAACACTCCTCTGCATCAACTGATCCTGGTTCATCCTACTACTTCTGATATGGGCTCCCATAGCAAGGTAATGATCCAAGAGGTGGACTCCTCAAGGATCTTGTCCATCTGCAATTCTTTCGAACTATAGTACTAGATCACCCCACCTCTCCCCTGGAGGTATCTGGGAAATCATGGAAAACTCCTCTTCCTCAATCTTTGTCGCTGCAACCTACGGATCATGTTTCACATCCTTTTCCTTCTTCTTGAGAGAACACTATGTAGCGTAGTGACCAAGTTCACCACACTAGAAACATTTGATCTTTGAGACATCCTTCTTCTTTCTTTGCTGCTCCTGCTGCCCCTTAAATGCAAGGGCATTTGTGAAAATTTCTAAATAGAAATCCAACTTCAGTGATTAATATTATTTCTTCTACTTATTATCTCTCAAAAATAAGTTATTCACGTTGTTCTTATGGAAAATATCGAAATAAATTCTATTGCAGCCTTCACAATTAAAATATTGTAGAAAGTAAATGCAAAAGAAAAATATTGGCACAAATACAATCACAGTGACAGTTAATTTTGGACAATTGTCTCTAGAAAAACCCAATGTGGGAAAACCGGTGTAGTAGATGAGGGTTTCTTTATTATTCTTCAACAAAATCTTATGTACAAGTTACAACCACCAAAATAGAAGTGAGAAAATTTAAAGATGCTTCTTGAAAAATCTCTGATCCAGGTGAAGTACTCCTCTTCCCTCTGAATCCTCCTGCATCCCTCTACGTCAATTTCCCCACGTTGGCCCAGCGTCTAGCTACCCATGCAGTCTTAGCATCAACCTGCCTCGACACTGCCTCTTTCTGTGTCAACCTGCTTCTTCCCTATCTCTCCTTGCTCTGCGTCTTGCTGTCTTACACTCTCAAAAGACGTTGATGCCCTCTCTTCCTTTCTCACCTAAAACTCTCCCTTTGATTCGATTTTCTCTTGCTGAACTTCGACTAGTGAGAAAATTGATCTTACTCTAGTAACTGAGTATCTGCCTCTGGTGTGTTCTCGAAGTGCCCATCAAGCCTTCTCTTATAATCCTCTCATTGATCAATCAACAACCCAGATTAGATCATAATTAATGGCTAGGATCATATTGACTTGATCTCCATCTTCTTCTAGAAGTTTCACCCACAGTTTAGATTAATACCCATTAATTATTTTAATTTCCTAAGTTTAGACTTAGGGTCCCATTAAAAATAAATAATTATTTTCATAAAATTGTCTCTGGGTGGTATTTCCCAAAATGATTTATGGGTATTGGAGAATACATGTGTCTAAGCCTCCCTGCAAAATTTGAGACTTATAGCACATTCGATGCTACCATAAATCAACACTCTCTCTTAGTAAGGGATGTACTCTAGCAATGAACCCTGCTAAAGCATCACTCTGTTCTGTAACATCTCCCTCTGCGTTGCTGATGTCTGACATGATGTCCACCAACCACTAAGAAAAATGTTGCATCCGTACTACTGCTGACCCTGCCATTGTCAATACTGCATCCGCACTGCAACTCCCTTTGCCACTATAACTGAGAAATCACTTGTTTCCACTACTGAAACCAATTCTCTACCATACAGATCTGCTCTCTGAACTAAATGAACTTAGCTCTTCCTAGATCCTTTGTGAGTATGTCTGTTACCTGATCTCTTGTGGGGACATATTGTAGTTGTAGTGCCCCACGTTGAACACAGTCTTTGATAAAATTACATCTGATATCAATGTGTTTCAATCGATCCTGAAATACTGGATTCTCAGAGAGTTTGATACAACTCTAATTATCACAGTAAACCCTGGTCACTTCCATCCTTTTTTTGAACAAGCTCACAAACATTTTTCTAAGACATATAGCTTCGCACATAGTTGTGCTGGCTGTTATAAATTCTGCTTCTACTGAGCTCAAAGCTACCGAATTCTGCTTCATATTGTACCAAGATATCATCCCTGATCCAACACTGAAGTAGTACCCCGAGGTACTTTTTCGGTCTACTGAACTACCTGCCCAATCTGCATCTGTGAACCCATTCAATCTGACATCCTCCCCTTGGGAGTATTTCAACCCATATTCGACTATTCCATGCACATACCTGAGAATGTGTCTAGCTTCCGCCCAATGCACCCTTTTTGGTTCCACAATGAACTGACTAAGAGTGTTGACAGCAAGGCAAATGTCTGGCCTAGTGTTAACCAGATACATGAGCGACCCAATGAGCTGTCGGTACAAGGTGGGGTCCACTTCCTTGTGTGATGCAGGCAAGTTCCCTCCGCGAACAGAGGCAACCCCTCTAGCCCTAGAGTGGGTCTAGTCACAACAAGAACAATATCAAAGCAAATTCCCTTAGATAGTTAATGCCATGAAGGCCTACCTTCAAATCCTCGTTTGATGAAATTCTCATTGTGTTGCTCCAGCTCTCGTTCTAATCACTTTTGTACCTGAAATAACATACAAAGAACAACAACAAACATAATAGAATGCAAAAAAAATGATCTACTTAAAGGGTCAAGGAGCTTCAAGCTATCAATATGCAATTTGACATAAGATATAGGAAATAACCGTTGATTTGTATTAATATGAACTGAAGTAAAACTTTCAACCATGCCTTGACGTTGTAAGTCTCCTTGAAGGGTCCTGTCAGCATGTCTCTGCAAGCATCCACTCACAAATTGTCTTTCAAGAGGATGAATAACTCTCTCCCCTACCCAAAAGGCAAATTATGATGCAAGAACACTCATACAATCAAGCCAAATCCTCACAAAACTATCCCCGACTAAGTTACATTAGAGGCTACTTCCAAACACTACTCAAAACTCTCTCCAAACCAACTGAACTAGCTAATCTCAGCCACGAAGGAGATATTTATAGGATGAGGAGCCTCCATAAGAGATTGGAGAAAGAGCTTATCCCTTTGGGAGGTTGCATAAAGGGTGGAACAACCATCCCGAAGGAGAGAGCGGAGATCATTTGATCCAACAACCAACCCTACGACTGCCACTTAGAAGCTTCGACAATTTTTTAAAAACAAACTCGCCAAAAGTAGCTTGTCGAGAGTGAAACACAGGGACAGGGCGATGATGTCGCTAGGCTTAGTTCAATCTTGGCCATCTTCGCCGGTGGAATAACTGATGACCTACGACGACCCAAAAATAGAGGTTAAAAAGGGTATGCTCCAAAAGTAATGAATTGAGGTATTCTTCCTGATATGACAAGGAAGACACTGACACATATTTTGAAACATGGCACAAATTAGATGTCAATAACATGGACTGGTAGTGTCCGGGATCAGGGAATGTGAGGTCAGTGACAAAATACTATGTAACACCTTGTCTCCTGATGCATCTATTTTATTCCAGTTGGTGATCATGGGAGTAGCCATGAGTCGACAACCCGACATTCTGAATCTCTATAGCATATCTTCCTTTCCCAAGGAAAATCTCCCCATTCTTCTGCCAAACTTCCATCCCTAGAAAATAATTCATCAACCCCATGTAATTCATGTCAAATTCATCTTCAAGATTCTTCTTGCAATCCTGTATGAGCCTGGATGACCCTATTAAAAACAAATTCATCTACATATAATACTAGAATAAGTGGCTCATTCTCTATCATTAAGTAGTATAGATTGGGATCAACATCACTTTTGACAAATCCAAACTATTGCAAGTAACTATCAATCTAACCATACCATGCTCTAGGTGCTTGCCTGATCCCATATAGGGCTTTATTTAGTCTACAAACATGAGTTTTCCTTTCATGAGTTTCGAAGCCTTCGGGCTGTTCTATATAGTAGTTATACACCTCCTCTTCTATCACCCCGTTCACGAATGTTGCCTTGACATCCATCTGGTGAATCTCCCATCTGATTTGGGCTGCTAGAGATATAACGGATCTAATAGAGGTCTATCAAGCAACTGGGGCAAAGGTCTCTTCATAGTCTATTCCTTCTTTCTGAACGTACCCCTTTGCCACGAACCTAGACTTGTACTTCTCTATACTGCCATCTGCAACATACTTGATCTTGTAGATCCATCGTGATCGTACAACTGATCTAACTTCTAGTCTAGGTACTACTTCCCAAACATCATTCGTCATGATAGAGTTGTACTCTTCTACCATGGTATCCACCCATACTTGGTGTTGAACAACTTCCTGAAAGCTAGAGGGTTATTCAACTTGAGCTACCAATGACTGGTATCTATCAGGTTGTCTACACTGCCTTTTCTCAGTTCTAGGAGCTCCAACAAACTCCTCTGCATCCCTCAATGTCCGTTGTACTTCTCTACTGGTTCTACCACTCGTGGTGGGAGGCTCAATCAACTCCTCCTCTTGATCTTGTTATTCCATCTGCTGAGAACTATCTGGAATTCCTTCTTCTGAGGAGATACTGGTACTGGTCACTGTACGCGACCCAGGTGTCTGTCTTCCTGCCTATCCACCTTGCTACCCCTGCTGCTCCTAGACTAGTGGAACATCTCTTGACTGATCTTCTGTAGGCATCTCACGAGATTTCTTGAAAGCTCTATCCTCCATGAACTTTGCATCCCGTCTCACTACAATATTCCTACTACTAGTAATGTAGATTCTGTATGCCTTTGAGGTCTCGCTGTATCCTACAAGATACCCCTTTTTTGCACTCTGATCTACTTTATTGCGCTTCTTGTTTGGAATGTGAAAATATGCCACGCTTCCAAATATCCTGAAATGACTGACTTAGTTTAACATATGATTTCTGTTGTTTGTTCATCACAATATAACCAAGGGTGATCAATATACATACACCCCACGCCACATTAAACCCCTCCGATCATAATTTAACATTTTTGAAATGACCTCAAATACTAACAAGGTTAGGAGAACAATAAAATGCGTAAAAGCCACTTTCACAATGATCTTTAGATATTCCATTAAAACCTTGCATGCAAGTTATAATTCAGAGATATCTACATTGTTGTACATTTTTGTTTTGGATGAATATAATATAACTATATAGCTTTTTTTCGTGTTGAAAAAGTTATAATTTAGAGATAAGGGTTAAGCATTATGGTAGACATAGAATAAAAGCATGGAGCCATGAAAACCAGAAACACCAGAATGAACAAGGGCAAAGGCATAGTCAGTTACCTCACTAGAGTCATACTTGTCAAGGATGAACTAGCAGCTGTTGGGGAAAAGATAGAAGATGACGAGCTCATGTGAACAACCTTGAATGGGGTCTCAAAGAAGTGGGATGTGTTTGTCCAAGTGATCAAGGGACAACAATGTTGATTTTTTCAGATTTCTTAGACTGATAATTACTTCCAATGATATTATTAATTATTTATCTTGTGCCACTTTATCATTAAGCAATTATACATAGGAAATATTCAACATTAAACAATAATAAGAATAGAAACATGAAGAGAGAGCCAAACACAAGCGACATAAAAATTACATTGGGAAAACCCCAAACCAAGGGAAAAACTTAACAACCATTTCTTAGAATATTTGTCCATTTCAACAAGAGATACAATCTTATTTCCCAGTCAAAAACAAAGTCAAAATGACTAGTAACCAAACCCAGGTCAAACCTAGTAATAAAAAAAACAAATTCGGACTCCTGAAATTTCAGTCTGCTTCAGATTCATCCTTCTAGTTCTGCCTCAGATTCGTTCTCATGTACTATCTCAGGCTCTGATGAGCCTGAAATTTTGCCTCATAAGATACATTTATGTGATCCGAATTTTGCTCAATGGAGGCCGAATGGCCTTTATATAGTGATCAAAGAAGCTCGAATGGACACATCCCTTGGGTTGGGCTGACTTGAACTATTGGGGCTGACTTTACATTTTCAAAGGTAAAATTCACAATTTGAAAATTCAAATTTACATTTTTTGGAGCCAGCTTGGAGTCCACAATTTTATTGATTATTTCACAATCATGAAGGCCGACCAAAGTTTCAAAAATTCAATAGACAAGACCTACCTAACTGGGATCGTTCGTGGAGTGATTTCACTCTGGAGGAGTTTTGGTTGAGTCTTGTCAATCGTAGCAACAATTGACAGAAGGGTGAGGGAGAACAAGAGAATGTGGTTCTTTCATGAAAGAACAAAGCGAAGAAGGGATCCAACAAAGGGTCCAACTCTAAGGGGGGTAAGAAGAAGGACCTTTCAAAGGTCAAGTGTTACAGTTGTCACGAGTTTGGCCACTATGTCAACAATTGGCCGCAGCGGAAGAAAGGTGATAAGAAGAGCAACAAGCAAACGACAACTTCAACAGGTGCAGACAAGCTTTCCAATAAAATGGAACAAGAGTTTGCACTCATAGCTTTCTTGACTAGCTCGACCTCTAGGTTGTTTGGTATATCAGTGTTATCAGAACCAGAGCAGAACCAGACCGGAACCAGTCGAACTGGTTGGTCCGGCTATTTTTGGCCCAAAACCAGTCTGAAACTGGCCTCCGAACTGAAATAGGTCGAACCGACCGATTCAGGATTGGTTTTGTGCAATGTGTACCTATGCAAGCCAACATAAAAAAATTGCCTTATTTATTTATTTTTTTAATTTTTTCAATTGGTTGACCCACTTCTAATTCTCCCCTAGGCTAGCCTAATATTCAAGCATATGGCTTTCAGCCTAATAATCAAGCATATGGCCCTAGTATTGTTATGCAATTCATGCAAGTAAAAGTGACATTCTCCTTTATCTTTCATTTTCATCCTTTTACTTAAATTTTTAACATTACCATGAAATGACTCAAGATGTTTGAGAGTGGTTCCAACCTCAATGGATTTCATATGGCGAAAGTAGAATTTTAGATTTCACTCAAAATCTAACAAACTTAATAGTTTTTCAGGATTTCAGGATTGGGGGAATTGCAACGTCTCCATTGGATTTTGTCATATACGAGGGTATGGAACTAGTATTTAATAGAGCACTAAGCCCTCTATGTACTTTGATGTTAGTGGCATTGGTTGTTGAACTCCTCTATCATGAGTCTACTAAACAATGTACCCATCACTCAAATAAAATCTTGACATGACATGCTACGTTTTTTCTATCTTATTTTAATGACTAAATGGTTATATTGATGATGAAGACAACAATATAGGCAATGATTTTGATGATATGTAGGTGTTTGTTATAGCATGATCTTTTTTGGATGCTAGAGGCCATCTAAAGCCTAAGTGTTGATGTATTTTCGGTTTAGAGATGGATTGCACTCAATGTTATTTTGGTTATGTGCACCCTTACATGCTATGTAAATGAGAACTTTTGCATATTTGTGTATAAATGGTTTGGATTCATATGGTTGCACATAATATATATGTTTTTCTATAAAATATGAATATTTTGTGTTTTTGGTAAACCGTTTTTTTTCCCAGTTTTTTACTGGTTTTAGTCTAGTTCCAACTGATTCTTGGTCCACAAGGTTTTTCAGTTCGATCACCAGTTTGGTTCTGATAACGTTGTGGTATATAGACAATGGGGCGTCATTTCATATGATAGGAGTTAGGGAGTACTTCTCCAATTACTAGGAGGAGGACACTAGATTCCAAATCGAGATGGTGAACAAGTCCAAGTGCATCCCAGTTGGGAGAGAGATTGTTCTATTTCAGAGGGAGTCTGGAAAGTCGATTCCCATCCATGACGTGTTGCATGTGCCAAGAATGGGGATGAATTTGATTTCCATATCTATTCTTTAAGACAATGGGTACAATGTATTCTTTAGAGGACAACAGGTGTCGATAAAATGCTAGGAGTGGAAGTCACCCATAGTTATTGGAGTTAGGAGCGACAAACTTTACAGGTTGCAGTTAGATACTCCAAAGGCATTGGTGAGCAGTAGTGATTTGAGAGATTAGGGAGAGCTATGTCATAGGAGGATGGGGCATATTCATTATATTGCACTTAAATTACTCCAGGAGACAATGACAAGTGTTCCAAAGGTGAGCATAGAGCATGCTGATGTGTGCAAGGGATCTGTATAGGGGAAGTTCGCTAAGGAAACATTTCCAAGGAGTGACACCTGATACAAATGTGTTCTTGATCTAGTTAATTTTGATATATGTGATTTGATGTTTGACACAATTTTTCATAGGGCGCGAATACTTTGTAACCTTTATTCATGACTACTCTAGGAAGACTTGGATATACTTCTTGAAGACTAAGGACAAGGTCTTCAGTCGCTTCCAAGAGTTCAAAGCTCTTGTGGAGAATTTGATAGGCAGGAAGGTGAAGGTTCTTCAGTTTGCTAATGGAGGCAGGTACAAAAGGAAAGCATTCCAGGAGTTCTGTACCACAGAGGGGATCAAGAGAGATTGGATGGTTCCTTACAACCTACAATAGAATGAGGTTATTAAGAGGAATAATTGTTCAATATCAAAGGGAACTAGGCCCATATTGTATGACCAAGCTATGCCACAATACATATGCGCATAGGCATGTAGTACAGTGGTATGTATTCAGAAAGGGGTCCCACATAAGGAATTGGTGTTGATTTGGGGTAGCATCGTATGTGCTCTAGCCATGAGAATTGGTGGAGAGGCTAAAGCGCATGAGATATCCAAGACCCAGAAATGGTTTGGACAGATTGTACCCGGTTTGGGAGATATTAAAATAATTAATATTTTTAATGGAGTTCCTAAGTCTAAACTTAGGAAAAATAAGATATTAATGGGTATTAATCTAAAACTGGGTTAGAAGGTTCCAAAAGTCATGGATCAAGCCAAATCTAATCTTAGCCATTGATTAGAGATTTAATCTTGGCCATTGAAGTACCAACGAAAAAAGTATAAGAAGAGGTTCGAGGGTCAATTGGAGAATACACCAGAGTGATTAGTCATTCATTTTACTAGAGCGAGGTTGCCAAGAAAAAGTGAATCAATGATTAGCAGCGAGGGGCAGTGAGTACTAGGCAGAGAAGTAGAGACAGTGCCAAGAGATCAGTGCAGAAGCAGAGAGCGAGAGCAGGCCACGCAGAGCCCAGCAAAGACAGCACAGAGCCCAAAGGGACCACGTTATCCATGCAGAAGGCAGAGGGAGTGACGCAAAGGATCCCAGAGGCTGCGCAATGCCTCAGAGAGCTGTTGCAGTGCAACAAGAGGCTGACACACAGGCCAGAAGGGCCAACGCTGAGCTTCAGAGTCACTAGAGAGGGTTTCGTGGGACAGGTTTTCTGAATACCTGTTTCCAAATAGAGAGGTATTGCTACCGTATATTTTTCTTTGTCAGGTGAGCCGGTTAGGCACCCAGTTGTACTCAAGGAAATACTGCATAATAATAAATCCTCAGAATAGCTTCATCAATTTTTCTGCATTGGGTTTTTCCGGGGACATTTGTCCAAAAATAATGTTAGGATATTCTGACACATAGGAAATAGTTAAGTATAACTTGGTCTAGTGTAGATTTAGGTAAAGTGTGTTTCTTTACTATGTACATTTGTAACTTACAATCTGACGGTCACGATATGTTCTAGACATGAAGTGATCAGAGGGTTCATTCTCTCCTCGGTATTACCGACACTTGATCCGTGGCTTAACACCCGATTGGTCCATGATCTCTATTTAAAGAGCATGGAGGGTCATTTGTAGTGTGACCATTCATGAGAGAAGCTTATGTAAATTTTCTTTCTTTTATTAATAAATTTCCTGAAGTGCCTGCGTTGGTTCAGGCCGTGGACTGTTTCCCTCTTTGAGGGTTTTAACCACGTTAAGAATACTGGTGTATTGATCCGTGATCTGTTTGTGAGCAGTGTCCTTTGGTGTTCTATCTGAGGATCTTACCTTGTAGATTCCTACAAATAACGATGTCACTTGTGTGTTTGTTTTCTTTTAGCTGATGATCTATAGATGTTGTGGTTGTATTGTGTTTATTTCAGTATTTAAATGTTTTAAATAACTTGTTCAGAATTTACAAGTAGAAGAAATAAACCAACAAAATACAGATTTATTTTCTAATAGATAGACTTAGGAAATTCAACAATTGGGAAAGATGACACTGGAGGAAGCGTTTACGCAAATAAGCCAAACGTCAGCCACTTTAGGATATTTGGCAACTTAGCATATTGTCACATTCCAAGGGATACACATTCTAAGTTGGATCAGATTGCAGAGAGGGGGTACTTTGTTTTGGAGAATCTAGTAGGGCAGTTATTTAAACAATTCTCCTTATCCTTGATAAAGGCTTATGAACTTATGTTAGCTTCTTATTATTCTTAGTTAGATTTTTTTCATCAAACAATTATCAAGAGCATAAACCATGAAGTTCGTAGAAGACAATGGACATAAAATGTAAGCTCCAAGCCAGGGAAAAACCCCTCCAAGGGGAAAACCCAAAAGGAATCTCTTCTCTTACAGAAGAATCAAATCAAATGAGAAATCCAAGACCCAAAGAGCAAAGCCAAGACCTCCTTCAAGCATCAAGTCAGCCCTCCAACAATTCCTTCTTGAAATGAGCTCAAGTCAACAAGGTCAACAGAGGTCAAACTTCAAAATTCCTAGTCAAAGCAGAGTTTTGGCTCTTTTTTAGACTTGCAATTTGGACCTACAATTCTCGGCCTCCTTGCAGCTGTAGAAACCCTAGTTTTGCATGTGTGAGAGAAATCAAGCCCAAAAATCAAATTTTCCTTCCTGCTTTTGACTTCTTCTTGTCTTCTTGTCCTTGGCTCTTCTTGCTTTAGATCGAACTTCTAAAGTGTGTGAAAATGAGTCGTGTTGACCACACGTGTCAAACAACCCAGGATGCAAAGTACATATCAGTGGATAATTTTTTTTCAAAGTCATCATCGTCATGCAACTTCCAATTTATCATTGTAATCCCAAATTTTGTAACCTTGTGGGCCTTCATTGTAAAAATGATTCTAGTATGACTGTGAAGCCATGTAAAAACATTTAAGTAAGCCTTTGATTCTTAGCAAAGAGTTTCACTCTAGGGAGATTTTTTTTTTTTTTTAACAAAGTCGGTTGTTGTATTAATAGCTGAAAAAAAGAGGGGAGTCAGGACTCCTGAGATACATTGAGAGTTGAGGGCAGCCTGGATCAATGGAGTTACAAAACAAATATCTCTCCTTGATCCTACTCCTACTTGTTCTATCTTTAAGGACTGCTAAACTACTGTAAACTCTTACATATTGGAGCAGCAAAAATTGACATTTTCAAAACATTTCTAATCTATGTTTATATGACTAATGTACCTTGCAGTAGATTCCTCCGGCTTTTCATCCCTTTCTATTTGCTTGGCGTTAGAGGAGCTTGGGGCTGCGTTGTTGCGTTTGTCCATCATGTATTTCAGGATCGTTATGGACTCTTCTGCATGGCTGCACCTGTTTGATGCGGTTCTGATCACTGATTCTGGCTTCCAAAATTCTCTGCTGGTTGTCTAAAATATGTTGTTGGGCTCTGATTTCTTCCATCTTAGCTTGCAGGTCCGCACAGTGTAAGAAATCCTCATTGCGAGCCATAGTTGATGCTGTGGATGGGAAGATTAGAGGGCATATGGGAACGAAGAGAGGCTGCCAGAAGATTCGGTTAACAACTCGGGAAGCAGAAACCTTCCAGGAAACAGAGGCGAAGGAGGAGATTCAGATTACGACACAACACAAAAAAGACTTCCTGAGGACCTGGTAATTCCACTTGTAGTAAGAGGCGGGGATGAGAGGGTAGCAGAGGGGAGCAATCGGGAGGTAGATCCACCTGGAGACAGAGGCGGGGGAGAAAGAATCGCAGAGAGGAGCAGTCGGATAGAACCACCAGGAAACAGAGGCAGAGATGAGTGAATCGCAGAGAGGAGTAATCTGGGGATAGAGTGTTGGAGTAAGGAGGAGGGAGTGAAGATATAGGGGGAGGCGGGAGAGGAGGGAGCCGATCACGAGAAAAGTGAGGGAATTCTGAGAGAGGCACGGGAAGGTCAGAGAACTGTCCTGGATAGCCCGAGAAACTAGACTGAAAAGATAGAAATCGGTAGAGCTATTGAGATTGATAAGAGTATTAAGAAGATCAAATCTATGCCATATCCCTATGCGGATTGTGATCTTGCTGAAGGCCTGGTAGGGTTGATTCCAATCGTTTCTGTCAGTGTGGTCCTACTTGATGCAGAATAGCTTGTTTCGGATCATGGTAGGGGCTGATGGATCTCCTCAGAGTTGCAACGCAGGCTACCTACTGACCTTTCACACGCTCTGTTGGCATCACTCTAGGGAGATTTTTACCCTCGCCAATTGTTATAGTTTCTGGACCCTTATAATTGGCAGAGTTTTTCTCCCACACATACCCCAAAGCTAGAGTGGGGCTCGATGGAAAGGTCTCATGTGTAGTCCTACTGTTATCGAGTCTATGTGTTTTTATCATACTGGATCATCTGTCTTGTGTCACAGAATTTGGTTGAGTCTAAGAGGTCATGCATTAATTGTAGAATTCCCCTTCTAATGGGGTGTCTATGTACTATACTAATGTAAAAAGTGTTGTCTAGGAATATTTTTGGTGGATGATTACTCATAATTATACATCATTGCCAAAATATTTTTTAGACCCACTTTAAGGGTGGAAAATATGTGTAATCCCTCTTGAGTCATTTATTTTATTTTCCAGTAAAAATGTAAAAATAACTAAACTGGAAACTTGTCAAAAAATTAAAATGAGAGAAAATTAAATTCTCTCCAAGTGGAAAATTTATCAAAAATTTATCGAGGTCCTTTTTTAAAATAAAAAATTAGAAAGGTCATTTCCAAGGCAAAAAGTCGCAGTTCAAAAATTCATTGGGCCAAAAAGAATAATTTCTCAAGAAAATCGAATTTTTGGGTCAAGGTGGTTACTTAATGAGAGAATTATGATAATTCTATTTTCCGAAGATTCTCCAATGGTCTAAACCCACCTAGAAGTAAAAATTTGGTCCATCAAGGTCAACAATCAAGGAGGTCAAAACTTTTTGGAGATCTATGCACCAGTTATCAAGGGATCAAATTAATTTGATAAGGATCAAGCCATGGATCAGAGGAACTAGCGATTATTTCCACTTGGGGGGTTTGACACCCTCATGTTGTATATAAGGAAGCATTTTCCTCTTCGTTGTATCATGTAATCATCAAAAAATCTTGAGCAAGCTATGAGTCAAGCTCTGCTGGTTGTAATCTTTTTTCTGGAATAATAAAGAAAAAGTCTTTGCGGGTTTATTCGTGATGGTGTTCCTCCTCTGCTTCTTGGTAACATTTTTCTGAATTATGTTCTTAAAGTTGTACTAACATAAAAAATTTAAGTTATTATTTCATTTGCCAGTGTTGGATTAACTACTTGCACAACTATTTTGCATTAGTTACTAGGCTTAGGGCAACGCATTAAATTTGATTAATCTAGCAAGTTTCTCTAGATTTTGAGGGTTTATTGTGTGATCTAGCTTCTTTTGATCTAATAACTTGATCTTAAGTGTGTAGAGACCTTGTTAATATTTAGATCTTAGGCGTTAGGGGAAGTCTTTGGTTGAATCAACCAACTCCCAAGGCAAGAAGCTCAAGAACCCGTGTTAAATTTCCAAGACTTATCTAATGATTGTTTTGCAAAGATCTTGGCTTTGAATCAAATACAAAAATCCTATTTTATTCATTTATATCCAATTTAATTATGCAATAAAAGAATATATCTGCTAATTAGAGCTATAAAATTATTGTGAATATTGTAGATAAAATTGTAAATTTTCTAACCCTTGTATCTATTTGTCATTTGTACATATAACCAATTGGGGTTTTATTTTTTTATTCTTGTGGATCCAAGGTGAACTCCTAGGGCTTCTATTTAAATTCGTTTTGCAAGCATATTCACCTTGAAGATCAAATAAATCTGAATTTGTGAAAGAACTAGCCATCACCTAGCCTAGAGGGTTAGGGTTAGGGCAACATTGCATTCTTTAGAAAGTCGTCTTGCAAAATTACCAAGGCTGCAAAGGATTTAAGCCATGATCTAGCCTTTCAGGGGTTCGATCCATCAAATTTGAGCCTCTTTCCTTCAACGCATATTCATTTTTGGGACGCTGTAAGACCTAAAGGGCTAGTCTCATTGCAAAACCAGGATTTCTTCAAGAGTTTGCAACATAAAAAAAAATTGCAAATAATTTCAATAATCATTTTATATGTTATCTCATCAAGTCTAACTTTGGATGATTATTGCAGGTCTATTGACAAATTTTTTAGGGCTAAAGTCTAATCATAGGGCTTATCTCGATGACTACTAGGGTTATTGACAAAATTTTGCTTGGCCGCGGGCCTAGATAGGCCTAATCTCCATAGTCGTGGCCTTAAAAGGCTTGTAAATTCATTATACTTGATTTAGAGACTAACCCTCATTTGTTGTAGGCCTATACATATCATTGGCAAGGATTTTGGAAATTGCTTGGTTTGCAGGCTTGTTATTATACTTGATCCATTGGAGCTCCCGTTTAGGCGTAGAGGCCATATTTGACTTAGCTTCATAATATTTTAAGTCTAATCCATATCCTCGTTGATTGAAAAGGCTAACGCTTGTCATTGTAGGGGTAACATTGCATTTTTGGAAGGCTTATAACACTAATCTTTGTTGAAGGCATTGGCATTTGGACTTTGCAATTGACACATTAGTCATTGGAGGAAGGGCACTAGGCCTAGAAGCCTTGTTTCCCTTAGCCAAGAGCCACTTGCAGAACATAACGTGCTATAGGTTTGAAGCATCACATTCAAAGGCTAATCATATAGGTTTGAAGCATCACATTCAAAGGGTTTCATAAGGTCTGGTGCAAGTTATTGATCATCAGAGTACACTATCTCGTGCCTTTCTCTTTAGTATTTGATAGAATTGTTCATCTTCTTGTGGTATTGGAGGAGCTTCTTCTTCTTCCTCTTGGAATACTAACCTTGCCTATTTGCTCTCATTGATTAGATAGGATTTCATTGATATCATTGTTAGATCTAGTCTTTGTTTGCATTTATCATTTAATTCACTCTTAACAATCTCATATGTCATTAGTTTCTTGTGTTGGCATCATTAAATTTTCACTTGTTCCTAATTGCTATCTCATCTAAGTGAAAGTTATCATAACTAAGGCACTTGAAATTGTTGACTAAAAGTTTCATTAAGTAATCCTAAGGTGCTTCATTGGTTATCTTGTAGCCTTGTATTCAAAGTGATATTTCATAAGCTTGGTTATAAGTGTTTTATATCTCTCCCATTGAAGCATATTGTCATCATTGTAACTCTTTGAAGCGATCTAATCTCATCATTCACATCATCATTCTAGTCTAGTTATGCATTTCCTAAAACTTACCTCCAAGCATAAGCTTGGTTGATAGAAAGTTAGGACCACCTTCTTCATCCAATTTGCGAAGCTTGACCCTTTCTCAACGGTTAAAACAGGTGACCTTGCAGTTCTCTTGTGGGCAATCCCTTGTAGGAATGGAGGCATTTGGGTTGTTATAACTCTAGGGTAGGTATCGTTAATGAGGCCTTAGCCTCCTTCCCTTGGACTTCTTTCTACAGCCTCGTGTGAGACTTGTTTCAAAATAATTGAGGAGAAGGCTCTCACTTACACTAGGCATCTTAACTAAAACTAATCAAAATCTTGCATTTCACATTAGATAGATCTTGCATCTCATCCATCATTGGTAATTAGAATTTTGAGCTAATCTATAATGTCAAGCTTTCATTATTGATATTTTCATTTCAAAGTTCATTGTCCGAACATGTTTATGTTCCTTGCAATTGTTCTCTCAAAGTTTATCACTCATATTTCTAATTATCTTACTAACATTTATTTGCAGCACTACTTATCTTGTAATTTGAAATATCTTGTGCAAGTTCTTTAATTTATTTGGCCATTGTTATCAAGGCACTGGTCTCTTGTTGTTTCATCTTAAGTGTCGTATCAATTAAATTGAATCCATCTATATTACATTTCTCAATATAATAGCCACACTTGTTGTCTATCTTATTCAAGTTACTGAGAGAAGTGATTGCCTTGCCTCTTGATCTCTTGGACTTTTTGACTTCAACAAGTTTCCCCTTCATTTTTTATCTTTTAGGGACTACCTCCCTTAGCTTGCTTAGGAGAGAGCTTAAAAAAAGAAAGTAGGGATCATAGTGACAACCCCTACTCTGAGCGTTACGCCTCAAAGATGTACCTTGTGGAGTTGGGAACCTTTTCCCACACTTAGGTGCACGCTTTGGGCGACAAAAATTCGAAGTATCTTCCTTTAAATACCCTTCTCATGAGATTGAATAGGCCTCTCCTAGGCCAACTTTTCACTGACAGGACCGACTTGGTTATGGAGGTCAAATTTGACTTTCTAGACACACAAATAATATCTTTTACATGTTACAACTTGTCTAGTTGGGTCTTATACAAATGATAATGACTCTCTTGACTCATGACAAATATTCTTTTGATATGACAAACCTTAGGAGCATGAAATGCATGCTTGATGAATCAAATGGAGCATGAAACCTATGCTTCAAAATAATATTTTTCTTTCTTCTTTTGTTTGTTACATAAGATATACATAATGACATGAGTACAATGACAATTATAAATACTGAAACTAGTTAAATTTTCGAAAACTCCCTCTTAACTAGGGAGGTATTCATAATTGTACAACCTGTACAAGGATATTCTCAAACTTAAATATTCTCATAAGAGTCGTATTGATAAGCCATCTTTAAGCATCAACATCATAACCAACATTGTCAACATATTAAGGCTTTCACTGACAACCTCTTATATTAGAGCATAATGCTTGTAGGCTTTACATGAGACACCACACTATCTTGTAAGGCACATAATGCATTTGAGTGTTCACTAGGTATTTCCTTTTAGGACTATTCTTTTCTTGGGTTTCCAATCCTTAAATAATATCAGTCCACTTCGACCACTCTTGTCTTGGATACCCTATCCAATCCTCAAAGAGTCTCAGTCTACTTCCTATTTTGGATTTTCTGTCCTCAAGGAGTATCAATCTCAGATGCTTATCCAATCCTCCATTCTCCTTCCTAATGCCTTCATTTAGATTTACGACTGTTAATCCTAGTCTAGTGCATGACACATGGAGAATATGATGTCTAATATCACTCCCTCTCAATCAGAGAGGAAATCCTCATTCTCTCTTGATTAGGGAATAGATCCTTGCTCTTCCTTAATCATTTAAGGAGACTTCTTACTCCCTCTTAAGCATAGAGGAGATTCCTTACTTCCTTTCAACAGGGAAGTTATTGCCATAATCTTTTTAGCGTGTCTTCATCAATACATCAACTACTAGTTCTTCATGGAGATCTTCAAGTAGTAGCTAGAAGGCTCTTCATTCCTTTTGCATTTCATCACATTGTGCTTTTGTAATGGAGCCAAAATTTCTTCATTCTGTGACACGGTTCAGGCCATCAACATTTCATATCACTTTCCTCTATTCATCATCAACAAAGGAATTATATTGAGCCAATCAAAGTAGAGCTAGTCATAGCTCCCTCAAATCATGAAAGTGATCTTCATTGTTATCGAAACATAAACATCAGGTTATCCTTTTGTACTGCTACCTTTCAATCTAAAGATGATGTAGAGATCTTGACCACATAATTATTCAAGGATTACCAAAGCATCCAATCAATCCATGTATTCATTGAATTGAGTTCAAAACGCACAACTATAGATATGCATGCCTCAACTGCCATTATGTATTTCTGCAACATTCTTCTAGGTAGCAAAACCATATACCAACCAGACAACCAATACCAAAACATCAATATCATAATCACCTTAACATGATGGCCTTTTGTCAAGATATCTTATGGAAGAATCTTGATCTTTAGTCATTCCAAAGCATACCAAACTTCTTCTAGGCATCAAATAATCATATGGAATATCTTTCATGCTTATGTTACTAAGCACACTCTTATGACCAACTCTTTCTGCAAGATTCTTGAGGATATCAATTTTACCTTCTAGAGAAGAGTTACTAAAGACATGCATACCTTTTCTTTCATATAACCATCAAGCCATCCTTCCTTTGAATGAGCTTGATTCTCCTTATAGAAGATAAGTTTCCCTTAAAAACAGGACAAATACATCAATTCTACCTTTCAAACCGCAACTTGACCATCATCATCCCTTCATCCTTCAAGATCATTGATTTCATACTAAATGGAATATAGTTAAGTCATAATGCTTCTTCCAAATATCAAAGAAACTCCCCTAAATGATGGTTCTTATTGGAGGATCCTGGTGATCCTTTTTGCAAGATGACTACCTCTAATATTATGTTATAAAATTCTTGGATGAACTATGATATGCAAAATGGTCCCAATTTTCTCATTCTTGCCAGCTAGATGACTTCTTCAAAAGCAATTTGATCATGTGGACTCTAAGTCTTCTACTATCATATGCTTCCTTCTATGATGCCATGCTTCATAAGAACAAAGCCTCTTATAGAAAATGCAATGATGCATGTTTACTCTAACTGCTACTTTCTAATAAAAGAAAGACAAATTGCAAATAAACTTGATAGAGATGGAACTTCTTTCAATAGTAGATCCTTGGGATCTTCACCTTTCGACTTCTTCTCAGGTTCTTCCTTTTCTTCATCTATGTGAGCTCCACTTCTTTCCTTCCTTTTGTTGTTTTTCTTGTTTGGACAATCCCTCTTAAAATGTCCATACTCATTGCATCCAAAGCATTGTATCTTGGAAATATATGGTTTTCCTTTGGACTTTCCAAACTTCCCTTTCTTCTTCTTGGATTTTACAACAAAGGCTTGAGACTTTTCATTTGATTTGGTGTCATCCTTTGCCTTTATCCTTGTTTCTTCCAAGATACATTGAGCCCATAGTTCATCAAAGGTAGTAACCTTTCATGAGTAGACACTAGTTGCAAAATTGCTCCATTCAAGTGGCAAAGCATTTAGTACACAAGTAGTCATCTCTGAATCGGAAATGACTTCCCCAAGCCCATTGCATCTGGTCCCTCAATTGTGATATTTTCATAAGATATGTGGACATATATTCATTCTTTGACATTCTTGTTTTATATAGTTGATTTCTCAAGGATATTTTCGAACCTGATGTACTTATATAGTACAATTTCATCAAATTATCATAGATTGCTTTAAATGAACTCAAATAAGCAATAAAGGGAATGAGATGATCGTTTATGGATTCAATAAGAATTCTTTGTGTCCTCACCTCTCCCTTCTTGTATCTTGCTAATTCTTGAGTCTTCTCTTTGTCTAGTTGAGTAATTTCTCCAAGAACATATTCCATGACTTCATTTTCTGTAAGCACCAAATCAATCCTCTTCTTCCATGCTAGGAAGTTTGTTGATCCAACAAGCTTGTTGTTTTCATTGAAAAATGAAGTGATTTTATTTGTAGATTGAGACATGGAGAACAATATGGTACTTGCATGTCAAACAAGTGTCATTCTTGATGATGCCTTCAACTATCTTGATGCTTTCAAGATTCTGCAAGAAACTTCAAAGATGTCCTTTAATAACAAAGATCCTTCAAAAGAGAGAAAGATAGTAAACTTCCTTCCTTCAATGAGAGCTTGATCCTTCTTAAGATGATGAGTTCTTCTTCCTTGTGTCCTTAGAAATTGATTCCCTTTGACAAGCAACCTCCTCTTATGCCAACAAGATGATCTTCAAGCTGCCTTCTCTTCACCTTAGCTCTGAAACCATGTTGGAGAATCTAGTAGGGCAACTATTTAAACAATTCTCCTTATCCTTGATAAAAGCTTGTGAACTTATGTTAGCTTCTTAATATTCTTAGATTCTTTTCATCAAACAATTATCAATAGCATAAGCCATGAAGATCATAGAAGACAATGGGCACAAAATGTAGGTTCCAAGCCAGGGCAAAGCCCCTCCAAGGGGAAAACCAAGAAATAATCTTTTCTCTTCTTATAGAATTAGATCAAATGAGAAATCCAAGACCTAAAGACCAAAGCCAAGATCTCCTCCAAGCACCAAGTCAGCTCAAGTCAACAATGTCAACGGAAGTCAAACTACAAAATTCCTAGTCAAAGCAGAGTTTTGAACCTCTATTTCAGACCTACAATTCTCGGCTTCCTAGCAGCTGCAAAAACCCTAGTTTTGCATGTGTGTGAGAAATCAAGCCCAAAAATCAAATTTTCCTTCTTGCTTTTGACTTCTTGTCCTTCACTCTTCTTGCTTCCTTTTCTTGCTTTAGATCTAACTTCTGAAGTGGGCAAATGAGTCAAACCCTCTTCCTTTAATTTTTCTTCTCATGAGGTCAAATAGGCCTCTCCTAGGCTAAATTTTCACTGGCAGGGTCGACTTGGTCTTGGAGGTCAAATTTGACTTTCTAAAAATAATATCTTTTACATGTTGCAACTTGCCTAGACAGATCTTATACAAATAATAATGACCCTTGACTCGTGATAAATATTCTTTTGACATGACAAACTCTAGGATCCTGAAATGCATGCTTGACCTAATTAACCAATTAAATAGAGCATGAAACCCATGGTTGAAAATAATATTTTTCTTTCTTCTTTTATTTGTTACATAAGATATACATAATGACATGAGTATAATGACAATTATGAAGACTACAACTAGTTACATTTTCCAACACTTTGTTGGGTACAGTGAGACCTCAAAGGCATATACGATTTTTATTCCAGGGACCGGGAGGATTATTGTTAGAAGAGATGTTAGATTCATGGAAGGCAAGGCATATTGAAGTTCTAGAGATTTGCCAACATCAATTGATCAGAGTGACCAACTAGCAAAAACTCCAAGGGTAGAATTGATCCAAGTGGATATTGGTGGCCACTCGCCTATTCCACTTAGATCCCCACAATCATTTCTTTCATTTTTTTAGTTCCCTTAATTGTAGCATAGTTTACTATTTTTGGCAGTCTTTTGGGTCCTAAACTTCCAGAGTCGTTTTGAGGCCCTATGTGACGTTTTTTTGGAAAACAGGCAAACATGAGTCTTCAAATGATGTTTGCAAGAGAAAGTTGTAGTCCTCAGATAAATCTTTCTAGAGAGATACTGTGCGTGTCAAACAGAGATCTCAAATTGTATGCCAAAGTTAAGACCCCAGGAAGTTGATGTACCAATTTACCTAAACGGGTCCCACAATTTTGACGATTCATCTTCTAGGGTTAGGTTTTTCGATGTTTAGAGTTTTCCATTGTTTCTCAATAATAAATAGACCTTTGAGCCTCATTGTAACATAGTTCAGAGGCATGTAGCCACCACATATCTTCTCAGAGATAAGCTACCATCACCCGAGCTAGTTTATTTCCATTATGTATCTAAACACATTCAATTCTTTGAAATTAATGAAATGAAGTATTATTTCTGCTACAACTCTGTATTTATGGTTATATCTATATTTTGTTGCATTATTGTTTAAGATCATACCAACGGTATTAGAGCGGTTTGTTCTTTCTTTGTTTTTATTTGCATGTCCCCAACAAGGTCATGGTATAAGGAGTTAGGGCTCAAACTAGTTGAACCTTTGCAAGACCAGCCTTGCAAACCTCAATGGCCTGCCATGGCAGAAGAAAAGAAAGATGAGGGGGCTAGAGATTCTTTCAAAATATTGCTCAAAGAAGCCCTTGAGTGGCAGAGGAACACGATGATGGAAAACTTTACCCAGATCCTTTGGCGGCTACCCACAGGCGACGTATATCCTTCCAGCAGCCACTCTAGAAGTGCCACACCCTTTAAGGTACAAGCTAATTTTGATATCCCCATATTTGTAGGTCAGATAGATGCGGATGTCGTAGATAAATGGTTAAATAAGCTAGAAGGATATTTTTCGGTTCATGATTTTTCCAACCAGGAAAAGATTACTTTCGCACTCCACAAAGCCACCCCCCACGTCAAGGACTAGTGGAAAGCCTACTGTGAGAAGAGGGATGAGAGTACACCCTCACTATTTTCAGCCGCACTATCTTGGAATTCTTTCCGGGATGCCATCAAGGAGTGCTATTACCCTATCGGGAGCTACGAGGATAAATACATAACGTGGACCACGCTGCAGCATGGAAGGGACCAAGATGTGCTAGAGTTCACAAATATTTTTCATACCATTCGTACGGAGTTGGGTATCAATGTTAAATTTTGGTATGTTCTATGCTAGAGCAATTTATTTAGATTTTCATAGTTAGCAGACACATCAGCATTAAAGTAAATTGCAAAATAGAACATAAATATAAATCGTAGAAGACGAGCAGAGACAAGAGGACACAAGATGTGGTGCTAGCCAAGGACAAACCCCAATGTGGGGAAACCCTTGATCAATTCTTCTTTTATGTTCTTCAAAGTTCAGACCAGAGAGAGATAGTACATTTACAACAGAAGTCAACACTTTGACTTATCTTGAGCATAGATCATCTCCTACAATGATGATACTTCAGATCAGTTGAAGACATTTTGCTTCAACTGATTCTACAAGGTGACGGCTTCACCTATCGTCCATTTGTTGCACCTTACTATGTAGCACCATATTGTACCATCACAGTGTTGGACCTTGATGACTGAGATACTCTCATCTGCTCTCATCATCATGTTGCCCATTGTGTTGCATCTTCCATCATCATACAGTCTCATTACAGACCATGTTGCCCTTTACATTATCATGTAGTCTTACTGATCATGCTGCACTTTTCATCATTACTCGTCATGCTGCCCATGCCCATCATGCTGCAACATTATTACACCGCCATATGTATATCAGCCTTAGCTACTTTCTATGGCTTGCAGCCTAGAAAAACAACTAGGCTATGTTCCAAATTCCTTCAAGAATACAAGACTCAAAGAATATGTTGATTTAGGGCATCTAAGACCAACATATAATGGCCTCCCAGAACAATGAATAAGGGATGCGTAATAAGTAGATACACTCGCTTGTTTAACTACGGCCAGATCTTTGCATGACTAGACTAAGTGCTATCATAAACATATATACGCTGAGGCTGCTAGGATACACGATGATACATTCGTAAAGCACCCGAGTTTATGACTACTATAGCGAGGTGCAGTCAAACCCTTGACTGCGGTTACATTTTATTACTGCGACCAACTGTGCTTCTATGCCTGCGGCTCTTACGTGCTTCATTACATTATCACTACGGCTTCCATGCTTTCATGCCTGCGGATCTATCTCACTACGGCTACATGACCTTGACTGCGCCTTCATGCCTTGGTCCAATACATGACTGTGGCTTCATACATTGATAGCGGCTTCATGTCTTGACCACATTGTCATGCTTGCTTCTGAAATCTGAACATGACTGCACCTAATACCCTAGCCGAGGTGCAGTCATATCTTAATACGAACCTGCTCCTTCATGCATAAGTTTCCATGCGGGTTCTTGTGCTATGTGAACAGGTCTGTTTGCTGCGTATTAGGTGTCTTCATTTGCCAGCAAATAGATGTCTTCATGACATATTTTGAATTAGGGCATCATTTGCAACTAGGGCATCAACGTACTCTTTAGTGCCTTTCCTTCTCCAAAAACCCAAGACGTGGAGAGGAGATTATGTGAAGAGTGTGTCTTCAATGACTTCAAGTCCTCACTTATTTATACTAAAGCGTAGATGACGAATAGACATGACTATTAGGCTTCCGAGCCAACACAAGTCGTTGGTCGACTTGACAATTGTCTTATATATCATAAATAAATTCATAACTCCATGAATACTTGACAGAATTAGATGATCTTTAGATCAATCCTACACCTCTTGATGAGAGGGATTCAATAAAAATATCAGCTGCCATAAATAAGATGACCCACATGGAGTTTGGCCCTAGTTGCCAATTTAACAATCAAGGATTATGAGCGACATTTGGTACTCAAGTACTGTGGTTGTCTACATAAGTACATCCAAGACGAGATGGAGTTCCTAGACATCTCCTTGCCCGACACGACCTATTGATACACTGTCAAGATCGAGCAAAAATTTAAACAAAAGAAGCGAGACATTGGTTCTGCCAATCTGAAGCAAGGGAAAGGCACCTCAAACTACAGAGAAAATGCCAAATTTTCACCTCTAGGATGCACTGTTATGCCACCTGGGACACTTCTGTGTTCTTTCAAATGAGCGTGACAAGATGATTTGCGAGGCACTGTTATGAAACCAGCTCAAGAAAAGATAGAAAAGATAGATCAACGCCTTAGAATTCAGCCTCTTCGAGGGGGCAACCTCCTTTACATTACATAAATGAACAATTATTTTATGATACAAATGACAAAACCTCCTTTCTATATATAGGAGTCTAAGGAGTCACAATATAATCCAGCCGACCTAACAATAATAATATAAAGCCACACAAATAACAATAGAGGGATTCTATGGGGCACAGAAATAACAATATGGGGGTAATAGGGGCACAACAATATAAATAAGGGGTATAACTACAATACTAATGGGGTAATCACTAGTATTATAGGGACCCAACATGCCCCTCTCCTTCAAAAAAGTGTTGTCCTCAACGCTTGAGTAGTTCTGGATACTTCTGCATAAAATTCTCATCCTCCCATGTGGAATCTTCAGCGGATAAGTTCTTCCATTTGATAAGATACTCTGAAATCGATCGATTTCGTAGCTGTCGAGTTCTTGTTTCTGTGACTGCTTCCGGTTCCAATATAATTTTTCCTTCCTCATCAAGTTCTGGCAATATTGTTTGAATTAGGAGCTTGTCACCTATAACCTTCTTTAAACATGAAACGTGGAAGACTGGGTGTAATCGAGAAGCTGCAGGAAGCTCCAATTTGTATGCCATAGTACCAATCTTTTGCAACACCTTGTACAGACCATAATACTTTGGTGATAATTTATTATCCTTCTTAGCTTGCTTTAGGGACATTTGCTTATATGGTTGTAGCCGTAGGAATACCCAATCACCTACATCAAAACTTCTTTCACTGCGATGTTGATCTGCTTGTTGTTTAATTCTATTTTGTGCCAACACGAGGTTATCCTTTAAGAGTTGGAGGACTTGTTGTTGATGTTCGATGTGATGTTCCACTGCCTGAACCTTAGAATTTTCTCTTAAATATGATGTGATGGATGGTGGTTGATACCCATAAAGTGCCATAAATGGGGTCATTTTTGTTGTTGTATGGAAGGAAGTGTTATACCACCATTCAGCTAGAGGCAACCATTTGACCCATTGTGTCTGTTTATCAGATACAAAGCAACGAAGATATCCTTCCAAACATTTGTTTACTATCTCAGTTTGCCCATCAGATTGAGGATGATAAGATGAGCTATGAGTTAACTGAGTACGAAGACAAGAAAATAATTCTGTCCAAAAATTTCCAGTGAAAATGGGATCTCTGTCACTTACAATAATCTTTGGGTTTCCATGTAGCTTTTGAACTGTTTCCATAAATGCAGTAGAAATTGTACTGGCTTTAAATGGATGTGATAATGCACAAAAGTGTGCATACTTGGTAAGTCTGTCAACTACCACCATGATGACACTCTTTCCCTCAGACTTGGGTAAACCTGTGATAAAATCCATTGAAACCTCCTCCCAACGTTGGCTTGGAATGGATAAAGGTTGTAATAGACCCGGTGTCTTAATTGTTTCAACTTTATTTTGCTGGCAAACCAAACATTCTGCCACAAACTTTTGAATATCTGATTTAAGGCCATCCCAAAAAAATTCCTTCTTAACCCTGTGGTAAGTTTTTAAAAATCCTGAGTGCCCTCCTAAGGGAGAAGTGTGCAATTCCATAAGAATCTTTTGTTTTAGCTGGGAATTCTTACAGAGGTATAAGCGATCTTTGTACCATAACGAATCATTTTGCCAGCTAAATGTATCAGAAGTACTGGAATCTTGTTGTAGCTTTCGAATAAGTGCCCACACTTCTTCGTCATTCTTCCATTCCTCCCTTGCTTCATTTATCCAATCTGGTTGGATAATAGAAATGGCACACAACAATGCTTCCACATCCTCATCCTTTCTTTAGAGTGCATCTGCCACCACATTTTTCTTCCCTTTTTTGTAGATGATTTCAAAGTCATAACCCAACATCTTTGTGACCCACTTTTGTTGCTCTTCAGAGGATAATCTTTGTTCTAAAAAGTATTTAAGGCTATCATGATCCGTTTTTACCTTGAAGTGTCTTCCCATTAGGTAGGGTCGCCATTTCTTAAGTGCATGGAGTATTGCCAACATTTCCTTCTCATAAATAGCTTTGCTTAAAAACTTTCCCTTGATTGGACGACTTTCAAAAGCAATGGGTCTTTCATCTTGCATTAGAACAGCACCAATTCCATTTCCTGAAGCATCACATTCCACAATAAAGGTTTTTGTGAAGTCCGGTGTAGCTAAGACCGGTGCTTGGCACATTGCCTCTTTAAGATGTTCAAAGGCCTTTGTTGCTTCCGGAGTCCATGAAAATGAATCTTTCTTCAATAATGTTGTTAGAGGTGCTGCTATTCTCCCATAATTCTTAACAAACTTGCGATAATACCCTGTCAACCCAAGAAATCCTCGCAGATGCTTTATGGATGTGGGGATTTTCCATTCCTTAATGGATTTAATTTTGCTAGGGTCTACCTTAACTCCTTCATGAGATACAATATGACCCAAATATTCCACCTCCTGGACTCCAAAGAAACATTTGGATCTTTTTGCATATAATTGTTTCTCCTCCAATAGTTGTAGCACCCTGTCAACATGTTCAACATGATCCTTCCAAGACTTGCTGTAGATTAGTATATCATCAAAAAATACTAACACAAATTTTCTAAGGAATGGTTTGAAAATTGAATTCATCAAACCTTGAAATGTTGAAGGTGCATTGGTAAGGCCAAAAGGCATGACCAAAAATTCATAATGACCCTCATGAGTTCTAAATGCCGTTTTTGGAATGTCTTCAATCTTCATTCTGATTTGATGATATCCCGAACGAAGATCCAACTTGGTGAAGTAAATTGATCCATGCAATTCATCCAGTAATTCATCAATAATAGGAATGGGGAACTTATCTTTAATAGTGAGCTTGTTGAGCTCCCTATAATCTGGACACATGCGCCATGATCCATATTTCTTGTGCACCAATACTACTGGAGCTGAGAAAGAACTTTGACTCGGTTGAATTATACCAGCCTCTAGCATTTCTGCAACCATACGTTCAATTTCACTTTTTTGGACATAGGGATATCTGTACGGCCTGATGTTTGGAGGAACACTTCCTGGAATCAGATGAATAGCATGATCATGATCACGCATAGGTGGGAGACCCTTGGGAGTCTCAAATACCTTGGAATGATTGTCCAAGACTTTTTGGAGATCTAGAGAAATAGATGATTCCAATGTGGAAACATCTAGCGAGCATAATTGTGCAATTACACCTCTTTGCTCCTTTCTTAGAAGCTTTGTCATACCATGAGAGCTGATTATCTTTCCTGGTTTCCCTGCAATACCCCTTAATTCAACTTCCTTTCCTTCCGAAGAAAATTTGATGAAAAGTTCTTGAAAATTAAAAGCTATTGTACCCAAGGATTGTAGCCATTGGACTCCTAGTACAACATCCGCACCTCCCATTGGAATGGAAAGCATTGGGCTAGTCAACACATATTCTCCCATGGATAGCTTGATATTATGGCACTTTCCAGAGCAATTTATTGTTCCTCCATTTGCAATCATCACTTGACACTCTGGTGCTGGATATAGGAAGCAATTCAATTCTTTTGCTACCCTACAATGAATAAAATTGTGGGTGCTTCCTGAATCAATCAACACTATTACCTTTTTCTTCTTGATTTGTCCTTCTATCTTGATGGTTTGAGGAGTGGTAATTCCCGCCAATGCATTACAAGATATGGTCGGATTTATTTGTTCTTCATCTAGGCTTTGTTCCTGGAGTATATCTTCTTCTTTTGACCTTTCTTGCTCCTTTTCTTCTTCCTCTTCACAATCTATGTAGAATAATTTCTTCTCAGCACACTTATGACCTTTAGTGTATTTGCTATCACAACTGTAACAAAGCCCTTTTGCTCTTTTTTCTTCCAATTGTTGTGGTGTCAACCTTATAGGTTGTGGAAGACTAGGGGCAACAACACTTCCGTCTTTATAGTTGTGAGTGGTATGCTTCCTGGTTGCCATAATTTTGCTTTCCATTTTTCTTGCTAACCTAAATGCCTTCTCTAATGAATCCGGTTCCCAAAGGCGAACATCATGTTGGATATTATCCTTTAAAGACCCTATGAACACATCAATCCTATGCTCCTCTGGAATATCTTTTACCCTTATGTTCAATTTTTGGAACTCCTCAATGTGCTCCATTACTGAACCCTTTTGTTTGAGACTTATCAATTGGCTAAAAAAAGTGTTGCTTTTTGTATCTTCATAATGTGCTATCAATTCTTCCGTAAAAATTGCCCAAGTGATAAATTGTTTACGGGAGCAAAGCCATTGATACCATACAAACTGATTTGGTTCCAAATATACAGTTGCCATACGTACCTTTTGTGCATTTTGCACATTATTGAGATCAAAGAATTGCTCCATCTGTAATATCCATGTAGCGGGATCCTTGCCATCAAACTTTCTCATATCGATTTTTGGAATATGGTGATTCTTCGATCCAACATTAGCGTCTATGATATCATGATTAACATTTCTTTTGTTCTCATCATGAGTTTCCTTTACTACCTTTTCACCATTAGTGACCCTTTCTTGTAGCAACTTCTTCAATTCTTCCATATCTGTCTTCAAATCTATCTTCAAATCTGCCATGTCTCTCTTCAAATCTGTCTTCGAATCATCCATCTTAGCTTCCATGCCCTTTATCTTAGATTCAACGCCACTTATCTTAGCTTCTGTTAGCTTTTGTGAGCATGACATTTGTTGCACTTGTTCTTGTAATTTTGATATATCATGTAGCATTTCTTTTTCTTCTTCATGAGTCATGCTAGAGATTTCAGGTTCCTTACTAGGTGTTTGCATTTTCTTTCCTTGGGGCATCAGTTACCGATAATAATGCTTTACTATGCCCTTTGAATTCCGGTAAACCAAGCTTACACAAAAATTTAAAAAAAAAACTACACACCTTTTTTCACTTTATAGAAGCCTGATATTGAATCTGATGTATCTCTGTAATTTCAGATCATCCAATTCTGAAATTGCTACCTGTAGTAGCCTTCTGCGTCCTCTTTCCAATGCCACAAGTCTGAGCCAAATTGGATTCTCCAAGGAAGAGTTATGTGAAATCTCCCACAGTGACTAGATTTTAGACTGGTTCAGTAGAGCGAACTTGTACGATGTTCCACGAGTCACTGTTTCAACCTTTGAACCTGAAACACACACACAAGAAACTATAGTCCGTCCTCTTTCTGTACCTTTTTACGAAATTTCAATCCGATCCTCAGAGAGAGAGTTATGACGATTTTCCCCAGGTCACCTGTTTTGAATGTAATTCAGGAGTCTGCAAAAAGGCCAACTTCCTCAGATCATATCTCCGAAAATATCACGCGAAAAGCTCTGAAATTCGGACCCAACGTTCAGCGCCAATTCTTCTCAAATGGGTTTTCTTTGCGACTTCTGAAACATCACAGAAGAAAAGTTATAGCGAACATGCCACGATGACCTGTTTGGAGCAGTGAAACCCCAGAATCCAAAGCTCTGATACCAAATGTTATGAAACCAACTCAAGAAAGGATAGAAAAGATAGATCAACGCCTTAGAATTCAGCCTCTTCGAGGGGGCAACCTCCTTTACATTACATAAATGAACAATTATTTTATGATACAAATGACAAAACCTCCTTTCTATATATAGGAGTCTAAGGAGTCACAATATAATCCAGCCGACCTAACAATAATAATATAAAGCCACACAAATAACAATAGAGGGATTCTATGGGGCACAGAAATAACAATATGGGGGTAATAGGGGCACAACAATATAAATAAGGGGTATAACTACAATACTAATGGGGTAATCAGTAGTATTATAGGGACCCAACAGGCGCACTACAGTCGGATCGTTGGACATTTTAGAGTAGAGGAAACAATGGAAATGTTGCAGAAGTATTTTTATTGGCCAAACCTTCGACAGGATGTTGGGAAGTACATCGGATCCTGAACTACCTACGCCATTGCTAAACTAAACATCAAGAAGCAAGGCCTATATACTCCTCTTCCACTGCTAATAGACCTTGAGAATCCATCTCCATGGATTACATGTCGGCCTTCATTCTACTAAGCATGGCAACGACTGGTTTTCGTGTTCGTCGATAGATTCTCTAAGATGGCCATTCTGGCGGCCTACAAGAAGAGTATCACAACAGAACTCACTACTAAGCTTTTCTTTGAACGAGTTTGGATACATTTTGGGATCCCACAATCCATTATCTCAGATCGGGACAACAGGTTCCTAAGTACATTTGGGTCAAGTCTCTGGTCGATTTTGGATACCAAGATCACTAAGTCCACGACTTTCCACCCCCAAAATGATGGCCAACAGAGGTTGTCAACAAGATGATCATGCACATCCTGTGCATGTACAACTTGAAGCATCCACACACATGGTATGAAAGCCTCCCCTGTGTCTAGCACAATTACAATAGGGCTCTCCATAACTCAACTTGCCACAACCCCTTTTTAGTGGGGTTTGGATTCCAGCCACTATGTCCCATTGATGTGGCCATACCATTTGCAACTACTCAAGCAGATTCGTCTCATGTCCAGCCCAAAGCTGACAGGGTTAATAGCTTCATTGATCACATTCAGCACATCCACCAATAGGTCCATGAAATATTGGACAAAAGCAATGCTAAGTACAAGCAATGTCATGATCAACATTAGGTTCCACACAAGTTCCAGGTGGGCGACAAAGTTTGGTTAAATTTGCCGAAGGAGCGTCTCACTAGGCCCCACGCAAGATTCACTCGCTCCGATATGGGACTTACACCATCACTAAGGTTGTAGGGGACAATTTTTTTGAGTTCAACATTCCACCATTCCTTGGCCTGCACCCAGCATTCAATGTGGACCGCCTTTGACCATAATTTCCACCATTCCTTGGCTTGCACCCAGTGTTCAATGTGGACTGCCTTTGACCATACTTTCCACCATTATTAGACACATTAGACATTGCAAAAAAACTCAAACCAATAGAGTTAAACCCAGACTGCATGGAACAAGCCACAACTGATCAGATCAGATCAAGAACACTCGCCAATAGAAGATCCAATTGTATCGAGTTGTCAAAGCTAGCCAACTCCTGCACCAAGGCAAGTGGCTCACCAAGGACCAAGTTCACAAAAAGTTTCCCCATCTCATGGAGGCACTCAACACAATGGGGACCATCACTTCCTAAGCGAGGAGGACTAATCCATATGGATATTGGTGGCCACCTGCCTATTCCACTTGGACCCCCACCACTGTTTCTTTCAGTTTTTCAATTTCCTTAATGGTAGCACAATTTACTATTTTTGTAATTTTTTCAAGTCCTAAACTTTTGGAGCCTTTTTTAGGCCCTCAACGACGTTTTCTTGGAAAACAGCCTAACATGAGGCCTCGACTAATGTTTGCAGTTGAAAGTTGTAGTCCTTAGATAAATCTTTTTGATGAGGTATTGTGCGTGTCAAATAGAGATTGTATGCCAAAGTTACGACCCCGAGAAGTTGATGTACCAATTTACTCAAACGAGGCCCATAATTTTGGTGTTTCATCTCGTAGGGTTAGGTTTTTGGATTTTTAGGGTTTTCCATTATTTCTCAATAATAAATAAGCCTTTGAGCCTCATTGTAACACAGTTCAAAGGCATGTAGTCGCCACATCTTTTCTCAGAGATAAGCTACCATCCCCTAAGCTAGTTTATTTCTATTTTGTATGTAAGCATACTCAGTTCTTTGATATTAATGAAATGAAGTGTTACTTATATTGCAACTCTGTATATATGGTTATATCTGTATTTTGTTGTGTTCCTGTTTAAGTTTGGATCAGTGTATTAGAGCGGTCTGCTCTTTCTCTGTTTTTCTTTTTATGTCCCCAACAAGGTCAGGGTGGAAGAAGTTAGGGTTCGAACTCGTTGAACCTTTGCAAAATTAGCCTCGCAAACCCCGATGACCTCCTATGACAGAAGAAAAGAAAGATGGGGGGCAGGAGATCCTTTCAAAATATTGCTCGAAGAAGCCCTTGAGCAACAGAGGAACGTGATGATGGACAACTTTGCCTAAATCCTTCAATAGCTACCCACAGGCAACACATCTCCTTCCAACATCCATTCTGCAAGTGGCACACCCTTTAAGGTACAAGTTAACTTTGATATCCCCATATTTGAAGGTTAGATAGATGTGGATGCGATAGATAATGGTTAAATCTGCTAGAAGGATATTTTTTGGTTCATGATTTTTCCAAATGGGAAAAGATTACTTTTGCACTCCTCAATAGAACATAAATATAAATCACAGAAGACAAGCCAAGACAAGAGGACACAAGATGTGACGCTAGCCAGGGACAAACCCCAATGTGGGGAAACCCTTGATCAATTCTTCTTTTATGTTCTTCAAAGTTCAGCAGAGAGAGAGATAGTAATTTACAACAAAATTCAACACTTTGACTTATCTTGAGCATAGATCATCTCCTATAACGATGATACATGAGATCAGTTGAAGACATTTTGCTTCAACTGATTCTCCAAGGTGATGGCTTCACCTATCATCCATTTGCCACACCTTACTGTGTAGCACCATGTTGTACCATCATAATGCTGGACCTTGATGACTGAGTTGCTCTCATCATCATGCTGCCCATTATGCTGCATCTTCCATCATCATACAATCTCATTACAGATCATGCTGCCCTTTACATTATCATGTAGTCTTATTGATCATGCTACCCTTTTGATCATTACTCATCATGCTACCCATGGCCATCATGCTGCAACACTATTACACTACCATATGTATATCAGCCTTAGCTGCTTGCTATGGCTTGCAGCCTAGCAAAGCAGCTAGGCTATGTTACAGATTCCTTCAAGCATACAAGACTCAAAGGATATGTTGATTTAGGGCATCTAAGACCAACGTATAATGGCCTCCTAGAGCAATGAATAAGGGTTGCGTAATAAGTAGATACACTCGCTTGTTTAACTGCGGCCAGATCTTTGCATGACTAGACTGATTGCTATCATATACATATATACTAGGATACACGGTGATACATTCATAAAGCACCCGAGTTTATGACTGTTATAGCGAGGTGCAGCCAAAACCTTGACTGTGGTTCCATTTTATGATTGCGGCCAACTATGCTTCTGTGTCTGTGGCTCTTACGTGCTTCATTATGTTATCACTGCGGCTTCCATGCTTCTATTCCTGCGGCTCTATCTCACTACAGCTACATGACCTTGACTGCGTCTTCTTGCCTTGGTCTAATACATGATTGCAGCTTCATACCTTGATAACGACTTCATGTCTTGACTGCATCATCATGCCCACTTCTGAAATCTGAACATGACTGCACCTAATACCCTAGCCGAGGTGCAGTCATATCTTAATATGAATCTACTCCTTCATGCATGAGTTTCCATGCGAGTTCTTGTGTTGCGTGAACAGGTCTCCTTGTTGCGTATTAGGTGTCTTCATTTGCCAGCGGATAGATGTCTTCATGACTTGCATTGGATTAGGGCATCATTTGTAGCTAGGGCATCAACGTACTCTTTAGCGCCTTTCCTTCCCCAAAAACCCAAGATGTGGAGAGGAGATTACGTGAAGAGTGTGTCTTCAATGACTTCAAGTCCTCACTTATTTATACTAAAACATAGATGACAAATAGACATGACTATTGGGCTTCCGAGCCTACACAAGTTGTTGGTTGACTTGACAATTTGTCTTATACGAAAATAAATTCATAACTCCATGAATACTTGACGGAATCGGATGATTTTTAGATCAATCCTACACCTCTCGATGAGAGCGATTCAATAAAAATATTAGCTGCCATAAATAAGATGACCCACATGGAGTTTAACCCTAGTTGCCAATTTTAACACTCCCTCTCAACTAGGGAGAACTCCATCTGCTGATCCATATGTCCGACTGTACTATTTCTGCCATGAGTGCCCTGCACTGCTCTACTCAGGTCTGCTCTATTCAGCTCAGCTCTGCTGGCTCTGCTTTGCTCAGTTCTACTTTGTTTAGCTCTGCTGCTTTGCTCAGCTCAGCTCTGCTCTGCTGAACCATGAAGAAGAAGAATTGATCGAGAACATGTCATACCATTCTTCACTGACCCAAAGTTAGTCTCAGAGTGTGTACCACTAGTTCCAGACCAGTCCTCAACCGACTTGAAGTCAGTGTCATAGTAGGTACAACTCCTACCACTGGTCCCAGACCAGTATTCTACTGACTCGAAGTCAGTCTCAGAGTATGTACCATTGGTCCCAGACTAGTCCTTTACTGACCTGAAGTCAGTGTCATCGTGGGTACAACTCCTACCACTGGTCCCATACATTCATTGATCCCAGATCAATTAAGGTCATCCTAGCATAGGGAGTATGGTAGATACAACGATGCGTCCATCGGTACTACTATCCTCATTTCCCTTCTCATTGATCAAATGAAAGGTACTTCCCATGAGTCTGAGACTGCATGGGTAGGATGCCTCGATAGGAGAGCTAATCATCCTTTCCACAGGAGAGCAAATCATCCTGTCTAGTGGATGCCACAGAGAGCTAATCATCCTGGCCCACAGGAGAGCAAATCATCCTGTTCCACAATCGCGATGGAGAACACATCATCTAGGCCTCATAGGAGAACTAATCATCCTGCTACACAATCGTCATGAAGAACACATCATCTAGACCTCACAGGAGAACTAATCATCCTGCTACATAGTCGTCATGGAGAACACATCATCCAGACCTCTGAGGAGAACTAATCATCCTGCTACAAAATCATCATGGAGAACACATCATCCAAACCTCACAGGAGAACTAATCATCCTGCTACATAGTCGTCATGCAGAACACATCATCCAGACCTCTCAGGATAACTAATCATCCTGCTACATAATCATCATGGAGAACACATCATCCAAACTTCACAAGAGAACTAATCATCCTGTTACATAGTCGCCACAGGGTGTCACAGGGAAAGTTTTGATTCTTTTACCTGTACACGTACACCATCAGGGGATGGTGAGTCACCCTATGGTCATATGTCACTCCAGTAAGAACCGCAAACCCCCAGAGCTCCCAGAGTTCGATGTATGCACCATGCAGGACCCTTTTACAAGGGTCTCTTGACGACTTCGAGTCGTTTGGGAAGATCACATATTTGATCTTTCCCCAGGGCTTTGATAAAATGACGGTGACTTGTACATCAGTCTCAATGTGATGGAGCCTCCTTGCTCATCAACTTACCATATCCCAGATAAGGCAGTATCTGATGTCTATTTGCTGGAGCAATCATTGAATACAAGATTCCTCTATAATCAAATCCCTCCTCTAGTTGTCACAGAGAATCACAGTGGTATTCATCATGTGTACAATCAACTCACTTAAGAGCTACTGCAACCATGCAGCTTCACACGAGATCATACTCGTAGCTATGTATTTGATATCGGCGGTGCTTATAACAACCGACTTCTGCTTCCTTCTCATCCATGATATCGAAGCAGAATCCAAAGAGAACCAGCACTGAGAAGTGCTCTAGTGATCCTCCACACTGCTACCCATTCATCATTCGAATAATCATGCAGTTTCATATTTCTGGCAGTGTATCTCAATCCATGAGAGATTGTGCCCTGAAGACATCTCAGAAGATTCTAGGCACCAATCGAGTGAAGCTCAACCAAATATGAGCTCACCATGCTAACTTTAAAACATATGTTTGGACGGAGGTTCACCAAGCGAATGAGTTTATGAAACTCAGAGGCATTTCCCAAATCTGGTTCGACATCACTATCATATAACTTCTAAAAGTTAAGATCCTCGAGGTAGTCATAGGATTGCAGTTTATCTTTCCACATTCGGAATCCTACTCCCTCTGTCTTCTACAAATGAGAGGGTTTGCACTTGTCAGACATAGGTGTCGGTATGAGAGGTCTATCATCCACAACCTTCGGGTAATGGTTTGGATCAGTTTCACTCCTAGTGAATCTAACCTTCATCCGACAGCTATCAATCCTCTCATACTACGCCCGGGGTGTTTTGCTTCAAGCCATAGAAGGCTTTCTTCCACTTGCATACGTGAGATTCCTAATCATCAATCTCAAACTCCTTGGGTTGTTCCAAGCCTATGGACCTGCTTTTCATCGATGAGTACCACCTCGTAACCTTAGACTTCCATTGTTGAAATGGACACCAGGTTCTTCTTGCAATCAGGTACATAAAAGAGATTCTGTAAACGAATTGAGTTACCCCCATTCAGTTGAGGGATAACATTCCCAACATCCTTTCTGGGATAGGTGGCATCGGCTCCAAGTATAATCCCACGATTGTTTCCATCTCTACCAAATTAGAGAGTGTACCCATCTATCCGATGGAGTGCCTTGAAGCACTATAATCAATAAGCCAGATTCCCAAAGAATCTGAAGGAGAGGGCCAATACAAGATAACGCTTCTTTATCTTGTCAGAAACAACATTTGATTCTTCATACCTGGGGTTCCTTGCTTTCTCTGAAGAGTCGGTTGTGTCCTTGATGACCTGCATTACTTATCATTCCTTTGATCATTGAAGATGTCCCTGGAATGATTATTATCTTCATCAAGAGATGTGTCTCTACCATTCGGACACTCCTTCGCATAATGGCCGAACTTATTGCAACCAAGGCACCCGCCTTTACTTCCACCCTTAGATCTGAACTTCCCAATGAAGTGATCTTTAGGTAGGCCATCAGAAACTTCTGTTGCGCCATTCTGATAATATTTCTACTTCGACTTCACCCTTGGTGAATTAGAAGAGGGATGAGGAACCCATTGATCCTTTTGTCCTGTCCCAACTGTCTTCAATGATTGCTCTTTCACTCTTGCTTGGGCATTGTCTTCACCCCAGCTCCGATACCATGTTAAATTTTGGTATGTTCTATGCTAGAGCAATTTATTTAAATTTTCACAGTTAGCAAACACATTAGCATTAAAGTAAACTGCAGATAGAACATAAATATAAATCACAGAAGACAAGCCAAGATAAGAGGACACAAGATGTGGCGCTAGCCAGGGACAAGCCCCAATGTGTGGAAACCCTTGATCAATTCTTCTTTTATGTTCTTCAAAGTTCAACAGAGAGAGATAGTACATTTACAATAGAAGTCCACACTTTGACTTATCTTGAGCATAGATCATCTCCTATAACGATGATGCATGAGATCAGTTGAAGACATTTTTCTTCAACTGATTCTTCAAGGTGACAACTTCACCTATCGTCCATTTGCTGCACCTTACTGTGGAGCACCATGCTATACCATCACATTGCTGGACCTTGATGACTGAGCTGCTCTGTTAAATTATGGTATGTTCTATGCTTATAACAGTTTACTTCTTTTTCTGATTATATTCCACCGATTAGCAATCACATGTACGTAAAGTAAAGTGCAGATAGAACATTAAACGATCGACAGAAAACAAGCCAAGACAAGAGACACAAGATGTGGCGGCTAGCCAGGGACAAACCCCACAATGTGTGGGGAAACCCTTTGATCAAATCTTCTTTTATCTTCAATAATTCAACAGAGAGAAATAGTACAATAAATCTGATTCATATCAGCAGTAGCAAACCCTAGATCAGCAACATCAGCATTAGCGGCTTCATTATCAAACTAGGGCAGACGATATCTCACAAACCGACAGTCGGATTGACTTCATTCCACCACCAAAAGTTTCGGCTTCCAGAGGAGGTTCAAATGCACCTACAGCGCAGTTCAGATGAGGAGATCTTCTAGGCCACGCAAGTCAATCTTTACTTCTGCAGTTGCAGTTTCAGTTTCAACAGTTTCCGGCTTCAAACTAGGGCAGTCGATATCTTGCAAACCGTTCGTCGGATTGACTTCATTCCACCACCAAAAGTTGCGGCTTTCAAAGGAGGTTCAGATGAACCTACAACGCAGTTCCAAAGAGGAGATCTTCTAGGCCACGCAAGTCAATCTTTATTTCTGCAGTTGCAGCTTCAAATTCAACAGCTTCCGGCTTCACATGTGTGAGAGAGAGACCCATTTCAGCGCAGTAGAGAAGAGACTCATATCTGCGCAGTAGAGAGAGAGAGAGATGTGATGAGATGAGTGAGTCCAAATGAGGAAAAGTCCTCTTATATTTATACACAATGTTGGTGGGTGAATAGATGCGACTGTTGGGCTTCTGAGCCTACATGAGTTGTAGGTCGGCTTGATAATAATTCCATAATCAAAATAAATTCATATCTCCATGAATACTTATCGGAATTGGATGATCTTTATATCAATCCTACACCTTTCGACGAGAGGAATCTAATAAAAATATTATTAGCCATGAATAAGATGACCCACATGAAGTTTTGCCCTGGTTGCCAATTTTAACACTCCCTCTCAACCATGGAGAACTTCATCTGCAATCTGTCTATCGGTCGTTACTATTCATCCATCAAATGCACTGCCTTGTACAGCCTGACCCTTGCCCTGCTCTGCTCTATTTTTCCTGATCTGCTTTGTCTTGTTCTACCTTGCACTGATCTGTACTGTTTTGTTCTGTTCTGCTCTACTCTTGCATTGTTCTGTTCTACTCTGCTTTTGTCCGAATTATGAAGAAGAAGAAATGATCGAGGATGTATCATACTGACTCAAAGTCAGTCTCAGAGTATGTACCACTGGTCCCAGACCAGTCTCAACCAACCCAAAGTCAGCGTCATAGTGAGTACAACTCTAATGGTCCCAGACCAATATCATCCTCCACTGACTCAAAGTCAGTCTCAGAGTATGTACCACTGATCCCAGAACAGTCTCAACCGACCCGAAGTCAGCGTCATAGTATGGTACAACTCCTACCACTGGTCCCAGACCAGTATCATTGATCCCAGATCAATGGAGGTCATCCTAGCGTAGGGAGTACGGTAGTTACAACGATGCGTCCATCGGTACTACTATGGTCCCTAACTTCATTTCCCTGCTCATTGATCAGATGAGAGGTACTTCCCATGAGTCCCAGACTGCATGGGTAGGATGCCTCGACAGGAGAACTAATCAATCCTGTCCTCACAGGAGAACACATCAATCCTGCTACAATTGCCATGGAGAACACATCAATCCAGGCCTCACAGGAGAACACATCAATCCTGCTACAATTGCCATGGAGAACACATCAATCCAGGCTGCCATGGAGAACACATCAATCCAGGCCTCACAGGAGAACACATCAATCCTGCTACAATGTCGCCACGGGGAGTACATGTATACCACCAGGGGATAGTGAATAATCCTGTGGTCATATGCTGCTCCAAGAAGCACCCCGCACCCCCCTGGAGCTCCTAGAGCTCAATGCATCATACATGACCCTCATTGGAGGGTCTTTGAACAACTCCAAATTGTTCATGGAAAGTAAGAAATTTTACTTTCCCAAGGGGTTTTGTCAGAATGTCGGCGACCTGTTCATCTGTATTGATATGATGGAGCCTTATAGCTCCCCCTTGCACCATATCTCGAATATAATGGTATTTGATATCAATATGCTTGGAGCGATCATGGAATACGGGATTCTCTGACAAACGAATCCCACTTTGGTTGTCACAAAGGATCACAGTGGTATCCAATGTGAATCCAAACAACTCACTGAAGAGCTTTCGCAACCAAACTGCCTCACAAGAAGCCATGCTAGCAGCAATATACTCTGCTTCGGCGGTGCTCAAAGCCACCAACTTTTGTTTCCTACTCATCTAGGATATCGAAGTAGATCCCAAGGAGAAACAACACCCGGAAGTGCTCTTATGGTCCTCCACATTGCCTGCCCAGTCAGCATCTGCGTATCCAAATAGTCTCACATCTCTGGCAATGTATCTTAACCCATAAGTGATAGTGCCACGAAGATATCTCAGCAGATTCTTGGCACCAATCCAGTGTATGTGGTGGGGTTCAACCATATGCTGGCTCAACGTGTTGACTGCAAAGCATATATCTGGACGGGTGTTCACTAAGAACATTAATGCTCCGACGAGTTTCCGATACTCGGTAGCATTTCGTAAAACAGGTCCAGTAGCACTACTGCTTAACTTCTTGATGTCAAGCTCCATCGGAGTAGTTACAGGCTTGCAGTCCACCATTCCGAATCTTTCCAATATCTTCACCACATATTTTCCTTGAGATAGGAAAATTTCTCCTGGCTTTGCCACACTTCAAGTCTTAGGAAGTAGTGCATCAATCCTAGGTCTTTCATTTCAAATTCAGAGGCCAGCTCCCTCTTACATTTGTGAATGAGAGGGTCTGCACCTGTTAGAAAGAGGTCATCCACATACAACACCAGTATGAGAGGCTTGTCATCTTCAACCTTAAAGTAAAGGTTAGGATCGGCTTCACTCCTAGTGAATCCCAGCTTCATCAAGTAGCTATCGATCCTCTCATACCATGCTCGGGGTGCTTGCTTCAGCCCATAGAGAGCTTTCTTCAACCTGCATACATGAGATTTTTGATCATAAATCTCAAATCCTTCGGGTTGCTCCACGTAGACCTCTTCTTTGATCGAGCCATGCAAGAACGCAGTCTTGACGTCCATCTAATGTAGGTTCCATCCTTGTGAAGCGGCAAGGGCTATGATCGAGCGGATGGTCGTATATCTGGCAACGGTGCAAATATCTCATCATAGTCTATACCTTCCTTTTGGGAGAAACCTCGAGCAACAAAACGAGCCTTATACTTTTCCGTGCTTCCATCTGCTGCATGCTTTATCTTGTAAAGCCATTTGGAAGTAACAAAAGTCTTGTCCTGGGGTCTGGGAACTACTTCCCAAACATCATTCTTTATGATAGACTCATATTCTTTGGTCATAGCATCCTTCCATACTTGATGTTTGACGGCATCTGAGAATGACGAAGGCTCATTTTGTATGATCATGCTCATGATGGTCAGGTATCCTTGATACCTATTAGGTTTCTTACTTTCACGAAAGGTTCCTCAGGGTGCAGCATGTCCTTCAGCATCATCAAGTAACCCCTTAAGCCATGAAGGCCTCTTCCTAGAAGAGGAAGGCTCATATGGAGGAGGATCAATCGGATCCATGGGTTCTTCTACATCAGGCATTGATTCATCATCCTTTTCTTTCGGTTCCCTGGTGTCGACTTCTTGAGAGCTCCTCAAAGTCGGAAGATTGATCACCTTGCTGAGAGCCATATCTTCGTCAAAGGTGACATCATGACTAATTATGACTTCCCTTTGATCGGCTACATAGATTCTATAGCCTTTAGTATTTTCACCATAGCCCACGAAAATTCCCTTCTTTCCAGATGCTCCCAATTTATTTCTTTTCTCTTTTGGCACATGAAAGTATACAGGGCTTCCAAAAATTTTAAAATGAGAAACATCAGGTTTCTTACCGGTGAATTTTTCTTCAGGAGTCTTGGAACCCAATGCTTGATGAGGGCATCGATTTTGTACATATACGGCAGTGTTTGCAGCTTCAGCCCATAGAAACTTAGGAAGACTTTGATCATGTAGCATGGCCCGGACAGCTTCCATAATTGTGCGGTTCTTCCTTTCTGCCACACCATTTTGTTCAGGAGTATATGGTGTAGTAGTCTCCCTCTTGATGCCAGCCTCTTTACAAAAATCATGGAACTCATTAGATTCATAGTCAGTCCCATTGTCAGTTCTTAAGATCTTGATCTTCTTTTCGGTTTGATTCTCGATTAGGGCTTTGAAGTGTCGGAACCAAGGGAACACTTCATCCTTCTTTTTCAAGAAGTATATCTAGGTATTTCGAGAATGGTCATCTGTAAAAGTGAGATAATATGAGTATCCTCCCAAGGAGTTCACAGACATCATACCTGATATGTCTGAGTGAACTAGTTGTAATATATCGGAGGTCTTTCTTTGACTTGAAGGGAATGGTCCCCTTTTGAGCTTTCCTTCGGCACATCCCGGACATACACCTTCTTTCTCTACTTGGAATTCAGGCATCTCTGTTACCATCTGTCTTACATCGGGTAGAGCTTTGTTATGAAGGTGGGCAAACCTCCGATGCCAAAGTTCGGACTGAAGCATTGTGTCACAAGACATGACACCTAGCAGACTTCGACCGACTTGATATAAAGAATCAACTCGAAACCCAAGAGTGAAAGCATCTTTAACATTATTTTTCCATATGCGTACCTTACCATCGCTGAAGGTTACCTTATAGCCTTTGTCTTCCATTGCCGAGATGGATACCAGGTTCTTTTTGAGATCAGGTACATATAATACATCTTGTAAGTGGATCGTATTACCTTGATTCAGTTTAAGAGAAACATTGCCTACACCTTTCACTGGGTATTTCATGTCATCTCCAAGGACAATTTCCAGGTTAGTTTCTTTCTCTACCAGATTATAGAGTACTTCTTTGTAACCAGTGAAGTGTCTTGAGGCACCACTATCAATGAGCCAAATTCCCATTGAGTCCGAAGGAACGGAGGTAGATAGAGCAGCTGGTAGATAATATTCAGCCTACTTATCGTCAACAGTGTTAGATTCATACCTGGAATTTCTAGCCTTCTTGAATGGTTGCCCTCTTCCTTGATTTCCCGCATTCCTTTTTCCTTTGTTGTTGAATTTTCCATTCCTTCGATTACCATGAGAGGGATTTTGATCACGTCACGGTGAGAGTCCTTTCTATCAGGGCATTCCCTTGCATAGTGACCTGCTTTATTGCAAATGAAACATCGTCCTTTTCTTCCACCCTTAAATCCAACCTTTCTTTTCGATTTAGACCCAGAATTATTTCTTTTCTTAGCATGAGAAGAAAAAGCAGCAGGAGGACCTTTAGGCAAGGGCATTTCCTGCTCTTCTACCCTTGTTTGTTCTTGAATGCATCTAGCCATTAATTCCTCGAAACTAGGAATTACATTATTGTTCAGAAGAGTAGTCCTGAACACATACCATTAAGATGGTAATCCTCTGAGAGTTGTGAGTGCCATTTCTCTGTCAGTAATGGTTTCCCCGATAGATAGGAGATCGTTCTTGATCTCGGTGATTCTTAAGAAGTATGCTTGCATACTTTCATCTTTACCCTTCTTGATTTCCCTCAACTTATTTCTAAGAAACAAAACTTGATTTGCATCATTAACTTTAAATAAACTCACCAGTCTGTCATAGATTTCCTTGGAGGTGTCTAGATCAGAGATGTAGGCCACCAAGCGCTTGTCAATAGAGTCCTGGATGATCTTCTTTGTTTTGACTTCTCCATTTTTCCATTTGTTCCAGGCAGCAACAGATGCATTTGATGAAGGCTCAACAATATTGCCTCTTACATGGTCCAACACTCCTTGATCTTCAAGGGTTAGATCGATAGACATCTTCCATCCGTGATAGTCAGCTTTCTCACGGAGCTTGTCTTCGGCAGGAAAGAGTATTGAGGACCCCATAGTTCTTTTAGGATAGCCTTGCCAATCTTCTCTTCAATGATTGCTCTTGCTCTTGCTCGGGCTTTGTTTTCACCTCAGCTCTGATACCATGTTAAGTTATGGTATGTTCTATGCTTATAACAATTTACTTCTTTTTCTTATTATATTCCACCGATTAGCAATCACATGTACATAAAGTAAAGTGCAGATAGAACATTAAACGATCGACAGAAAACAAGCCAAGACAAGAGACACAAGATGTGGCGGCTAGCCAGGGACAAACCCCACAATGTGTGGGGAAACCCTTTGATCAAATATTCTTTTATCTTCAATAATTCAGCAGAGAGAAATAGTACAATAAATCTGATTTATATCAGCAGTAGCAAACCCTAGATCAGCAACATCAGCATTAGCGGCTTCATTATCAAACTAGGGCAGACGATATCTCACAAACCGACAGTCGGATTGACTTCATTCCACCACCAAAAGTTTCGGCTTCCAGAGGAGGTTCAGATGAACCTACAGTGCAGTTCAGATGAGGAGATCTTCTAGGCCACGCAAGTCAATCTTTACTTCCGCAGTTGCAGTTTCAGCAGTTTCCGGCTTCAAACTAGGGCAGTCGATATCTTGCAAACCGTTCGTCGGATTGACTTCATTCCACCACAAAAAGTTGCGGCTTTGAAAGGAGGTTTCGATGAACCTACAACGCAGTTCCAAAGAGGAGATATTCTAGGCCACACAAGTCAATCTTTACTTCTGCAGTTGCAGCTTCAAATTCAACAGCTTCCGGCTTCACATGTGTGAGAGAGAGAGACCCATTTCAGCGCAGTAGAGAAGAGACTCATATCTGTGCAGTAGAGAGAGAGAGATGTGATGAGATGAGTGAGTCCAAATGAGGAAAAGTCCTCTTATATTTATACACAACGTTGGTGGGTGAATAGATGCGACTGTTGGGCTTCTGAGCCTACATGAGTTGTAGGTCGGCTTGATAATAATTCCATAATCAAAATAAATTCATATCTCCATGAATACTTATCGGAATTGGATGATCTTTATATCAATCCTACACCTCTCGACGAGAGGAATCTAATAAAAATATTATTAGCCATGAATAAGATGACCCACATGAAGTTTTGCCCTGGTTTCCAATTTTAACATGCTCTCATCTGCTCTCATCATCATGTTGCCCATTATGCTGCATCTTCCATCATCATACAGTCTCATTACAGATCATGCTGCCCTTTACATTATCATGTAGTCTTACTGATCATGCTGCCCTTTTCATCATTACTCATCATGCTACCCATGCCCATCATGTTGCAACACTATTACACTGCCATATGTATATCAGCCTTAGCTTCTTGCTATGGCTTGCAGCCTTAGCTGCTTGCTATGGCTTGCAGCCTAGCAAAGTAGCTAGGCTATGTTCCAGATTCCTTCAAGCATGCAAGACTCAAAGGATATGCTGATTTAGGGAATCTAAGACCAACGTATAATGGCCTCCTAGAGCAATGAATAAGGGCTGCGTAATAAGTAGATACACTCGCTTGTTTAACTGCGGTCAAATATTTGCATGAATAGACTGAGTGTTATCATATACATATATATGTTGAGGCTGCTAGGATAAACAGTGATACATTTGTAAATCACCCGAGTTTATGACTACTATAGCGAGGTGCAGTCAAACCCTTGACTGCGGTTCCATTTTATGATTGTGGCCAACTGTGCTTCTATGCTTGTGGCTCTTACATGCTTCATTATGTTATTACTGCAACTTCCATGCTTCTATGCCTGCGGCTCTATCTCACTACGGCTACATGACCTTGACTGCGTCTTCATGCCTTGGTCCAATACATGACTGTGGCTTCATACCTTGATAGCGGCTTCATGTCTTGATTGCGTCATCATGCCTGCTTCTGAAATCTGAACATGACTGCACCTAATACCCTAGCCGAGGTGCAGTCATATCTTAATACGAACCTGCTCCTTCATGCACGAGTTTCCATGCGAGTTCTTGTGCTGCGTGAATAGGTCTCCTTGTTGTGTATTAGGTGTCTTCATTTGCCAGCAGATAGATGTCTTCATGACCTGCGTTGGATTAGGGCATCATTTGCAGCTAGGGCATCAATGTACTCTTTAGTGTCTTTCCTTCTCCAAAAATCCAAGATGTGGAGAGGAGATTACGTGAAGAGTGTGTCTTCAATGACTTCAAGTCCTCACTTATTTATACTAAAACGTAGATGACGAATAGACATGACTATTGGGCTTCCAAGCCTACACAAGTTGCTGTCCGACTTGACAATTTGTCTTATAACATAAATAAATCCATAACTCCATGAATACTTGATGGAATCGGATGATCTTTAGATCACTCCTACACCTCTCGATGAGAGGGATTCAATAAAAATATCAGCTGCCATAAATAAGATGACCCACTTGGATTTTGGCCCTAGTTACCAATTTTAACAATCAAGGATTCTGGGCGACATTTGATACTCAAGTGCTGTGGTTGTCTACATAAGTACATCCAAGACGAAATGGAGTTCCTAAACATCTCCTCACCCAACACGATGTATCGATACACTGTCTCAAGATCGAGCAAAAATTTAAACAAAAGAAGCGAGACATTGGATCTGCGAATTTGAAGCAAGGGAAAGGCACCCCAAACTACAGAGAAAATGCCAAATTTTCACCTCCAGGATGCATTGTTATGCCACCTGGGACACTTCTGTGTTCCTTCAAATGAGTGTGACAAGATGATTTGGGAGGCGCACTACAGTCGGATCACTAGAAATTTTAGAGTAGAGAAAACAATTGCAATGTTGCAGAAGTATTTTTATTGGCCAAACCTTCGACAGGATGTTGGGAAGTACATCGGATCTTCCACTACCTACGCCATTTCCAAACTAACCATCAAGAAGCAAGGCCTATATACTCCTCTTCCCCTGTTAATCGACCTTGGGAATCCATCTCCATGGATTACATGTCGGCCTTCATTCTTCTAAGGATGGCAACAACTGGTTTTCGTGTTCGTCGATAGATTCTCTAAGATGGCCATTCTGGCGGCTTGCAAGAAGAGTATCACAACAGAACTCACTTCTAAGCTCTTCTTTGAACAAGTGTGGATACATTTTGGGATCCCACAATCCATTATCTTAGATCGGGATAATAGGTTCCTAAGTACATTTTGGTCAAGTCTCTGGTTGATGCTGGATACTAATATCACTAAGTCCACGACTTTCCACCCCCAAACTGATGGCCAAACAGAGGTTGTCAACAGGATGATCATGCACATTCTGCACATGTACATCCACACACATGGGATGAAAGCCTCCCCTATGTCTAGCAACACTACAACAGGGCTCTCCATAGCTCAACTCGCCATAACCCCTTTTTGGTGGGGTTGGGATTCAAGCCACTATGTCCCATTGATGTGGCCATACCATTTGCAACTACTTAGGCAGATTCATCTCATGTCCAGTCCAAAGCCGACAGGGTTAACAACTCTATTGAGCACATTCAACACATCCACCAGTAGGTCCATGACATATTGGACAAAAACAATGCTAAGTACAAGCAACGTCATGATCAACATCAGGTGCCACACAAGTTCCAGGTGGGTGACAAAGTTTGGTTAAATTTGCAGAAGGAGCGTCTCATTGGGCCCCACCGCAAGCTTCACCCGCTCCAATATGGGACTTACACCGTCACTAAGGCTGTAGGGGACAATTTTTTCGAGTTCAACATTCTACCATTCCTTGGCCTACACCTAGTGTTCAATGTGGACCGCCTTCAACCACACTTTCCACCATTCCTTGGCTTGCACCCAGTGTTCAATCTAGAATGCCTTCGACCATACTTTCCACCATTACAAGACACATTAGACATTGCTAAACAACTCACACCAATAGATTTAAACCTAGACTACATGGAACAAGCCACAACTGATTGGATCATGGACACACAAATCAAGAACACTCGCCAATAGAAGATCCAATTGTATCGAGTTGTCAAAGCTAGCCAACTACTGCACCAAGGCAGGTGGCTTACCAAGGACCAAGTTCAACAAAAGTTTCCCCTTCTCATGGAGGCACTCAACGCAATGGGGACCATCGCTTCTTAAGCAGGGAGGACTAATCCATGTGGATATTGGTGGCCACCTGCCTATTCCACTTGGACCCCCATCACTGTTTCTTTCAGTTTTTCAGTTTCCTTAATTGTAGCACAGTTTACTATTTTTGCAAGTTTTTCGAGTCCTAAACTTTCGGAGCTGTTTTGAGGCCTTCAATAACGTTTTCTTGGAAAACAGCCTAACATGAGGCTTCGACTAATGTTTGCAGTCAAAAGTTGTAGTCCTCGGATAAATCTTTCTGACGAGGTATTGTGCGCGTCAAACAGAGATTGTATGCCAAAGTTACAACCTCGAGAAGTTGATGTACCAATTTACTCAAACGGGGCCCACAATTTTGGTGCTTTATCTCCTAGGGTTAGGTTTTGGATGTTTAGGGTTTTCCATTGTTTCTCAATAATAAATAAGCCTTTGAGCCTCATTGTAACACAGTTCAGAGGCATGTGGCCACCACATCTTTTCTCAGAGATAAGCTACCTCCCTTGAGCTAGTTTATTTCTATTTTGTATGTAAGCATATTCAGTTCTTTGATATTAATGAAATGAAGTGTTATTTATATTTCAACTCTGTATTTATGGTTATATCTGTATTTTGTTGCGTTCCTGTTTAAGTTTGGATCAGTGGTATCAGAGCGGTCTGATATTTCTCTGTTTTTCTTTGTATGTCCCCAACGAAGTTAGGGTTCGAACTGGTTGAACCATTGCAAAATTAGCCTCACAAACCTTGACGACCTCCCATGACAGAAGAAAAGAAAGACGAGGGGGTAGGAGATCCTTTGAAAATATGGCTCGAAGAAGCCCTCGAGCAACAGAGGAACGCGATGATGGACAACTTTGCCCAAATCCTTCGACAGCTACCCATAGGCGACACATCTCCTTCCAACATCCATTCTGGAAGCGCCACACCCTTTAAGGTACAAGTTAACTTTGATATCCCCATATTTGAAGGTTAGATAGATGCAGATGCCATAGATAATGGTTAAATATGATAGAAGGATATTTTTTGGTTCATGATTTTTCCAATTGGGAAAATATTACTTTTGCACTCCTCAAAATTGCCTCCCACATCAAGGACTTTTGGGAAACCTACTATGAGAAGAGGGATGAGAGTGCACCCTCACTATTTTCAGCCGCACCTACTTTGAATTCTTTCCAGCACACCATCAAGGAGGAGTATTACCCTATTGGGAGCTACAAGGATAAATACATAAAGTGGACCACGCTGCGATAGGGAAGGGACCAAGACGTGCCGAAGTTCACAAATATTTTTCATACCCTTCGTACAAAGTTAGGTATCAAGGATTCTGAGCGACATTTGGTACTCAACTACAATGACTGTCTACACAAGTACATCCAGGATGAGATGGAGTTCCTAAACGTCTCCTTGCTCAACACGACTTATCGATACATTTTCAAGATTGAGCAAAAGTTTAAACAGAAGAAGCGAGACTTTGAATTTGTGAATCCGAAGCAAGGGAAAGGCGCCACCAAACCGCAGAGAAAATTCCAAATTTTCACCTCCAGGATGCACTGTTATGCCACCTAGGACACATATGTGTTCCTTCAAGCGAGCGTGCCGAGATGATTTGGGAGGTGCACTACAGTTGGGTTGTTGGACATTTCAGAGTAGAGAAAATAGTGGCAGTGTTGCAGAAGTATTTTTATTGGCCAAACCTTCTGTGCCATAGTTCATTCAAATCCTTGTCTCCATTATTGCCTATTAGTGTCATTGGTTATTCTAGCTGCAACCTGTACAACCTGTTACTTCTGATTCCGATCTGCACCTTCTTTTTCCAACTCGGGTGTTTGATGTATACTTTCTCCTTAATGAAGAAAATGTCATAGCCCTTGCTTTGAAGTTGAGATATGGAAACTAACTTCATCCCCAGTCCTGGCACATGCAGCACATTGGTAGCTCGGAATTGCTCTCCTGTTTCTGTTTGAAAAAATATAGTACCCTTCCCTACTAGAGTACATTTTGCCTTATTCCCCATGGTGATTTGAAAATTCATTCTTTCCTCCTAATAATTTGAGAAACATTCCTGGATTCCTGTCATATGCTAGGAGGCTCCACTATCTATATACCATACCCCTGATGATGCAGAGCTTTCTACACAAGCAAATTCTTCTTCCAATCTGGAAGCCAACATAGAGAAATCGAAATTTCTATCTCTTGTACATTCTTTTGAAAATCTGCACGAGTCTCTTGACGTAGCATCATGCCCTTGACCCAGAATTGATTTTCTCTTCCTATCTCCAAATATTTGCTCTGATACCATGTGAAAATTTCTAAAGATAAATTCTATTACTACAACAACTGATTTATTTTACCTACTTATTTCTCAACAAGTTATTTATGAAATCCCTTTAGTAAATATTAAAATAAATTCTATTGTAGATATCACACCATTATATGGAAACAAATATATGCACAAGAATCAAACACATCGACACAGTTATTTTTGGACAATTGTCCCCGGAAAAACCCAATGCGGGAAAATCGGTGCAATAGATGAGGGTTTTATTAATCTTCAACAACAATCACTTTTACAAAAAAGAAATTGCATAGACACTGAGAGAAAACACTTCCCCGAGACTTTTTGACGCCCTGGAGGACTTCCTTTCCCTACTACATCAGCCCTGCGTCATTCTACATGGCTCTGCACTACTTTGTCCTTCTCTGCATCATCCACTACATCTCTATGATCTGCATCTCCCTCTGCACTGTCTCTTAGAGTTCCTGCATCACCTCTTTTGAGCTCCCAAACTACTGCTAATCACCCCCTCTTCCTCCACCTTGCAACTCTCCCTCTGAAATCGATTTCACTCTCTCTAAAATTTGATTTTTCCTTGGGATACTCAGTATGTACTGGCGTGTCTCCAAATGACCCTCAAGTCTTCTCTTATACTTTTCCTGTTGACGAATCAATGGTCGAGATTAAGTCTCTAATCAACGGCTAAGATTAAAACAGACTTGATCCTTGTCTCTTAGAAGCTTCTCATCCTTATCTTTATTAATACCCATTAATATTTTTATTTTCCTAAGTTTAGACTTAGGAGCCCATTAAATTTTTTAATTATTTTAATAACTCCTCATCCGGATGGAATTTGATGGGGTGAAACTGCATCGAAACACATATCGGGAATTTTAAATTAAATAATCCTTTGTTTAATTAAATTATTAGACCCTGGCCTCCTTAGAGAACTCAAAACAATATAAATTCTCGTTTAAACCTTCAAATTTCGTTTTTATGTTAAAATAGCCAAACTATTCAATTTACTCGGAATATGGCCAAAACTTCAATACGCACGGAACCAAAAAGAAATAAAACCCCAGTTTATGACTTTCTCGGGTCTGATTCTTGAATTAACTTGTGCACGTCTTCACCACGCGATCACTGTCGGATCACGTCCCTCCACAACAAACGACTACGATCAACCTGGACTCCAACTGGATTAAACCATAGTCGATAACTCATCGGGTCCGAAATTTATATTAACCCACGTGCATTTTCTGACGCGACTACCGTTGGATCTGACTCCTTTAAACGAACGATCCAGATTAACTGAGTTATTAACTCAGTTATATAAATGATCACGTCCGATTTCAGAGTTAAACTTCAACGTTTGTTAGCGCGCGATATTTGTTAGATCTATGGATTTGTTGATCAGACGGTTTCCGCTCTTCTTCGGTGTTTGTCCATGAATTTATCAACTAACTCGATCTTATAACGTTTTGGGTCCATTTCCTATGTTAACCTGCATGCGCATTCACCAGTAAACACTGTCGATCTTCTCGTAATAGATCATCATTGACCCATCTTGTGATCAATGATAACTCATTTCTTCATTCAATCTCTGTCTGCATTCAATCGCCATCAACAAAAACTAGTATTTAACAAAGGATTCAACCTATGATTAAAGGATCAATGAAAGCAAATCACATGATAAAAGATCACGCAGAAACATGTTTTAACACACAAACTCCTTCATTCATAGCAATATTTACATATGTATTCAGAACATCTCGTGCTCTGATTTATTCTCACTACTACTTAGCTCACTCTAACACCTCTAAACTCTGTCTAACACTCTATTTTCCACTCTCCTCGCAGGCTTATATTTATAACATAATTACATAATTATGGATTATACTAAAGCCATGATTTTCTCCATAATTCACTCAATTAATTCCTATTCGATGATGTCGTAATCCCTAAGATTTATACGAGATTTACACACATTAATTATCCCTGATATTCTCACATAGTTGAGAATATTTCACAACTGAAAGCCTCACACATAGATTTCCACTCAATTTATATAAGATTCTTTAAAAATAATTAAAAACATCACCCCCCTAATTAACCAAATGAATAATAAATACTCTGAGCAGGATGCTCCTGCATCACACTCCCAATGTAAAAAAAAATTCATAGACTCCTATCTATGAGGTCTGTCGCAGAAACCTCAAAGACAAAATCCTTCTTTCTCTTGGTCTCCAAATCTTGAACGAGTCTCAAACTGGTTCACCATCTGCACCTATAGCTTTACTAGGTAACTCTGTCATGCTGAGATTAGTAAGAACTATACCTGAAAGTTCACCATTATCATCACTCGAACTGTCAACCAAATTCTGCATATTATGCTCTAAGAGTAATTCCCCTTTGTTAATCACATCAACACAGTTGATGTTCTCTATGGTGTCCTTTCATTCTTTTGTTACAGTTTCTTTGGTTTCAACTTCTTTGGCTTCTGTCTCTTTAGCTACTGTGTCTTCCTCCAATTGAGCTGCAACCTCAACTTCATGGAATGAAAAGAAATCATCCCAATTTCCTTTAGGTTCACAAAATACTTTTTTATCAGAACAATGGTCATCAGTTGTCTCCATAGCAACAAATTCCATACATGCATTCACAGACAAACTATCAGTTTTAAAAATATCAGACCTTTTAGTCTCTTTTGATGCTTCAAGCACCAAATTCCCACCATGGAATTTCTGGTTTTTAGCAAATCCTCTTTGATGTGACTCAATTCCTACAAGTCTCTCCTTCTCCAACAAAGAAATATGTATTTGTTCCAGTTCGTTCATCAACTTAGCATTCCATCCTTGTTGCAATAGATTCCACTTGACCCGTTTCCTTATTCTCCATCCATATCTTCGGTTTTCATTCACTTTCTCTTGAAACCATTCTTGTAGTATATATAACTCTGCTTTCATCTCTGCAATACTTATCCTACGCTCTTCATCACTCATCTGACATTTATTTGAACCTTTCCTAAGTTTCTCCATGTTCATCTTCACTAATTCTTCAAACTCAAATCAATAAAAGAAAATACCTTTACCTCAACCAAATTCTAAAACTGACTCCTCTGCTTTTTCCTTTGCTTCCGCTATGCCTATGATTTTCCTTGTCATATGCTTTCTTTGTCTTACTAACAGCTTTAACTTGTGAGCTACAATCAGCCTCTGCAGTAACAAGTCTCCTTCTTGTTACACATGCTTCACCAAGCTTTTCTCCTCTAAGCTCATTCTATTAGCATCTCTCTGGTTATCTCTCCTTGGAACCATATGAGCACTCCTTGCTCTAGGCTGCTGCAAATCTTCTCACCTTATTTTGTTGTTACTCTACACAACAATTATAAAGACTGCAATATAATCATATTTCATGTAGAATCTTTTTCTACTCTAATACCAAAATGATGGGGTGAAATTGCATCGAGACACATATCGGGAATTTTAAATTAAATAAACCTTTGTTTAATTAAATTATCGGACCCCGACCTCTTTAGCGGAACTATTCAATTTACCCAGAATATGGCCAAAACTTCAATACCCACGGAACTGAAAAGAAATAAAACCCCAGTTTATAACTTTCTCGGGTCTGATTCTTGAATTAACTCACACGCGTCTTCACCACGCGATCACTGTCAGATCACGTCCCTTCACAACGAATGGCTACGATAAACCCGGACTCCAAGTGGATTAAACCACAGTCGATAACTCATTGGGTTCGAAATTTATATTAACCCGTGTGCATTTTTCGACGCGACTACCGTCGGATCTAACTCCTTTAAACGAACGACCTAGACTAATTGAGTTATTAACTCAGTTATATAAACGATCGTGTTAGATTTCAGAGTTAAACTTCAGCACTTGTTAGCGCACGATATTCGTTAGATCTATGGATCTGTTGATTGGACGGTTTCCGCTCTTCTTTGACGTTTCCTGTGTTACGCTGCATGCGCATTCACTAGCGAACATCGTCAGTCTTCTTGTAATAGATCATCATTAATCCATCCTGTGATCAATGATAATTCATTTCTTCATTCAATCTCTGTCTGCGTTCAATCGGCAATCAACAAAAACTAGTATTTAACAGAGGTTTCAGCCTACGATTAAAGGACCAATGAAAGCAAATCACATGATAAAATATCACGCAAAAACACGTTTTAACACAAACTCCTTCATTCATAACAATATTTACATATATATTCAAAACATCTCGTGCTCTGATTTATTCTCACTACTACTTATCTCACTCTAACACCTCTAAACTATGTCTAACACTCTGTTTTCCACTCTCCTCGCAAGCTTACATTTATAGCATAATTACATAATTATGGATTATACTAAATCCATGATTTTCTCCATAATTCACTCAACTAATTCCTATTCGAGGATCTCGTAATCCCTAAGATTTCTACGAGATTTACACACATTAATTATCCTTGATATTCTCACATAGTTGAGAATATTTCACAACTGAAAACCTCACACATAGATTTCCACTCAATTTATACAATATTCTTTAAAAATAACTAAAAACATCACCCCCCTACTTAACCAAATGAACAATAAATACTCTGAGCAGGATGCTCCTGCATCAAAATTTCTCAAAACGATTTATGGGTCTTGGAAATCTTATGTGCCTTAGCCTCTTCACCAATTTTCATGGCTAGAGCACATCCGATGCTACCACAAATCAACAGGAAGTTAGGGTTTTAGCAGGCTCCCGAATTACATCCCAAACACATGACCTTGGGAAAATCGTCATAACTTTCTCTCTGAGCATCAGATTGAAATTTCGTAAGAATTTACAAAAATGGGATGGACTGTAATTTTTTGTGTATTGTTTTCAGGTCCGAAGGTCGAAACGGTGACACGTGGCAGGTTGTACAAATCCGCTCTACTGAACTAGTCTATAATCAGGTCATCGTGGGAGATTTGGTTGTTGGGTCCCTATAATACTAGTGATTACCCCATTACTATTGTAGTTATACCCCTTATTTATATTGTTGTGCCCCTATTACCCCCATATTGTTATTTCTGTGCCCCATAGAATCCCTCTATTGTTATTTTTGTGGCTTTATATTATTATTGTTAGGTCGGCTGGATTATATTGTGACTCCTTAGACTCCTATATACAGAAAGGAGGTTTTGTCATTTGTATCATCGAAGACTTGTTCATTTATGTAATGTAAAAGAGGTTGCCCCCTCGAAGAGGCTGAATTCTAAGGCGTTGATCTATCTTTTCTATCTTTTATTGAGCTGGTTCCATAACATTTGGTATCAGAGCTTTGGATTCTAGGGTTTCGCTGCTCCAAACATGTCATCGTGGAATTTTAGCTATAACTTTTTTTCTGTGACGTTTCAGAAGTCGAAAAAAAAACCCATTTGAGAAGAAATCACGCTGAACCTTGGGTCCGAATTTCAGAGCTTTTCGCGCGATATTTGCGGAGATATGATATGAGGAAGTTGGTCTTTTTGTAGACTCCTGAATTACATTCAAAACAGGTGACCTGGGGAAAATCGTCATAACTTTCTCTCTAGGGATCGGATTGAAATTTCGTAAGAAGGTACAGAAAGAGGAAGGACTGTAGTTTTTTTTGTGTGTGTTTGAGATTCAAAGGTTGAAACAGTGACTCGTGGCACGTCGTACAAGTTTTCTCTACTGAACCAGTCTAAAAGCAAGTCACTGTGGGAGATTTCACATAACTCTTCCTTGGAGAATCCAATTTGGCTAAGACTTGTGGCATTGGAAAGAGGACGCAGAAGGCTACCACAGGTAGCAATTTCATAACTGGATGATCCGAAATTACAGAGATACATCAGATTCAATATCAGGCTTCTATAAAGTGAAAAAAGGTGTGTAGTTTTTTTTTTTAAATTTTTGTGTAAGCTTGGTTTAAAGGAATTCAAAGGGCATAGTAAAGCATTATTATCGGTAACTGATGCCCCGAGGAAAGAAAATGCAAACACCTAGTAAGGAACCTGAAAGCTCTAGCATGACTCATGAAGAAGAGGAAGAAATGCTACATGATATATCAAAATTACAAGAACAAGTGCAACAAATGTCACACTCACAAAAGCTAACAGAAGCTAAGATAAGTGGCGTGGAATCTAAGATAAATGGCGTGGAATCTAAGATAAAGGGCATGGAAGCTAAGATGGATGATTCGAAGACAGATTTGAAGAGAGACATGGCAGATTTGAAGATAGATTTGAAGACAGACATGGAAGAATTGAAGAAGTTGCTACAAGAAAGGGTCACTAATGGTGAAAAGGTAGTAAAGGAAACTCATGATGAGAACAAAAGAAATGTTAATCATGATTCCATAGACGCTAATGTTGGACCGAAGAATCACCATATTCCAAAAATCAATATGAGGAAGTTTGATGGCAAGGATCCCGCCACATGGATATTACAGATGGAGCAATTCTTCGATCTCAATAATGTGCACAACACACAAAAGGTACGTATGACAACTGTATATTTGGAACCAAATCAGTTTGTATGGTATCAATGGCTTTGCTCTCGTAAACAATTTATCACTTGGGCAATTTTTACGGAAGAATTGATAGCACATTATGAAGATACAAAAAGCAACACTTTTTTTAGCCAATTGATAAGTCTCAAACAAAAGGGTTCAGTAATGGAGCACATTGAGGAGTTCCAAAAATTGAACATAAGGGTAAAAGATATTCCAGAGGAGCATAGGATTGATGTGTTCATATGGTCTTTAAAGGATAATATCCAACATGATGTTCGCCTTTGGGAACCTGATTCATTAGAGAAGGCATTCAGGTTAGCAAGAAAAATGGAAAGCAAAATTATGGCAAACAGGAAGCATACCACTCACAACTATAAAGACGGAAGTGTTGTTACCCCTAGTCTTCCACAACCTATAAGGTTGACACCACAACAATTGGAAGAAAAAAGAGCAAAAAGGCTTTGTTACAGTTGTGATAGCAAATACACTAAAGGTCATAAGTGTGTTGAGAAGAAATTATTCTACATAGATTGTGAAGAGGAAGAAGAAAAGGAGCAAGAAAGGTCAAAAGAAGAAGATATACTCCAGGAACAAAGCCTAGATGAAGAACAAATAAATCCGACCATATCTTGTAATGCATTGGCGGGAATTACCACTCCTCAAACCATCAAGATAGAAGGACAAATCAAGAAGAAAAAGGTAATAGTGTTGATTGATTCAGGAAGCACCCACAATTTTATTCATTTTAGGGTAGCAAAAGAATTGAATTGCTTCCTATATCCAGCACCAGAGTGTCAAGTGATGATTGCAAATGGAGGAACAATAAATTGCTCTGGAAAGTGCCATAATATCAAGCTATCCATGGGAGAATATGTATTGACTAGCCCAATGCTTTCCATTCAAATGGGAGGTGTTGATGTTGTACTAGGAGTCCAATGGCTAAAATCCTTGGGTACAATAGCTTTTAATTTTCAAGAACTTTTCATCAAATTTTCTACGGAAGGAAAGGAAGTTGAATTAAGGGGTATTGCAGGGAAACTAGGAAAGATAATCAGCTCTAATGGCATGACAAAGCTTCTAAAAAAGGAGCAAAGAGGTGTAATTGCACAATTATGTTCGCTAGATGTTTCCACATTGGAATCATCTATTTCTCCAGATCTCCAAAAAGTCCTGGACAATCATTCCAAGGTATTTGAGACTCCAAAAGGTCTCCCACCTATGCGTGATCATGATCATGCTATTCATCTGATTCTAGGAAGTGTTCCTCCAAACATCAGGCCGTACAGATATCCCTATGTCCAAAAAAGTGAAATTGAACATATGGTTGCAGAAATGTTAGAGGCTGGTATAATTCAACCGAGTCAAAGTTCTTCTCAGCTCCAGTAGTATTGGTGCACAAGAAGGATCGATCATGGCGCATGTGTCCGGATTATAGGGAGCTCAACAAGCTCACTATTAAAGATAAGTTCCCCATTCCTGTTATTGATGAATTACTGGATGAATTGCATGGATCAATTTACTTCACCAAGTTGGATCTTCGTTCGGGATATCATCAAATCAGAATGAAGATTGAAGACAGTCCGAAAACGGCATTTAGAACTCATGAGGGTCATTATGAATTTTTGGTCATGCCTTTTGGCCTTACCAATGCACCTTCAACATTTCAAGGTTTGATGAATTCAATTTTCAAACCATTCCTTAGAAAATTTGTGTTAGTATTTTTTGATGATATACTAATCTATAGCAAGTCTTGGAAGGATCATGTTGAACATGTTGACAGGGTGCTACAACTATTGGAGGAGAAACAATTATATGCAAAAAGATCCAAATGTTTCTTTGGAGTCCAGGAGGTGGAATATTTGGGTCATATTGTATCTCATGAAGGAGTTAAGGTAGACCCTAGCAAAATTAAAGCCATTAAGGAATGGAAAATCCCCACATCCATAAAGCATCTGCGAGGATTTCTTGGGTTGACAGGGTATTATCGCAAGTTTGTTAAGAATTATGGGAGAATAGCAGCACCTCCAACAACATTATTGAAGAAAGATTCATTTTCATGGACTCCGGAAGCAACAAAGGCCTTTGAACATCTTAAAGAGGCAATGTGCCAAGCACCGGTCTTAGCTACAACGGACTTCAAAAAAACCTTTATTGTGGAATGTGATGCTTCAGGAAATGGAATTGGTGTTGTTCTAATGCAAGATGAAAGACCCATTGCTTTTGAAAGTCGTCCAATCAAGGGAAAGTTTTTAAGCAAAGCTATATATGAGAAGGAAATGTTGGCAATACTCCATGCACTTAAGAAATGGCGACCCTACCTAATGGGAAGACACTTCAAGGTAAAAACGGATCATGATAGCCTTAAATACTTTTTAGAACAAAGATTATCCTCTGAAGAGCAACAAAAGTGGGTCACAAAGATGTTGGGTTATGACTTTGAAATCATCTACAAAAAAGGGAAGCAAAATGTGGTGGCAGATGCACTCTCAAGAAAGGATGAGGATGTGGAAGCATTGTTGTGTGCCATTTCTATTATCCAACCAGATTGGATAAACGAAGCAAGGGAGGAATGGAAGAATGACGAAGAAGTGTGGGCACTTATTCGAAAGCTACAACAAGATTCAAGTACTTCTGATACATTTAGCTGGCAAAATGATTTGTTATGGTACAAAGATCGCTTATACCTCTGTAAGAATTCCCAGCTAAAACAAAAGATTCTAATGGAATTGCACACTTCTCCCTTAGGACGGCACTCAGGATTTTTAAAAACTTATCATAGGGTTAAGAAGGAATTTTTTTGGGATGGCCTTAAATCAGATATTCAAAAGTTTGTGGCGGAATGTTTGGTTTGCTAGCAAAATAAATTTGAAACAATTAAGACACCGGGTCTATTACAACCTTTATCCATTCCAAGCCAACGTTGGGAGGAGGTTTCAATGGATTTTATCACAGGTTTACCCAAGTCTGAGGGAAAGAGTGTCATCATGGTGGTACTTGACAGACTTACCAAGTATGCACACTTTTGTGCATTATCACATCCATTTAAAGCGAGTACAGTTTCTACTGCATTTATGGAAACAGTTCAAAAGCTACATGGAAACCCAAAGATATTGTAAGTGACAGAGATCCCATTTTCACTGGAATTTTTTGGACAGAATTATTTTCTTGTCTTGGTACTCAGTTAGCTCATAGCTCATCTTATCATCCTCAATCTGATAGGCAAACTGAGATAGTAAACAGATGTTTGGAAGGATATCTTCGTTGCTTTGTATATGATAAACAGACACAATGGGTCAAATGGTTGCCTCTGGCTGAATGGTGGTATAACACTTCCTTCCATACAACAACAAAAATGACCCCATTTATGGCACTTTATGGGTATCAACCACCATCCATCACATCATATTTAAGAGAAGTGGAGCATCACATCGAACATCAACAACAAGTCCTCCAACTCTTAAAGGATAACCTCATGTTGGCACAAAATAGAATGAAACAACAGGCAGATCAACATCGCAGTGAAAGAAGTTTTGATGTAGGTGATTGGGTATTCCTATGGCTACAACCATATAAGAAAATGTCCCTAAAGCAAGCTAAGAAGGATAATAAATTATCACCAAAGTATTATGGTCCGTACAAGGTGTTGCAAAAGATTGGTACTATGGCATATAAATTGGAGCTTCCTGCGGCTTCTCGATTGCACCCAGTTTTCCATGTTTCATGTTTAAAGAAGGTTATAGATGACAAGCTCCCAATTCAAACAATATTGCCAGAACTTGACGAGGAAGGAAAATTATATTGGAACCGGAAGCAGTCACAGAAACAAGAACTCGACAGCTACGAAATCGATCAATTTAAGAGTATCTTATCAAGTGGAAGAACTTATCCGCTGAAGATTCCACATGGGAGGATGAGAATTTTATGCAGAAGTATCCAGAACTACTCAAGCGTTGAGGACAACACTTTTTTGAAGGAGAGGGGCATGTTGGGTCCCTATAATACTAGTGATTACCTCATTACTATTGTAGTTATACCCCTTATTTATATTGTTGTGCCCCTATTACCCCCATATTGTTATTTCTGTGCCCCATAGAATCCCTCTATTGTTATTTTTGTGGCTTTATATTATTATTGTTAGGTCGGCTGGATTATATTGTGACTCCTTAGACTCCTATATATAGAAAGGAGGTTTTGTAATTTGTATCATCGAAGAATTGTTCATTTATGTAATGTAAAGGAGGTTGCCCCCTCGAAGAGGCTGAATTCTAAGGCATTGATCTATCTTTTCTATCTTTTATTGAGCTGGTTCCATAAAATTGGCATATCTCTTTCTTGAAGAATCCAATATTGATCAGACTGGTCGGGTTAGAAATAAGACTCAGAGGGCTACCACAAGACGCTATTTCAAACTTTGGAGATCTAAAATTACAGAGATACAACAGATTCAATATCAATCTCCTACAAAGCGAAAAAAGGTGTGTAGTTTTTTTTTTTAAATTTGCATAAGTTTGGTTTTAAAAATTAGTTTGAAGTGATTCAAAGGGCATAATGAGGTATAATTATCATTAATTGATGCCTCGAAGAAAGAAAATGGAAACACCTAGTAAGCAACCTGAATGCTCTACCATGACTCATGAAGAAGAGGAAGAAATGCAACATGAGATATCAAAATTACGAGACCAAGTGTAACAATTTTCACTCTTACAAAAAGTAACAGAAGCTAAGATGGATGGTTTAAATAAATACATGGAAGCTAAGATGGATGGTATAGAAGCAAAATTTAAATGCAACATGGAAGATTTGAAGATAGATTTGACAAAGTTACTACAAGAATGCTTACTAATGGCGAAATGGTAGTAAAGGAAACTCATGATGAGAACAAAAGAAATATTAATCATTATTTCATAGACTCTAATGTTGGATTGAAGACCCACCTTATTCCAAAGATCGATATGAGGAAGTTTGATGGCAAAGATCCCATAACATGGATACTACAGATGGAGCAATATTTCGATCTCAATAATGTGCAAAACACACAAAAGGTACGGATTGCAACTTTATATTTGGAACCAAATCAATTTGTATGGTATAGATGGCTTTGTTCTCATAAACAAATTGTCACTTGGGCATTTTTTACGGAAGAAATGATAGCACATTATGAGGATTCAAAAAGCAACACTTTTTCAAGCCAATTGATAAATCTCAAACAAAAGGGTTCAATGATGGAGGACATTGAGGACTTCCAAAAATTGAATGTAAGGGTAAAAGATATTCCAGAGGAGCATTGGATTGATGTGTTCACAGGGAATTTAAAGGATAACATCCAACATGAGGTTCACGTTTGGGAACCTGATTCATTGGAGAAGGCATTCAGGTTGGCAAGAAAAATTGAAAGCAAAATTATGGCAACAAGGAAGCCTACCACTCACAACTGTAAAGATGGAAGTGTTGTTGCCCCTAGCCTTTCACAACCTACAAGGTTGACACCACAACAGTTGGAAGAAAAAAGAGCAAAAGGGGTTTGTTACAGTTGTGATAGCAAATACACTAAAGGTCATAAGTGTGCTGAGAATAAATTATTTTACATAGGTTGTGAAGATGAGGAAGAAAAAGAACATGAAACATCAAAAGAAGAGGATATACACCAAGAACAAACCCTAGAGAAAGAAGAAATGAATCCGACCATATCTTGTAATGCATTGGTTGGAATTACCACTCCTCAAACTCTTAAGATAGAAGGACACATCAAGAAAAAAAAGGTAATAGTGTTGATTGATTCGAGAAGTACCCATAATTTTATTCATTATAAGATAGCCAAGGAATTGAATTGCTTCCTATTGTTGCACAAAGTGTCTAGGCACGGCGACAACGCTCAGAGTAAGGGCCGTCACTCTAATCCTTACTCACTCCGTTTAGACTCTCTCCTAGACAAGTCAAGGGGGGTGGTTCCTAAGGTGAATGAATGAGAAAGGCTTGTGGAACATAGGCTCTAGGAGACTTAAAGATGGACAACTTGACGAATGTAAATGAATCTCGATTAACTCAGATGAATAGATTAAATGCTAATGTAACTAAGACACGACCACAAGATAGAAATGATTATAGACGAGTGCCTTTAACTTGAATTAACCAAAGACTAAATAAATGAGAAGTCACCCAAAGCAATTTATATTGTGGCAAAGCAACGATCATGAACAATTAATCTTAAAATGCTCAAAACTTTAACATGCAAGTTAATCTAGCAAAATTATCTTTCTCCAACAGTCAATATGATTTAAAACATTTATCGCACCTTGACCATAGAAAAATCATGAGAATTGCATTTAATCACCATATAACACCAAGGAACTTTAAATTAGAATTTTAATTATTCCTTAGCAAATTAGTTGAATGAAGAAATCAAAATATGGCAGTAAATCAAAAGGGTTAATAAATTGAAATTTTAATGGACCATAGGCCACATTAAAATTTTTAATGTGAAAGCGTAAATCCATTTTTAGTTTAATTCCTTAGTCACCAAAATGTTTACGATTTTTAGAATTTTTTAGATTTTTTTTAAACATTTTAGTTTTATGACATTCTTTAAATGTTTTAATTTTTAGGATTTTTTTAGATTTTAGAAAATTTTAAATTTTTAGAATTTAGAATTTTTTTAGATTTTTTGAAATGTTTTAGATTTTTTAATGTTTTTAATGAAAATAGAAGTAAAAAATTTAAAATTACAAGTTAAAATAAAAAAGTAAAAAAAAATCAAATCAAATCATAAAAAGAATCGAAAACGTTAAATGAAACTTGAAACGGAAAAAAAATATGCCTAACCCTAACTCCTAACTAAAATACAAATGAAATAAAAAAAAAAGAATCTAACTAAACTAACCTAATCACATACATAGAAAAAATCGAAGTGTTTATTTGTTTTTTGAATCTTTGACCGGAGAATCCACAGTAAGAGAATTTTTACACCAACGTTTCAAATCCCAAATGGGATCGATGAGGAGACTGAGGGTATGGAGGGGAAGAATGCACGTAGGGAGATGGATGAAGGGTTGCAGACAGGTAGCGAGATCACACGCAGTAGGAGAGGAGGCAGTACGTGGGCAGCGTTTGAAGGAATGCGGGTAAGGCCGCGGATAGGTAGGTTAGCAATGAAATTATCGTAGTGATAGTCTTATCTAACTATAAATTTGAATTTAATAGTTGTCTCTTGTGGTGGATCAATCTATACATTTGGATCAATCTTGAGCTCACATTAATATATTTTAAATTGTAGATCATTTATCTTTGTCTTACGTTCATCCATAACTTCTTCTGAATTCAACATTCTACTGCGCAATTTGTAGGAGGAGCACTTTGCATGTAGGTGGAGCATTGTGCGTACATATCGAGACATTTCATGTTTGAGTTAGGATTGAAAGAAATGGGACCTTGGTAGAACTTACATACATTTTAAGTTTTTCCATTCATATGATAATTCGAAATAAATGGATGGATGTAAGGCACTTGAAATGATAATCTCCATCCATTTTAGCATTTGGTCTTACTCATTATATAGTTGCATTTAATTTGACATTATTTTAGTTTTCATCTGATTTTAATGTTGATTTTCTATCATGATAGAGATCAACCCACAGAGAAGAAGACTCAAACATTTCATTGGTTGGTCAATGCCACATATGAGCGCATTCAAGCTTACCATAAATTTCCTACTTATTTCTTTCACTATATTTTTTATTCACAAAGTAAACATTATATATTTAAATACCAGACTGTCAAAAGTTGTAACCTCATCCTTCCTTCAAGTATCATTGTTGAGCAATGCTACATGCATTTCCCCTTTGAAATCTGTGGTTTCCATATTACAAGTTAGTTAAAGGCATGGTTGGTGAAAGCGATAATGAAAATTAGTGATAGCTAACTTATGACAATGAAATTTGGGTTTCAATTTTGGTGAACCAAAATTTGATGTTCTATCTAGATTTTGGGGATTCCACCAAAAAAACCTTGTATGTATTTTTTGGTGCAGATTATTGTTATATTGAGTGGATGGGCTATTGTAATTATGTCAATGTAATCCATATATGACACAAGGTTGGAATGACCATTTTGGCCATGCAAAACCTTAGCATATAAACATGCTCAAGTTGCAAACTATATGTTAAGGCATGATTGCTAGAAATGAAATGATGGTTTTGGCAATACAAAAACTTAGTGTATAAACACACCCAAGTTGTAAAGCATATGCAAGGTATTAACAAAGGAAAACAATGTTATTATTTCTACCATTTTAATGAGTGTATTGGGATTTGAGAAACAAATCTTTGTCTTTTATGGCACCACTTAACCATCTTATACTAGGACATCAATATCCATTAATAGGGTAGACACATGCATATGATGTCTAGAATTTTTAACTAGATGTAACAAATTGTTGGTTTGGCATTGCATTTTTGGTACCTTATACCTATGTTATAGTTATCCATTTAGACTAATTTGTTTTTGAATTTACCTCTACTTTTTTTTTCTTTGAACTTTGTTTTTTCTCCCTTATGGTTTGAATTAGGCATCTCCCATTTCATTATTTTTATGGGAAGGATTTGATTGGGCATATTTGTGATTCTAGTTTTCTTTATTGTTTTGACTATATTTTTATTATGGATGGAAGTTAAGGTGGATGACATATCTAATCTCTCTCACACAGGACATTAGAGGAAGCAATTGGTAGCACTATTCATGGGTTTTATGCTTTAAACTATAAGATAATTGATTTATTATTGTCTAGTTTTTCCTAGTAGAATTTTTCCAAGGTAAATCATGTATATTGTTGCTATCTATATAATTTGTTTTTTAATTATTTTGTTCTAGAATCAATTTAATTATTAACACAATAAAATTCTAAGTGAAAAATGAAATAAACTTTTAGTTGGAATTTAATGATATATATTTTAGTAATATTGTGATTTTTTCTTATTTAAAATGTATTTTTAGATCCATAAATAGATTTATTATCATGAAATAACCCCTATACCATTGGAGCTATGCAAAACAAACAACTTAAACTTATAATTGTTGTATTTTGACAAAAAGAAAAAAGAAAAAAAACCTAGAAAAAAAAAGCATGTATCTATTAATTAAACTATGCTTAAAATAAATTACTAAACTATAATGATTATCTTTCTCACTAGGATTTATTTTAATTTTAATTTTAAATTTTTATATAAAAATTATAATAAAATTTATTTTATAATAATGAAATCTACTTATTTAATAAATTTTATATGATTTACATAAATATAATTTTTAGCATTCAAATGTCAAAATTAAACACAAATTATGATGCACGGGTCACCTTGTAATGATTAACCCATTATTTTAAAATAATAATAAAACACAAATTATGATGCACACCCAACTTGTAATGATTAACCCATTATTTTTAAAATAATAATAAATCTGGAGTATTATTTAAAAAAACAAAATGGAATACAAATTTAATGAAAGGCTAGATTTCTAGGTCGGATTATGATAAAAAACTTATAAAATGAGCGAGCATGGATTCATCTTAAAAAGACAGGTATAAGCTCCCACTAGTTAAAAGATCTGGTATAAAGATAAAAAAGACAGGTATAAGTTCCCACGAGTTAAAAGATCTGGTATAAAGATAGATTGATTCATCTTAAAAAGTCAGGTATAATAAGTTCCCACTAGTTAAAAGATCTGGTATAAAGATAGATCGATTCATATTAAAAAGTCAGGTATAAACTCCTACTAATTAAAAGATCTGGTATAAAGATAGATCTATGCTCGTAATCTTTTACTTGTACATTATGTGTCTGATCTTACCTGTTTTATCAATATAATAGCATTACACAACCACAAACATCTCTTGAAACTAGGCTGTATTGTTACACTAGTCCAAGGAAACCCAAAAAATTAAGATGAGATTTGACTTGCAATATTTTTGCAGAAGATTATTTTGCTACCACGCTAAGAAGAAATGGAAACTTCCTCATTTTCTCTACAAAGATATCACAAATATCATCACGTGGCTTCAAGAGAGCTAATGACAAATGTTAGAACCTTTATATAGAAAAATGGTACATTTGATAAGAGCTTATGGAAAAAAATGGTAAAGTGACATTTTATATTGGTGTTCTAATTAGCATACAGTGAGAGCACTCTGCTTAAGATAAAATATGTTTTGTCCTTGTGTAACTCCTTCGTTTTAGGTGGGGCCAATTAACATATGATTAGACCTTTAAACATGACCCAACACTCAAACAATCTTAATAGTAAACCAACAAAACCTCAATAAAACAGACATTCAGATTATAATAAAAAAAATTAAAATATTATAAAATTTTAAAAATAAAACAATTTTTGAATTATAAAAAAAATTATTTTAATTAAACATATTTAAAAATTTAATAGATTTTATGGGATTTACATAAATCTAATTTATTCCATTTAAATATCAAATGATTAAACCATTAATTTAAAATAATAAATAAATTTGGAGTATAAAAAAAAGAAACTGAATGCAAATTTAATGATGTGGATGGTGAAGGTTTTCTATAAGTTGATTAAGATTAATGCACAATTACAAGAACTCATCCATGGGTTATGACAAGCAGGCTTTGAAAATTTCTGACACATTTTCTGACACCCTTTTTTATCGCCGTTTAATTGTAACAGCATTCCAATCTAACGGTGCAGCGACGTTCTGAATTAAATGTAAGTGACACGTGTCACAAATATACCGGTGTAATTTGGTCGAGTGGACATTGAGAAGTCGTGGAACCCAATGAACGGAGGTGAAAATCTTTTCCATGGAGCAAAAAGCGTTATTGGCGACTCAATCCGTTCACTCCATTCGGCTCCAAGCTCTGTTTATCCTGCTTTTGCTGTTGCTCAGCTTGTCTGCATTCACCATCGTTTTCTTTCAATGAACAATCTGCTTCGCTTTAGGTGATTTCTACGAATGCTCCTCTCACTTTTGGTTCTTTATCCGCTGGTGCATCTAAGTCTTCACAGGCGGACTAACCTTCAGCATTTTCTTGCAGATCTGTGGTTTCAGCAGGGCATGCCCATGGAGGAGGAATAGTAGCTTTGCTGCTATCAAAGTTCTTTTCCTCCTTGCTGGATTTGAACCCTCGGGCCTTATGTAAATTCTTTAAATCCTATCTTTAAATTAGTTAAATTCTTTAATGCTGTGGTGCTTTAGACAAATTCTGATGTGGCGCATAGCGCTAATGCTCGCTATACTTATGAATTCTTTTATGTTTGTGTTCACACTTTTATGTTTAGGTTACACTCATAAAGAAACCGTATGACTTTTTTTTTTACAGAAATTGTGTACTGCAAAACGTATTTAACTCTACAGTTTACGAGTATATTGAAATTTAAATATCTAGTTTCCGAATTTTTGTTGTTTGATTTTTTCTCACATGTATAAAAGAATTGCAGATTGTTTGATTTTTTTCTCAGATATAAAAGAATTGCAGAGTCTCGAATGCTTTTGACGGATCTAATTTAATATGTGGTAATTCCCTTCCTCTTATTGATTTGATTTAATTATATTTGGATGCATTTCCAATAGCATATCAATTTGTTCACTTAAATTTAAATTGAACTTTTGTTGTTAGAGATAGCAAAGAATTACAGAGTTATTTAAATTTAAATTGAATATTTGTTGTTGCACAAATATTTCGACACAAGGCCGCAAGCAGCTCCATGCATGAAGGTATGGGTTCGTCGTGGTTCGTGGCTTAACATCCTTTTTTCAGCCATACAAGGCTCCTCCGCGCCCACAGAACGTCTCTGTTAAATTCTGTCTTTGCCACCCATTTGCGTTTTTTTTCCTCTCCGCCTCTGCCCTCTTGGGCATGAGGTGCTGCCGTTACACAGTCTACTTTCTACTCTTTCTCTCCGCACCGTTTCTTGGATGTTTCTCTGCACTCGGCTCTCTGGTTTCTACTAATGCTTCAATAGTTAATCATGCTAAAATCATTGTTGAACAGAGTTAAAGCTTCGTTTTACATTTACAGCCCCTGCACTGATATCCGATTCCGCATAGGGAGGTTTTGGTGTATTTTTCATGTTTATTGTTGTTGTTGTGACTGCAATAGCCACACAGAGACATAGAACCAGTGGTTTCTGCTTCCGGTAGTCCATAGTATAAGCTCTGTGAATTGCAAGCCTCCAACTCGTGTTCGAATCCCTCACTCTCCTCTCCCGGTATCGGCCTTTCGCCGGCACCCTTCCCGTAATATCACCGGTCTTTCTATTCGAATGAGAATTCCGACCACTGAAAATGGAACATCAATTCTCTGCTCGCATTCCTGTCATCCTTCCATGATCTGAAGTTTCTCGAGGCTAGGAACATGACATATTGACGGTGGTATCGGCTCTTTTCTGCCACCTTCTCAATTCAAATTGATCTTAGGATTAATGTTCCACGTCCTTGAGGCTTCCTTTTTGGGGATGGGGTACATTTTCACAGGTATCTAATTGAATTCAGTCCTCGCTGTCCTGACAATATCTTTGGGAATCCTTCTATAGGCTTTTTCTATCCACTGATTTCATCATCCAGGTTCATTTGGAGTACAATAGTACCCAGTGTCAGGCTTTCTACAACATTCTATATGTTTTTCTAATGGCGGTTGATAGTGACTCTCCGGCCACGAGGGCACTTTTTTCGGCTGCCATTGAGGCAGAGAAGGCACGTGAATCCTCTATTCATAATCCGAAATGGCATGCCACGGTGGAGGAGATGCTTCTTCCTTCTTATAAGACCAATCCTTCCCCTTTCTGCCTGGAATTGGAAGCGGACAAAAAGGGTCCTGTCTCCCCCAAATTTGGCTCAGATCATGGAAAAGGAAACCGCCAAAACAAAGCAAGGAATCCGGTCAAAACCATTCCATCTCCAAAAGCTGTCACTGTCTCTAGTGCGATTTTGTCTGAACGTATTGAAAGTCTTCAGAAGCTCTCACTCGTCGGGAAATGGCATTTTCCAGAGATGTCCGAGAGTGATATGAGAACATGGCTATCCTCAAAATGGCTCCCTCTGATTGGTTATACCCCAATCATTTCTAGGTTGATGAAAGACTGGTTCTCCTTTCATTTCTTAAACATAGACGACCTCGAAATGATTCTAAACAAACCTTGGGTCGTTGGCAGGAGCTTTTTGGCTTTATCCCGATGGTATGTGGGTTTCGACCCCCTCAAAAACACTCCATCTAACTGCATGATATGGGTGAAGCTTCCAAATTTACCGCTGGAATTATGGTCGGTTGAAACTCTAACGGAGATTGGGAATTCAGTGGGTAAATTTATTTACGTTGACCCTTGGGTCAGAGGCGAGAAAGATAAAAGGATTGCATGGGTGCTGATTGAAAAACCCTATAAAGGCGGATATCCGGAACACATTCAGATCAATTGGGAAGGCTCTACGATCTGCCAAAGGCTCGACTATTGGGGAATTCCTTTTCGGTGTTCTCAATGCCATCGCACAGGTCATCTTATAAACAACTGCAGGTATCTCCTCAAGCGGAATCCCAAGCGTTTTTCTCGCCACAGGGGAAGATCCAATAAATCAGAATCTTTGTCCGAAGACGCAGATGGCTTTATATTTCAACAGCCCTCTCAGGCGAAATCCTATTCTCAGTCCCGGTCGCAGGTGCGTGATATGCCCTCACCGGTACTGGAATGCTCCCCCATTCTGGAGCCCATTGAAGACAACCCGGTGCCCTCTCCATCTCCTATGAACAAAGGCGATTTTGTAGTTGGATCGCACCCTATCATGATTAGTTCAACGTCTCCCTCAACGGCCACGCCTTCCGCTCGTCTTCACAAAGGCAAGGAACCAATGCCTTCTCCTACGCCTGCAAACTCCCCATCTGAGTCTCCGATCAATAAATCGGACAGCGACATAGATCTCCTCCTCCAAAGAAATCCCCCAATCCTCGAGCCATTAACCATCCATAAACCTTCATTTCCCTCCATCAGCCCCAACTCAGCCAAGAATATCACTGTCCGGAAAAAGAAGAAAGGGGATTCACGCCATTTTAGAGGCAGAACTATCGCTTCTGACTATGGCATTACTAATCTCTCCCTTGTTGAAGTACCTATCTCTGATTCTCCTGCGCCACAGCCTCTTAGAGCATGCATGGCTGGACAGCCATCCAAATGACCTTTCTGACATCACTGAATATCAGGGGTCTGGGTGCCGCCCCCAAATTCCAGGCGCTAAAAGAGATTTTCGTTGCTGCTCGTTCTCATATCATATTTATTCAGGAAACTATGCACTCAAGTAAGGCATCCATTGCATTCTTTCGAAGAATGTTTCCATCCTGGTATATCGTTGCCTCTGACGCAGATGGATTGTCGGGAGGATTGGCAGTCATGTGGGATCCGATGCGGGTCAAGGCAAAGGCCTATAAATGCTGTGCGGGCATTCTTCTTTCTGCTCTGGTTAGAGGCCGGCCCGAGATCATAAATATTCTGAACATCTATGCGCCGTATAGGAACAAAATTTCCTTTTGGGATCTGCTGTTTGCCTCGGAGATCCTTGACATCCAATCTCTATTGATAGCAGGGGACTTTAATATTGCTTTAAACTCTAACGAATGTTGGGGTAACTGCAGGAAATTTGATCCATTTGCTGACAGACTTCGGGCGGCATTCCTAAACAGGAACCTGGTCGACATCACTCCTCAAAAGATGGTTCCTACATGGAACAATGGCAGGACAGGCTCGGGGTTCATTGCCAAACGTCTTGATCGTTTCATTATCAATGCCGGCATAATTGAGCAATGGGGAATGCCAGTTGCATGCACTGGTTTTGATTACACGTCTGATCACCGACCCATCTTCCTTGAATGGAGGGATAGGGATCGTAGGATGGGTTACTCGTTCAAGTTCAATAGGATCTATCTTGAAGACGAGTCTTTCCATGCCCTTATCACCAATAAATGGGGAGAATTAAAACTGGCGGAGCGGACATCCTTCTCCACCTTCCGCGACAAGATCCAATTGCTGAGGGTGGCGGCCAAGGACTGGCTAATTAAAAAGAGGAAATCGGACAAAAAGGCGCTTGATGATATAAAAAATGATCTGCGGTGCTTAACGGACTCGGTTCCCTTCGACTCTCTGTCTTTTGACCAAAAAATCCACTTCAGATCTTTGGAGAAAATGAAACAGGAATTGCTGCTCAAAGAGGAATCATCTTGGAGGCTAAAGAGTCGAGCGATTTGGCTCAAGGAAGGTGACCGTAACACAAGATTCTTTCACAATTTTGCAAACGGCCGGAGGATAAGAAATTCGATCTGGAGGATTAAGGACGAAAATGGATCCTTCGTTCATTCCCAACAGGAAATTGAGATGGAGGCAACGAAGTTTTTCCAGAAACAATATAAGAGGCGGCCAAATGAGATAAACGATGTCTTCTGGATGATTGAACAGGTACCTGTTATGTTTAACGAAGCCGACAATACAGAATTTCTTAAGGCCATCTCGGAAGAGGAACTTTGTCAAGTCATAAAAAAGTTTCATAAGGACAAAAGTCCTGGGCCAGATGGATGGCCGATAGAATTCTTTTCACACTTCTTCGACTTGTTCAAAACCGACTTGCTGAGCATGGCAGATGCGACCCGTATGTCGGGGAATATCAACAGCGCCCTCTCTGCAACCTTTATAGCACTGATCCCTAAAAAGGAACAGAACGATTCATTTGCTGACTTCAGGCCAATAGCCTTATGCAACATCCTCTTTAAAATCATCTCGAAGATAATCGCTGAGAGAATGAAGCCGTTTCTTAACTCCTTCATTTCCAAGGAACAACATGCCTTTTTAAAACACAGAAATATCCTGGATGCTGTTGCCTCGACCCAAGAATGTCTTTTCTCGGTTTTGTCCAAGAATACAGACGCTGCCATTCTAAAGATTGATTTGGAAAAGGCTTATGATTGTGTGGACTGGGGTTTCCTCCGCATCCTCCTTGCAAAAATTGGTCTGAATCCTCAAGGTATTAATTGGGTGATGGCCTGCGTAGAGAACGTTCAATACTCTGTCATTATTAATGGCTCCCCATCAGCTCCCTTCAAAGCGGAAAGAGGACTTCGTCAGGGATGTCCTCTCTCTCCTCTCCTCTTTATTCTGGTTATGAGCACTCTCAGTTCGCAGATCAACAAAGCTGTTGTAGAGCATAGATATGCCCCGATCAAGATATGCAAGAATATCTTTCTGTCTCATAATTTGTTTGTCGATGACATTCTAACTTTTGCCATGCTCTGCAAATCTAGTTGGACATGCCTTTCAGGTATCTTCCTGAAATTCCAATCAGCCACCGGTCTGCACATTAACAGGGCTAAATCCACCTTATATTACAACGGCACAAATCTAGAGCTTGCGCAATGGATTGCTACGCATTTTGGTGTCAATTTGGCATTAATCAATGATGGATTTAAATACCTGGGCTTCTTTCTCAAACCAAAAGCGTACCGGTATCAGGACTGGGTTTGGCTAATCGACCGTTTTTACAGGAAGATTTCAAGATGGGAGTACAGATTTTTATCCCTTGGAGGCAGATTAATTCTTGTCCAATCTGTTCTCTCCCAGCTGGCGGTTTATTGGGCTCACCTATTTCATCTGCCCGCTGCAATCATAAGGAAAATGGTCTCCTTATCTGCAAATTTTCTTTGGGGAGGACGCTCTCATCAGTCTAAGATCCATCTGGTCAAGATGGACCTCATTTCCAGGCCTAAACAATCAGGCGGTTGGGGCATCCTACATATGCGGTCATTTGGCTGGGCACTCTTATGCAACTCTCTTCGCAGGGGCGTTTTTGGTACCGGCACTTGGAGTGCCATAATCAATCAAAAATATTTGAGGGGCAGGCCTATGGTATATTGGTACAGGAATAAGACTCTCGGTTCCATGAGGGGTTCCGCTATTTGGCTTGGTTTTAAAAAGGTGCAGGCACTCTTCTTCGATTTTCTCAGATGGCGCTTTTCCTCTGGCTCCAATATAATCATTGGTGTAGATGCTACTGTTCATGATCTGGAAAAAAAGCTATCTCCTCATATGATATCTTTTCTTCACTCTCGGGGTATATTCACTTGGGACAAATTGATATTGTCTTGGTCATCCTCCTTGCCAATTTGGAAGAGTGCTGAGGATCTTGGGCTTCCTCCTTCGTTGCAACAACCTTGGGAGCTGGCCACTAAGTTTTTTGCAGACAAGGGAATTGTTCAGACAGGTGATGCCGATGAACTGATATGGTCCAAGCCAAATTCAACTCAGCACACTCGGGTCACTGATCTATATGTAGCTGCCTTGTCCAATCTTCAGCTGCGGCTTTTTCCAATCTTCCCCTACAAATTTTGGAAAGCCCACTGCCCGCTCAAGGCAATTTTATTGTCCTGGCTGCTTTTTTCTGATCGAAACCTCTCATGGGAGGTTTTACAGCGGAAGGGATGGTCAGGACCAAGCAGATGTGTTATGTGTCGACAAGCGCTGGAAACGAACGTCCACATGTTTTTTCAATGCCCAGCAACTGCACAAATCTGGTATGAACTTTCATTATCTCATGGATTTGCTCTACAGGTCTTCGCTTCTGTGCAGGAGGGTTTCAAGTGGTGGTCAGCTCAATGTCAAGAATGGCGAACTTTATTCATCATTACCTGTTGGTGTCTCTGGAAGTGGAGAAATGCATGCATTTTTCAGGACTCCAAAGAACCAATTCTCTCCTCTCTCATTTTCATATCGGCGATGCTTAATCCAACATGTTGATGTAACTGTTCTTTACATGCCTTTTTCTCTCTTCATGTTTTTATGTCTTTGCACAGGTTTTCTCTCCATAATGGTCGATGGTTTTTGGCACTGTTTTGTACCTGGCCATGCATATATCTCGGGTTCCTCCTCGATGAGCAATATCAGATGGGATTTATCCTCCCGGCTTCAGGATTCCCCTCCCTTTTCTCTGCATATGGTTCAGCAATTAATTGTCTGGCCTATGCTTATATTCTGTCTATTTCTGCATACTGTATCGTCTTGTGGATTTCCTTTTGGTCTTAATTGGCTCCTCTGCCTCTTCATGGCTTGTCGATTCCTCCGGAATGTTATTGGACTGACAGCTTTCGCCTGCTATATTGGCTCATATGTATATGCCTTATATTTCCTCAATATATAAATATGCTGATTTTCACTCTGAAAAAAAAATGTAGAATTTATCAATATGCCATTAGAACTGGCATAACTGTAGCTACACTCGAGAATCCGACACCTTTTGATCTCCCTTCTCCACTTTTGTATCCCTGCCCCAGTCCCTCACTTCATCGGAAACCACATTCAAGTTTTATAAATAGAACATTCGAAAAACACTTTGATCTACTGATTGGCTATCAGTGGCCCAATAGTTCTAGTGAAACATTTGGATGAATATATCCCTCAACTGTAGATAGCAGTCTTATCGTGGGAGTGGCCAGCACCAATTTCATGAAAAATGCCACCAATCTCGAAATCAATCAATTGTGACAGAGCTCTATCGATCCTGTTTTCATACCCACCCCAGCCAACATAAAACATAATCTATTGGGATATAGGATTACAAATAAGACCAATCCGTGGTCATCTTATTCTTATTAGTTCTTAGAGAGCCCATAGTCGCTCTTCTCCGATCGGCCGGGGGAATACCTACCTATCTAAAACGTTTTCTTATAAATTTGCCTGCTACACGTCTAGCCAGTTGCGAGACAGAGACAACAAAATTTGTTAAATTATAATATGGCACAATGCTAGTCTGTTTCCGAGCGAGGGAAGGGAAATAAGCCGTTCAATGAGTTTCTCCTCGTCCATCATCTAGAAAATGAGTTTTGCCCCTCTCGATTATTAATTCCTATAATATACGGGGGCGAATTATTTGCGTCTAGAATGGTATGGATATCGAGGTTCACCAGAAGCTCCCAAACAACGCCTATTGATCTAGCTGTGTATGATCGTTTGCATCCCAGCTAGCAGGTGTTGATGCACAAAGCTTTCATGCTAGTGTTTGAGAGGCCCCACTTTATATACACAATTGTGCCGTGTTCCATGGCTAAAGGACCTCAAATCCCAACCCTCCATTTTTCGATTAATAAGGTAATGTGTAGTGCCTTAAGTAATAATAGTAGGGCCCGTCGGATCATACATGCAAAGGATTCGGGTTAACCAATCGATACAGCTCGCCCTTTCATGCCGATCCCAAGAAGCATGGGGAAACATCCAACTCTATGTTTTATGGGAAATTTTTGTAGGTAAGCATGGGCAAGGGAGGTTTGACTTCCCAAGAGATAGATGTCAAGTCAAATCACCCATGCACCTCCTTTTAGATTCCCGTCTTGTGGTATCATAGTACTATTGTTGTTTCTTATGCAACATTTTTTTATTATATTATGATATATTTCCTTTTTGTGAATGCTTTTACATAACATAAGCACATGATGGAAACATAACAACCACACCATAATCCTAGCCCATCATGGGGACTCATACACATTCACTAGTCAGGCCTTGGCCTTGACCTTCGCACTAGGAATATTTACAATGCATTTACATTATTGACACATATGGTCCTTTAACAAAGCCCACATGGCTTGTATCCTATAACATAAACCACCTAATTCAAATAATACATGAATTCACATATTATATTCCAAGGGTCAAAACCGGGGTATTACAAGAACCTACCCAATTAGTAGAGTAGAAGATGTAGAAGTTTATATTGATAGGATAAAGACCGATTTTTGGGGTTAAAACCAAAAAGAAAGCTCTTCAGTCACAACTTTAGCCTCACAGCTCTTCAGTGATAGTGGTTACCTTGTAAGTACTTCCTTCAAGAAAGAAAGCAAGATGAGAGTGAAGGCCACATTCAAGGTGCATGGAGGGTTTCGAGGCAGAAGGTGTGCAATGAGAACGAACTACAAGCTCGAAAGTGCTAGAGTTACTCACTTTAGGAGATAAGTGCAATAGTTATTCACTTTAAGGGAGCCCAAGGCGCAAGAAGAATTAGTCTCTTTTTAAAGCATCCAAGTCTATGGCTTTACGCTATGCATCCTTAATATGTACCAACATCGAAGTCTATGGCTTTAAGCTATGCGTCCTTCGCAATATTGACAAGCTTCACGGTCCGATGGTTGCAGTAAGTCAAGACAACCCAAACAGTATGGCTCCTGGCTAACGCTCTACGGGTCTGGGCCTCGCAGGGCAAACTAGTAAATCAAACCCTTCTTTGTTGTGCACCCTTCATCGGTCATGAGGCGGGTAACTCAACCAGATTAGAGAGTCATGAGGCGGTTAACCCAACTTCAGGGCTAATAACTCAAATAGGATTGGTAAGTTGTACTGGTAGTGTCCCTAGTTCTTTTTTTCCTTCAAGGAAGTCTACATAATGGAATTTCAGTAGCATTGAACCTTTCCTTCATGAATGAAAGACATAACTCCATCATCTAGGTCCTTCAAGCCATTATTTGGATAATTCTTGGATAAATTTCTGAAGGCGAGTTAGAAGGCAAGTCTCAATCGGATTGGATCTATCTCGAACATATGTTAAAAACCTGCTTCAAAGGCCTTTATCAAACACGTTATTGCGACGTTATCCCTAGGGTGGGGTGGTAAATAGATTTTTCTTTCAGATAGGTACCTATCTTTTTGACTTACCGTTGCCAAGGAAGCCCAACTAACAACACCCCAAAGAAAGCTTACCTTTTACCAGGATGCTCTATTTCAAAAGATTCCTCTTGTCAAAGCAAATTTCGAGTCAAAGCAAAAGGCAATTTAGCAAAAGTCAGAAACGTTTGAATCCCACGATAACTCCACCTTACCACTCAGTGATAGCACTTACCGTCTTATTGCTCAGTGCCATTCCTTACCGCTGCTTGGGAGTTTCATTCGTTCGATTGGCTCCTCCATTTGAGACTAAGAATGAGATACATATGGTGGGAAGACGAGGCGAGGGAGGGGACTTTAGGATCAATTGGTCGAGTGCCATTCCTTATTGCTGTTTGGGAATTTCATTCGTTTGATTGGGAGATCTATCTCTTTCGACTCTATAGCGCACTATTGTCAATTTCCTTACAGTGCTTAGAGAGTAATTATAAGCGTACCGATAGGCTTTCAATAGGCTTAAGATAGGCTTTCCATTTGAGACATACGAATGAGAGACACACTGAGACTAAGAATGTTGGTACTGCTGGTAAAAGAGAGGGAGAGAGGTGTGGGTGGGGTGAAAGCGTAATGCTTTCTATATGTGCATGTGGTTTTGGAAAAAATGTATACATTCTTTGATGGGAGTTCCTTCTATTGTAGAGAGCTGGTCAAGTCTTCGGAGTGGGTGTGAATGGGTGTGAGGTCAGGCTTTACCTTCCAATCAATCAAAATCTTACTTATCTTGCTTCAGGAGCTGAGGAGCTACAAGAGGGATCTATGGTAGATCGTTCTCACCCGGCCTTACTCTTAACGACTTCTATCATAGGACTGCTATAGCACTGATATGAACAATAGCAAACATCCATCTGTTCGCTCTTGAAAGTCCCTTAAATTCCAACCTTCAAGTCCCCAATCCCCAAAACTTCAAGTCCCAAAAAGAAATAAATGTAGAAATGACTGTTCAAGGAGCTGCCTGGCTGTAGAAATGATTGGTTGTATAACTTTATGCTTTATGGATGTAGAATAACTATCGCTGAATCACTTTCCCCGCAGTGCTTGGGTGCTCCTCTTTAAATACGTATTATGGACTACAGAAATATGGCTTCCTTTCCTGTAATGTAGACCGGATTCCTACAATGTGGATTGATGGATTGGGAAGACCCATATTCCTACAATGGGGAGATGGTGTGGGAAGACTCTTATTCCTGCAATGTGGGTGGACAGTTCTATAGCAGTTCTCTAAGGGAGATTTGGAGGTAGATAGGTGTGGTAAGACCCAGTCCTTTCCTACAATCCCGGATTGGCTTAGGTACGATTGGAATTGGAAGATGATTAGCTATGGAAGATGAAATCTGGCTTCCTCTATAAACCCAGAATATGTCTCTGTCCTTTCAATCCAGAATAAGCCTCTTTCTTTTTGTTTCAACCTTGAATCTGCTTCTGTACCTTATCGGGAAATAGAACATGACCTTAGTTGTTAGCTTTGTAGAACACCTCTCGAGAAGCTAAATCGAAAAGCTAACTCGCCCATCATCTCCCAAGGTTAGAAAGCCAGAAGCAAAGGAAGCAAAGGAACCACCTAAGTGGGAAAAGTAGCTAGAATGGTATTCTATCGGATATTCTAATCAATAGTTGATTGAATCTCACTATATTCCATAGTTAATAGCCTGAGTTGAATCACTAGCATCAGTCACATTTGAACCAATCAAACAACCATAGTGAGACTTCCTTCCTAAAGGACCGTCCCCCTGATTCCCTTCCTCATCGACCAAAAACGACTTGTTCATAAAGGCCTTATCTTTGGTGTTAAAAGCCTTATCTAGGTTTATCTAGCCTCCTACTCGATAACAACCCATTAGGCATCTATGGGACCTTCATCTAGGGGAGCATCCTCACACTTTGACCCCTTATTCCGTAGAGTACTTTCCTACTATAGCTCCGAAATTTCTTGATTCTTTTCACCTTAACATGAATATGCACATCTCCGAGTACTTTCCCTCTATCACTTTTCTCCTTGCTCTCCTAACGTCAAGCAAGCGGGATCCTTATAAACAAAAGTGCATCTCTGACCGAGTACTTTCTCTTGGTAACTTAGATACTTATCTATCCTTTGACTCTAGAGCTCTTAAGACCACAATCTATATGTAATGACATATATAATATATATCATTCCTATTCCATTTGGTCTCACTTGCTTGCGCAACCTCGCAGTTTTAGTAGCGGAAAAGAGAAAATCCACTACTAAATGCCATCGCAGTTTTAGTAGCAGAAAAGATAAAATTCACTACTAAATGCCATCGCAATTGTATTCCCAGAAATGCCTTTAGTTACTTGTTGGGTGGGGGGGTAACCAAAACCATCGCATCAACCATTGCAGTTGTATTACGAGAAAAGCTCAAATCCACTACTAAATGCCATCGCAGTTGACTGTCGCATTGATATCTGATCTCGACCTTAGCGACACTTCAATCATCTCGCCTTAGCGGTGACACAAGCAACTCGCCTTAGCGGAGGTTTGAGCCCTTCCATTTTTTAACCACCTATTTTTGAGGACGGAGTTTTATAGTGTTTTAGTAGTACAACTCCATCTTCAAAAGCTCTAGGAAGATCTTAGCTAGTACCGTTGAGCAGAACCAGTTACATAGTACGAGTCATTCCCTCCAATCGTGATTAGTGCACTTGGTCAATCATCTAAATTAAAGTTTCGATACCGAGGGGAGCAACATATGGGGGTGGAAAAAAGCTACTTGTATTTATCAGTTTAGGGTGGAGTCCTTTCATCCTTAGGAGCTTCGTAATTAGTTGATTATTTAGAGTAAGTCGCTTCTATTACTTAAAGTGGTTCTCTAAGAAAGGATGCCACGTATAAAGCCTTCGCTGACGGTGGTTCTTTAACTGGGTATACTCCAACTGGTCAGTCTCTATGTCGATCTCTGGCCCCACCAGAGCAAGGAATGAAACAACCTTAAAACCGGGGCAAGAACCCCTACCTATTTCATTTCGAAAGCCATTAACCCGCCTTGACAGGATTCCTTCCACTTATCAAGCATATTACTGGGGCCAACATCCTCACCAGTTCCAGGTTATTGACTTGAATCCCTCCTTGTTCTCAAGCTAGTAGCCCCCAACCCGTCCTGTATCCAAATGTTGTTGCCCTAGTGCGTGTTGGGTGACCACCCAGTAGTAGCAATAACACCAGCATCTGAGCTATATCCTGCACTTCCATAGTAAGCAACACCTGAGATGAAAAGATGAAAGTGGTCTCATTATACAAGTGGTTTACCCTGTCCCTTGATAAGTCTGATAGAGTTGAAGAAAGTTTCAACCCTATATTATGAGGTTAGGTTTCCCCATTCTGTCTTCATCCAAAATTCAGTAAGTAGTGAAGGAGAAGTGGATATAGTAGTTGTTTCTCCTTGCCCTTGAGATAAGCGGAAAAAGTACCCTTGAAGTCAGAAGTGGATATAAGTGGTCTCATGACACATATATAGAGTATCAGTGTTAAGACTTGATATATTATTTGAATGGGATCATCAGGGAAATCCCTCCTGTCAGTCAAACTACGGGTCTACGCTACCCTTTTGGGGTCCGCTCGCCCTCTTGTTCTCTCACGGAGGTTTTCCCTTCTTCTCCCTCGTCCTCTTAAGAAGGAATATACCCATTCTATCCTTTAATTAGAGAGATAGGAGCCTTGGGAGAAGCTCAAATTTCCCTCCGGGGGAGCTCAGATCTAGCTCAGATTCCCTTATCCTATCCTAACAATAAGAGAGATAGGAGATAAGGAACATTAGGATCATGATTAGCGGTAAGTTCCCCTTAGCCTTGATTGATTTGATAGCGTTGTTCCCCTCTTAATCCAATATAAGAGAAGCTCGTGAAGTGGTTAAGAGAAGGTCATTAAGTCAGGTCCTTGAGAGAGGTTATATCCGTATAGAAGTACCCTAGCTAAGTCTGATAGAAGAAGTGGTATCCTGAAGAAGCCCTATCTTATTAGGTTTACCGCCATATCTCTGTTTAGGCTTGTGGTGTCATGCGGAGCCAACAACCATCATTAAGTCAGAAGCGGATAGAGTTGTTCCCCTCTGCATCCAATCAATAGAAAGGTAAGTAGTGAAGCAGTTATAGTAGTTGTTTCCCCTGTCTCTTCCTTAGAGTTTCAACCGATAAAGTGGTATCATGAAAGAAACGGTTCACCCTACCTTATATGTTCCAATCTTAATCCAACCAAAGGATAAGGAATAAGTAAGTCATTCAGTCAAGTAGCCTGAAGAGAGGAGAAGAGAGGCTCATTTAGTCAGTGACATCATATTTGGTTTCCCCTGTCCCTTGATAAGTAAGTCTGATTAAAATAAGCTAAAAAAAGACCCTTTATATTGTTGAATTGAAGTCATAGTCGCAAGTCAGTCTCCTTGATAGAAAGTATATTGACAAATCACCTAGAGATATAAGACATATTTGCTTAATAACTTCATCTAAAATACAACCTATATCTTGATATAAGGAATGCGTCATATCAGCGGTATTCAGTCCTAACCTTGATATCTCTGTATAAAACACTTACTATCTTAAAGGACAATTACACTTTCCATCTCCTATAGCTTGATATTCGGATAAGGACAGATAAGTTGAGAAGTCTGATAGTGAGGTTACTTGCCTTCTCGTCGAACTCGCTTCGCTCAACATACTCCCCTCCTCGAAGCTTGAAGCGGTATCCCTTTCTCTTGTCCCTCTCTAGCCTAACACAAGCATGAGTTTCCTACTCTTAGCCTAAGATATCTGGAGCTCAGAACAAGCACGAGATAAGTAAGAAATAGGAGCTCATATATAGTATTTACCCTTCCATTAGCCTTAAGACTTGATATCCTTATTAGATATCCTTAAGTCAGACCTTGATAAGTCCGATAGAAGTCGTGGTAAGTTGGTCTGTCCCTTAAGATATTCTATATCTCACTTTACTCGATCTATATGTGCTAGATTTGATGAAGAACTTTATATGCATAAATAGCCTATATCTGTATATCAAGTATGTCGGTTATGAGATCTCATTCAGTTAGGTCATTAAGTTAGAAGAAGCGGTTAAGAGACACATATATAGAACGAGAAAGCGGTATCATGAGGTGTCCTGCAGAGCTTGTCCTACAGAGCCCGTGCATTCCCTCCGGGGGTGTTCCCTCTTACCTATCCCCACCCCTTCCTTAACAATTAGATAAGAGAGAAACTCAGAATCCGAAGAGTCCTAAGAAGTGGTATCAGAGCCTTAAGAGCCTTAAGAAGCGGTCCTAAGAAGCAACAGATATGGTTGTTTACCCATGCTAAGTCCGATAGAAGCTCATTAAGTCGGTTAAGAGAAGCTCAGGAAGTCAGAAGCGGTAGTTATGTCCCTTTCTCTTCATCCCCTGTCTCTTAATCCAACCACTAGCCTTAAGAGTGGAGCTAACGACCTCTCTCTCTAGCCTAACTCAGATATAGGAGCCTTAACAGCCTTAAGAAGTAGCCTAAGAAGCGGTATTAAGTAGTTAGGTTTCCCCTGTCTCTTCTCTCTTTATCTGCCTTAAGAAGGATTGGGGAAAAGGCACATTAGGATAATGATTCTAGCCTAACTGGACACTCTTACCTTATTATAGGGCCTTGGCCTCTCTTTTCCCCTCTTACCTCGGCCTATACCCTCTGACCCTACCTGTCCCCCTACTCATACCCTCTGGCCTAGGGGACTGATATAGGGCAAGTGCATCTTGTCCTTATAGGGCCTTATCCCCTTCATATAGGGCAGGGGCTCTTTCCCTCTTACCTAAGGCCTTGACCCTCCTACTCTTACTGCTACAAGAGCCTACTCTTCCCTTATTATCCCCTCTTTCCCTACTCTTAGCCTAAGATCTAGGAGCTCATATATAGGTCAAATTCCTAACCACCTTGATATAACTCATTCAGTCCTATCCTTATTAGATTTTGTGAAACTTGCTATTGAACTCATAAGCATTCCTCCTTGCCCTTGATAGACAGTATATTGGAAAAGAACCTATCCTTCAGATATAGAAATCCCTCATAACTTGATATCAAATCAAGCCCTTATCTTGCTATAAAGAATGACATATATCAAATTTTCCCTTGATCTTATATATCCGTCTATAAGGAACTACCCTTGCTATATTCTTTGATTTACGTACTAATATTGCTCTCAAATCTCACACCATAATCACATAGGTAACATACTCGTATCGAACGCGACCCAAAGGGTACTGACAAAAGGCCTGGAGATAGAACGAGTGGATCTCTGACAGTGTGGGTATTGTTTCTCCCTGTCAGCAATGGTGGTATACTTCAATCGTACTGGAGGGGTATATGACTGAAGGAACCTATGGTTATAGAGCATTCATTGAGGACAGATACAAGGAGTTACCTGCTTGAACCTCCTTACCCGAAGTAAGGGGCTTAGGGTTTCTCCTCATGACCTGTCTTATCTCTATAGCTAGAGGGTGGCAACACCTTGAATAGGTGGGTTTCAGGCACTATCTGGAAATAGAGAAACTAGGTTGAGCGGGCTATTTTAAGGGCAGGGACAGGGGCTGTATGAGATTGAGGTTTAGCGTAGCATTCACCGATAAATGTCTCACTACAACTGTTCTATTTTTCGATAACTAGGTCCTTTATATGGATGCATTGTCCGATAAAGTTCTCCTACTAGGTCGTATTGTTTGATAGAGTGATCCTACTAGGTCGTATTCGCCGATGACTCTCTTTGAAAAAGGCCGAAATAAGACGCATACATTCTTACCCTCCTAATAGGGATGTTCCCTCCGGGGGCTGTCCTCATACCCACTGATACCCTGATATAGGGTAGGGACATCTCCTCCTTATATGGCCTTGAACTCCTTATAGGGCCGAACCTATAACCTCAGACCTTTAGAGGGCCTTATCCCCCCTACACTTATCCCCTCCTGACCCTCCTACCTACTCTTTACCCCTACTCTTAGGGCCCTTAGACAGAACCTACTTGACATATCAGAAATGTAGTTTCTCGTTAAGAAAGAAAGGCTCATGATAGATTCCTTATTCGGGTGTGACTTCTACTCTGGGGTTACTCAAAAGAAGCCACTTTCTTCAGCAAAAATGCATTTGATCCCATTCATCTTAGGGATTATACCCTCCATCCCTCCTTATAGGGCAGGTGCATATCCTCCATATAGAGCCTTACCCTCTCCATATAGGTCCTATACCTCCCTACCCTCCATATAGGGCTATTCCCTATGGACCTTATAGGGCCTTCCCTAGGCCAGACAAGCAGAGGAGACCATATAGTAGGGCCTTACTTCCTCTTACCTAGGGACAATCTTGGCCCACTCTATACCCTCTGACCTAGGCCTACTCTTCCCCTCCTTTTTTCTCAGCGTTGTGTGTAGGTGGGAAGCCCTTTTCCCTCTCAAAAGTGCTTGATGAATCTGACAGTGTCGGGAAATGCAAACCTCTACTATAGAACATGAGTATACCCTCTTAACCCTAGGGGACTCTTATCAGGGAATGAAACATCTTGTCGGGGAATAAGGACCTTTTCTCGGGGTACCTATCGGGGAATGCAGACCGCATACCTCAAACCTAGGGCAGGGGCATTGATAAGAGAGACAAGGAGACTATCACTTCTTAGGGAATTAAGACCTCGAATTTCTAAGGGGAATAAGACCAATCAATCTGGGAATAAGTCCTTGACTTTAAGGAACATTAGGCTCAAGCAGATAGAGTTTCAGCCTTAAGAAGCAGCCTAAGAAGCAAATAGAGAGTTCAAGCCCTATATAAGAGAGACAAGGAGACTCTCTCTCCTAACCTCAGATAGAGGAGCTAAGATCTAGATAAGAGACAAATAACAGTAGTCTAGACCCTCTGAGTATCCCCTTCATATAGGGCCTTGACCTCCTGACCTTTCCCTCTTTAGGGGTGCCCTGCAGGGGCCGGACAAGCCTTCGTCTCCCTACAGGACATATTCGTTTAAGCCCTTGACCTCCCTTTACCTGACAAGGCTGGACAAGGAGACTCTCTCTCTAGCAGCCTAACTCAGATATAGGAGCCTTGATACAGATACTTTGTTTCTCGGTGATGTTCCTAGGTGTTGGACCATTTTCCCTCTAGAAAATTCTCGGCGAATCTGACAATAAGGAAGTTAGGAGCTCAGATAAGGAATCATGAGACTCTCTAACTAGCCTAAGGGAAAGATATAGGTCCTCTTACCGGAGATATAGTCCAGCTTACCCTTCATATGGGACCTGACCTACTCTTATTGTGTACCTCTCCCCTTCCCCTCTTACTTAGGGCCATACCGCTTACTTTGACGGGCCCAAAGACAAACCCTACTTGATATAGCAGAAGTGCTTTTTCTCCCACTTTCCCTCTGGCCTAGGGGATTGATATAGGGCAGGTGCATCTCCTCCAAGCCTTTACCCTCCATATCTTACCAACTCCTACTCCCTCTTTCCCCTCCTACCTAGTCTCCTACCCCTACCTACCACTACAAGAATCCTACTCTTGTCCTCCTATATAGGCCCAGTTCACTTCGCTCACTTCAGGTCAGATAAGGGGCATTGAGAAGTAGATCTAGTTTAAGGAGATAAGCCCTATATAAGGAATAGAGTTTAAACAACTAAGCGGGTATAGTTGAAGCCCTTTACTTATAGCCTTAAGGAGAGGTTAAGATAAGCTCATTAAGTTAGGTCAGATAAAGGAGCTCAGATAAGAAATTAAGGCCTAACCTTGATATAAATAAGGAATTCTGGAGAAGCTCAGAGATAGAGACAAAGAGAAAGAATTTTGGCATTGAAAGATAGAACCTACTTTATTCATCAAAAAGGCATTGAATTGCTTGATATGCTTTTGGCATGATAGATTACTTATTCGAGTTAAGGCTTCTCACCGGGGTTTCTCAACAGACCCTACTTTATATAGCAGAAATGCAGTTTATTGCCTCCTACCTAGGGCAGGGGCATACCCTATAGTCCGGCCTACCTACTCTTACTCGATAGATCTTCCCTACTCTTTTCCCCCCTACAGGAGCATATCCTTACCTACTCTTACCGACTCTTAATCTTCTGACCTTATAGGAGAGCAGATAGAGAGTTGAAGTCCTAACCTTCATGAGGAGATTCTCTCTCTAGCCTAAGGATCTTCATCGGAGAATGGGAGAATGCATACATCCTGTTGGGGAATGCATACCCCATACCTCAAAACTCTATCGGGGAATGTGACCTACTATATTGGCAAATGCATCCAGTGTGTTTTAGCATACTTAGCTCTGAGGGAATAGGGTTAGCATGGTTAACTTTGGTAGGGTGCTTTGGCAGATCCGGGACATGGGCCGACTTAACCCCCTGGCAGACCAGTTCAATTACGTAACCTCACCTATAGGAACGAAGTAGCTCACCTGACTTCATGGCCCCTCACCCAGGGTTTAGCCATGTTGACTAGGGGTGCGGAGAGGGAAATTCCCATCATAAACCTGGCATATTCATTGGTTATCAATTCGATATCTTAAGATTGGGAAATGAATTAATGAAAGGTGGCGTTTCCCCGTCCAACCATACGAGCAAACAAGATCAATCGTACAATGCCTTGAATTGGGGAAATTCACTTCTGAAAGGTGGCGTGGCTACCCCGCCCATTCCTTTAGTGGACCACCCCACATAAGTGGGGAAATGAACTAATGAAAGGTGGCATTGCTAGCGGGCATAGCAGTAACACAACTAGGCATAAGTAATACAAATAATCTCAGTCTCACCCCCAACAATGAGCCTTGGGGGGGAAGGTGAATCTTAGTCTCACCTCCAACAATGAGCCTTGGGGGGGTTGGCTCGCCTTCGTGTTCCCGGCTCGTGCTTATTTCCTATGTTTCTTGTCTCCAGTGGTCCAGTTGAGTTGGAGTTATAGATCGAGGTTGATCGACCTTTCTACCAATACCGGGACCAAACTCCTTGCCTCTACCTTTGCCTTAATCAATCCTCCGAAGTTTGATAGGTCAATCTATGATCCAAAGATCCCGGCCATACAACCTTCTTTCCACGCCTAGCTTTCACTCTCTTTGATTACTCTTCATCTCGTCCAGTGTTACTTGGGAGCGGGAGTGAAAATTGGAGCAGGAGCGACATTTTCAAAAGCTCTCGGTTTGGGAGCGAATCCTGGAGCGATTTTTATATAATATATATATATATATATATATATATTATTTTATATTTTGATACATATATGTCAACAAAAACATGTAGAATGATGAATTAGATATAAAAAACATAAAAAAACATAGATTGATCATTGAACCATATAACATCAATCATCTAGAAGTTATAATCTTCATCAACCACGTCCACAAGTTAGTAACATACAACATATTGAGTTTTGTGAATCATGATTCATCAATCTTAAAGTTTCAACTTCAAGCTTTCAAAATTGAAAATTCATTATATAACATTTATTATCGTTGATCACCAAAGTTGTACTTGTAAGCTAAGTTTAACCATTACAAGAAATAATATCTAACATGAAATGAAATGTTATAAAATGAATTATGAAATGAAATGAAACAACTCTCACGAAGCATCATATTCATAATTCAGAATCATTACCAATGAGTTATAATTGCCAACTTCAAACTTCAAACTTAAATTGTCACAGTCATATATTGTTTAAAAAAAATATCATTATGATATGAAAGAGTCAAGAATCAACAGTTATGAAAACTAATAGAAACTAGAAAAGACAAGTAAACTGTAAATCTATTATCTACTACTACAATAGGCCCTTGCCACGAGAAGTGTCTAATGTATGAGCAGGTCGTGGTGGTCTTCTAGGAGTCTCCCGCACAGACCGACGACCAGAACCAGAAGGCACATGCCCTCCACGTGAGGGTGTAGATGGAGGCGGCGACAACAAAGGAACAAGACTCATAACTCGAGCACTGCTACCGGATGGTGGAGGTGGCATGGTTGTTGCTTCATCTTCCTCTCTTATAAGTTCCGCTTCCAGTTCTTCAAGATGTATAGTGCCATCCTCCAAATTATCATCCTCTGGGTGGTTGTCCCAAATTTTATATGTTGGATCCTCATAAGCCTGATCACAGTAATGACTCAACAACCTCAAGTTGTAGTGCACATAAACCAAGCTTTTTGCCCGGTTTTCATCGAGTCTGTTTCTTTTCACATTATGTATGAAGCTGTAGGTGCTCCAACACCTCTCTGCAGAAGAAGTATTTACAACTTACGAGAGAACTCTTTTTGCTAATTTTGGCAAAAGTCCATGGCCGCCATATGATTCCCAGCATGTGAGAGCATCAAATCTGTCTCTATCTTCCATTGCATGAAAGGTACCAAACAAACCAGTGTAACTGAAGTATCTGCCTATTTCAAGATGCGCACTAGCACATTCCTCCCTGTCAGGTATCAACTTTTCTAATGCTTGCAAATATCCTATAGATACCTCTTCATCTATATGGGGTTTGGCCCTAACCCCACCCCCTGGTGTAGGTTGGCCCAACCAAGATGTAGAGTAGTATTTTGGCATAAGGATATATGCCAAGCAATATAGTGGAACATTAAGTTTATTCCACCGTATACACACACAATCGTGAATCAATTTGTACAAGTTGGGATCATTGTTATGAACAATTTTATTTGCCTCAACATGGTATCCATCTGCTCATACACCTCGCCAATCACTGGTTTATCTGTATTTGCAAATCGAATCATGTGATAACTCGGCTTGGTGAAATCCAATACTTGATTCACATGTGCCCAAAACATACCATCAAGAGCGGCCTCCTCTACCTGTTCAAAACCTTGCCTGTTAGTTGCATTTGTAGCCCTTTCCTTTAATACCTGCCAGTGTGGACTTGATACCATGCTAGCCAATGACTCTCTTACCTTCAAAAGGCACCTGAAGGTGAGGTAATAGCTACCAAATCTAGTCCTCGCAATCTTCAACAACTCCAATCTTGAGTGACTGCGGAAAAGGCCATGGGTATTGCTATGATTTGTAATAAATTTTATCATTTGTTTGCCTTTCTTGTACAAATCACCAATCCATTTGTATTGTTCGTTTTTGTTCTTAACAATATCATGCATCAAAAGGTTCATTGTGTGAACCAAACACCCATACCCAAATATGTTGGGGTATTTATCCTCAATAATTGCTCCTGCTGCCTTACAATTAGGAGCATTATCGGTGATGACTTGGATGACATTGTATGGCCCAATACGGTCAATTGTTTCAAGTAATGGTTCTGCAATGTTGATGGCAGTCTTGAACTTGTTTGAGTAATCATATGCTGAAAGAAAGATGGAAAGATGGCACCACTAACAGACACAACAAGAACATTTATCAGTGGCTTGCCTTTTACATTTGTCCATCCATCAGATACAATGGACACCCCATGGTCAGTCTAGGAACTTGTCATTCTATTCAAAGAATGTGATATTTTTGCTTTTTCATGATCAAGTCCAACGGTTCTTGCCTTGTCATAGCCAGGGCTCTTGTATCCTTTAGGGGCATCATTTATGGCAGAAACCATTTCGTGCCAATAAGGTGAGTGAAGAACATTGAATGGTATCCCACATGCATAGAGAAACCTGGAAACTTTTGAATCCACATCATTCCTACACCCTTCATCAAAGAAATATGATATGGTTCTACGCCTTAAACCTGGTGACCCTGTGCCTCCATATCCACTGCCTTGGGAGGATGTTGAAGGAGTTCTTTGTGCATGTGATTGTGAGCTTGGTTCAAAGAAACCCTTTGATTTTTTAGATTTGTATTGGGCTTCCTCCTCTTCCCTTATGTATTTGGCTCTATCTGTTGCTGACACACCTGTACAAGTTTTGATTCCTATTTGTTTATCTCCATCCCATGGCATTTTCCCACAGAGGTGTTTTCTGGCATAAGTGTATGAACCTGTGTAATTATTGTTGCAATGGGGTCAATGAAATTTAGTGGTTCCACCCCCTTTCCTTGCTTCAGGCTTGTTAACATATTTCCACAATGGGGTTTGGTCTTGTTTAGTTTTTTGAGTTGACTCATGTTCACTGTCCTCCAGCTCCTCCTCACCAGGGCTTTCATCAAATCCACTATGTCCCCCTTCTTCATCCCCTTCTTCATTTTCAATTTCAACCTTCCTTTTTCTACTCTCCAGCACCATAACAACCAAAAAAGGAACCAAGAAGAAGAAAATGCCAAGAAATATAACCATGATGTTTGAAATTTGAAGTTTTGAATCTGCAAAATTTAAAAAAATGGAATGGGAATGGGAATGGGAAACAAAGAAAAATTTATTTATTTATTTAGGAATAAACATTAAAAAAAATTGCTAGACACTCTATTCAATATTGTAGAGCCTACCTCTTTGGTGTCCATTCTCCCCTTGCAAGCTCTTCAATCTCCCCTTGCTTCTTGCTTTCTCTTGCTCTCTCACTCTTTTGCTCCTTGCTCTTTTCTCTCTCTTGCTCTCTCTCACTCTCTCCTTGCTCCTCACTCTCACCCTCTCTCAATCTCCCTCTCTCAATCTCACTCTCACAATGATGAAATGAAACCCTCCCTCCCTCCCTCACTTTAAATCTAAAAAAACCATTTTATTTTATTTCATTATTATTTATTTACTTTTTTCGCGGTCCGCTCCTGTCGGTCGCTCTCGTCGCTTTGGGAGTGATTTTTATAACCCAGGAGCAGTTGGGAGCAATCGCTCCCTGACCACTCCCGAGTTATAAAAATCGCTCTCGGAGTGTTGGGAGCGACGCTCCCTGCTTCACTCTGGAAATAGGCAAGGAGTGCAATTTTTTTTTACGAGAGCGCGCTCCCGACCTGCTCCCGCCTGGGGCGCGGATTGGGAACGGGATCGAGGGGGGAGGGGTGCTCCCCCGTAACGCTGATCTCGTCAGTGCAGGGCAGGCATAATGAGATCCATTTGACCTATTCACGGATGGCCTAATCCAAGAGCTACTTCAAAACAGTACGATTAGTAGTAGGGGTTTGGCTTAGCCTAAAGAACTAAGGGATAACCTTATTGGTAGCAGGTATTCGTTCATATGCAGAATGAAACAGGTGCAAAGGAAGTAAGCCAAAGCCAAAGAAATAAGTCTAACTTCACCCCTAAATGCGATTAAATATGTGAGGGGAAATGCAACTGGAAATGACAATGGAATCAATGGTTGGCTGGGGCAATGGTTGAGGGAGAAAATGAACCCAAAATAGCCGCATAATATTGTAAAATAAGGATTTCCATAATTCTCCTCTAAGAAATCAAATCTCAGAAATGTGTTTCGAAATACAATGATTTCTATCCCGAAAGGCAGGCATAGTATCGTATCATAAGCGACTTCCCTGATTCTCCTCTAAGAAATGTGTTGAGAAATAGGTATGGTTTGACCAGAATTTGTGTTATCCCAAAAGTAGGCAACTACAATCTATAGTGCATTCTGTCTGTCACTATAGATCTACGTTTCGTTTGTGTAGGTTATTCCCGAGAAAAGCTCAGTTAAGACCTTTCAAGACCTCTTGATTGAGGTTATCCCAGAATGCACTATAGATCCTTCCCTTTTCCTCTAGCTAGCTAGGTTTTACCCATAGCGAAGGTAAGGGATTACCCTGAGCTACACAATGGTCTTTATCCTCATAGAGCTAAGGTGAGGTCCTGAAAGATAAGGTATTACCTGAGTGAGCTAGCTCAGGGCTTTGAGGGTTTGTACAAAGAGGCTTGAGAAGGATGGGAACTAATACCAATGAAGGAAGGGGACTAACTGTACACAAATATTGATTGATTTCTTGTGGGATTATTCTTGATTATTAAGGTATCGGTCTGTCTCCTTCCCTTAAAGTATCGGTATCCCTCAAAGTAAAGGAAAGATGGGTACAACGAAAAGAAGATTGGCTAGCTAAGGTTGCAAAACAAATACATATTGGTTGGAAGAAGTAGCTGGCCGAGCCTTTTTTCTCTTCATCTTTAGAGACCAGGCCAAGACTTTTCAGCCCTGTCGGAATATATCACTAACGTCACAAAGCGGTTTCGCATTCAATAGTTACTTATGCACCGCGAGCTAGTAGGTCACCTCCTCTCGGGCGGGCATGATCGATCCTAATCTACTATTTCGTTCGTCGAGCCTACGATTCCACTCCATTTCCACTGCGCGCCCTCCGCTTCCCGTTCCAAGCAGTATTTAGTGTTGTTCGTACAATTCTACATAACACCGGTCATAATTTGTGTAGGCTTGAGCGAGCATAGCGAAGGGTTCTCCTTTTCCCGTAACGAGAAGGTTATACCTTCTTGAAAGGTTTCAGGGATCAAGGAATGAATTGATTGAGCGAAGGACCCTCCCACCTAGTTACCTGGCACGCTAACTCTGCTTTACTATAACGTTCGCTAACTAATGGGGCCGAGGAGAGAAGTCAGCGAGCACAGACCTCAACCTTATTATATCATTTCAATACGCCCACATTGTCAAATCACCTCAGAGAGAGGAATTATAGGCACTCATTCATATCTTCCTTCGGGCAACAAACATACTTAACTAAGGTATTACCTGAAGCTTAAGTTCCTGGTATTACTTGCTTGAGTAGAGCATGATGAACTATATTTATTCCCCTCAAAGCTAATACGTTAGTTATCCCTATCTTTCAATATACCTATGTTACGCCTAGCTTTCAGCATAGCCTCAACACGTTACGCCTTACCTTACCTTCCCCTCAAATAACTAGGGTTATCCCTTCCTTTACCGTAGCGAGAATATTCTCCCCTCCTTATATCTTCTCTCTTATTTCTTCCCTTCACTCTTGGAGAGGGCCCTGCTTCAATAAGACGATGGATCTAGAGCTCGTCTCGGATTCGATGATAAAGATTCCACCATCGCCATTTATTCCCACTCCTATCTTTTTTTACTCTTAACCACCGACACCCTTCAACTATTTCTATGGTCAGCTAGAAGGTGGTCAGATGAGTCAGCTAGCTCAAAAGGGAGGTATCGGTAGGGTATACGCAATACACAAACTAGATTGGGGAAGGTAGGAAATAAGGACGGAGTTGTACTAATAATTTTCCCTATAACTCCATAGGGATCAGCATATGTTAAAACCATAAACTCAAAGGGTTCTTCCTAAGTTACTTTAAGTGGGGGAGGGGTGGTTATCAACTTAGGAATGCGCGGGGTAGCCATGTCACCTTTCTGTACTGAATTGACCCGACTGAAAGTCCTCTATTTTATTGGGGTAGGGGCCCCAATAAAATGGAGTAAGCTTGTATCCTCGCTTCGTGGTACGACTAATATGACTCTGTATGGGCAACGCCACTTTATCACCCTTTCAATTCCCATCTGGATAGGCCACGTTCACATTCTCTATCATCCCAAGGCATACGCCACTACCAGCCCAAGGCCACTTTCGCAATGAGGGAATGAACCAGCTACTCGATACGCCACCCGTTCAATCTTGAATTTACCATCTCTTGGGTTGCTACCTTTCAGTTACCACGCCACCTTTCTGTATTGAATTTCCAATCTCGAGTTGAGGCTGAAAGTAAGCAGTATAGAAGCAAACACGTGAGCACTATCTATCATCTCCCAATGCCACCTTTCTGTACTGAATTTCCCCCCCTTGACACGGGTGGTCCACAGGATTCATAACTACTCCTCAACCTTCATAATGCTCACCCATCCGATCCAGCTTGACTAGTTCTATTGCTCGAATGAAAAAACCTACTCGATATTTCAATTATCGCTTGGCAGTTCCCAGATATGAAATAAACGTCCGGGTTTCTCATTGTGGCCAATCCACATGGCCTCCTCTTGCGATCGATTCTGCTACGGTACCCGCCGCTCCAGCTAATTGCCCACCTTTTCCAACTCATATTTGTACATAATGTATAGCCATTCTTAAGGGCATATATTCCATTCCCGATTTCCCAATTCTCCACATCCTAGGTCTCTCTATTCCACCATCTGGTTTGTGTTCCTTTCTCACATAGCATTCAAAATAAATGATTTTATCAAGTTACGTCAATACTTCTGGATAAAGTAGGAGACCTTTGAAACATATTTTTGACATATTCTCACTGTCTAGCTCCGAGTCCGCCTCTGACCATCAAATAAAATGTAAGTAACCTGTATTTCCCTTCGTAACAAGGGGTCCTCTACCTCTGCCTCATACAATCTAGTCTTATCCATATTTTAATCTTTCTGGAGCCAATGATTCTATATGAGTAATTTTGAACTCAATCACTTCCCTTGCCACTTAGTTATCTCATTCAAATAAATCATTAGAGAAAGGGGTTGGAGAAAGTATTTAGTGAAGTCCATGAGCAACATCTCCAATTGTTTCAAATCGCTCTACCTCCTCTCTACACATGCTCTGTTCGGTGCTGGGACCTAACCATCTAATATTCAAATGGTTCTGTGGCACTGTGAGACAAGGGTTAAAGATGACCTTTATCCCAAAGAGTATGAACCAGGGTAGCAAGGAATGGATCTTATTTTTCGTAGCCGGTTGCTTGGTCCAATTGGAGTATTAGATTCAACCGATTATGCAGTGTTAATTCAATCATGATAAAGCAACTCCGAGTTAGTGCACCTTCATTCAAATTCATAAAAGGGACTGTATTTTCCTTCCTAGATCGAAACAAGCAAAGCCCAATCTAGGGTCACTAAGTACTCTCATTCCAAATCCAATCATCCGAGAGACCCCTTCTATTGCATATAAAGTAGCTTCTTCTTGCATCTCATATAATATAGAAATTTCACCTGTAGAACAAACCGATATATGCAATGTCCTAAAGCATAATACTTGTTCTACTTCTACAAAACATTAAGCGGAAGCATAATCGAATTCATGAGCAACATCAAGTAGAAACATGCATATAGTCACACATAACACAAGATATATCCAGGGGAAAGCACCAACATAAAACCCCAACCATGTATTATCAATAAAGTGGAAATCCTCTTCACAATACAAAAAGAATTAGCTCTCAAGCTATTCAGTTCTCAATGAACTATGAAGATATGAAGATATCTCTCATGAACTAACCAAGCCCTGTATATAAAGGCTTTACCTATGGTCCAATCCCTATTTTCTTGCGCAGTTTTCTTAGGAAATAATAGCAAAAGCATATGCAATTAATTTCAAACATACCAAATTAACCAATGGTCCAACTACACAATCCTTGAGGACACTAGTTTCTCAACCATGCAAAAACTACTTACTAGAAAAAGTCAAGCATCTGATAGTACACTATCCCACATTTGATCTCAACTAGGTCTCTGATAGAACTGACATGCAACAGTTATCCATGAGTGAATTCTCAGTTATCTAAAATAATAGTTGTCACATGCATGCAAGCATTAACAAACTATATTTTATTATTTTAACAACTTGTTAAAATAATCTAACTGGACTTGACTAGTTAGAACTAAGTCAACTGATTCTATCATTATAGAACTCATACTTATTCCCTCAATCAGTGGAGGAAATTAAGGATAAATTCCTAAATCAGTGGGACAACTCATGTGCATGTTCACAAAGACTTCAAATTCAAATTTCCTTAACTAATTAACTCAACTAAATTAATCAATTAATATTTCCAACTGCTGTTAAGACCAAAATTAATTTTACTTCCTATAGATAGATTAGGGACTGCTATAAATAGGAAGGGACCCAGAAATGCTATTTTTAGAACTTTCTATTTTTAGCAGTTTCACCTCTCACCCAATGTGGTCAATGACCTCAGGCCAAACTGCTGTTTTTAGACATGCTATTTTTAGCAGGTCTATTTTTGCACATTCTAAATTTAGCATTTCTTGTTGCACACTTTTTAACACTCCCTCTCAACAAGAAAGGCTTCTTCTCGAACCTGATCTTGTAACTCTGGAATGTTCTACATGCAACACATCTACCTGGTCCACTTGCTCCAACAACACTTGGAACAAAAACACTCCCAACTGACCATTCTGTTGGGCTAGGAACATACTCTGATGCTGAAGCTCTACCTACTGCTGACAAGTGCTCCCTCTCTGACATCTGCGCTACTGCAACATCTACATGCATCTCGCATCATTGCACACCTCTCTGTGCCACCTAACACTGTGCAAAACACTTGTGCTTCTCGCATTGCTGCAGTCTGCTAGCTATGTGCTGTCTTGGAATTCCCTGCACTGTCGCTCTCTTTGTTGCTCCATCTGCATCTGTCTCTACCCAATCAGTTAGTTCCTACTACTCCACTTCGGGGCTCCCGTAGCAAGGTCTCATCTAAGAGGTTGGGTACCTCAAGGATCATGCCTCTCCTCCTTGGGACGATCACTCTATATTGCCCCACCTCCTACTTGGAGGTATGGATGCATGTGATCCCTCTGCCCACCTGGCTCAAAGTTTCGGTCTCTGCATGAGTAGATGTCTCTACTCGATCTCCACTTAGCCTCCCTTGTTGTGGTTGCTTCACAACCTCCTGAAGCTGCTGCACCAATCGTGGCTCCTCCACAATCATTTGAGACTTCTTCTGGCTCTGCATGTTGAGAAGTAATATACCGTCCCTTTCAACCACCAAGTCTCCATCAGTTGCCTTGTTGCTCAAGGCTTTGCATGCATCTTGAACCTCAAGAGCATACAGATTCTTGACCCATGAACCAATCTACTTCATCTGTCTAGTGATGATGTGTCTAAGGAAAACCTTTCCCTTACTAAAGACTACATCATAGCCTCTGTCTTCCAACATCGCGATCGACACCAAGTTTCTCTTCAGTCCTGGTACATACTTGACATCGGTCAAGGTAAGGCGAGATCCATGCTCCCTTTGAAAAATAACCGTGCCTACACCTGAGACACTATACTTCTCATCATTACCCATCGCTATGAGTATCTAGAGATCTTTATCCTCCAAAGTACTGAACAAACTCTTGTCACCGGTCATGTGGAAAGAAGCTCCATTGTCAAGAAACCAACCACTTCCCACCATGGATGAAACCATGCATGTGAAGAGTGTGAAATCCAACTCAAACTGTGAAGCAAGTGCCTCACCTTCAAATCCTTCCCCGGATCCCTTCTTGGATTTCCTCTGTGGACAATTTGCAGCATAATGGCCCACCTCATGACAACGAAAGCATCGCACTTTCGATTTGTCAACCTTCTTCCCATCATTGGAAGAACTGGATTTGGAAAGAGAAACCTTCTCCTTCCCCTTCTTCGCCTTACTCGCAAAGGCACAGTTCTCCTCATCATGCATGGATGAGGAACTGTCTCTGGTGCTTCGTCTGATCTCCTCCTGCATCAAATCCGACCATAGTCGTTCCCAATCTGGTAGTTTCTCCCTTCCATTCACCAAGTCCTAGTAGCTATGCCAACTCTTAGGAAGGCCAAGGAGTGCTAGACTCACCATATCCTCATCCGATGTCACGACCCTACACTTGCAAGCTCATCCCTGCATGTGATGAGCTTGGGTCAGATACATAGAGATCGTCTCATCCCTTTCACACTTGATCTTTCGAAGTTTGTCCTTCAGTGCCAACTTCTTCTGATCACTGCTATTCTGATATAAATCTTTCAATGTTTTCCACATTGCATGCAGAGTCTCCTTCCCATGGAGGCTCGAGACATTGTGATCTTGCACTCTCTCCAAGAGAATTCTCCTAGCTCTAGCCACACACTTCTTCCATTCCACCTGCTTAGTCTTGTCAGTAGGCTTAGGGATTTCTTGATCAATGAAATCCTTAAGACCATTATCTTCCAAAACTGCCTCCATGCGATCCTTCCAAGCTATATAGTTTGAGCTGCCATCAAGGGCATACTCAAGCCTCAAACCATAGAATGCCATCGATGAAATAGATGTGATAAGAACTTGAGATCTATATCCCGAATAATAAACTTCGAATTTCTCCTGCTAGTATACTGTTCTTGCTTGATCACCTGTGCTCTAATACCATATAGAAATTTTACCTGTAGAACAAACCGATATATGCAATGTCCTTAAGCATAATACTTATTCTACTTCTACAAAACATTAAGCGGAAGCATAATTGAATTCATGAGCAACATCAAGTAGAAACATGCATAATTGATCAAGAGAAATAATCACACATGACACAAGATATATCCAGGGGAAAGCACCAACATAAAACCCCAACCATGTATTATCAATCAAGTGGAAATCCTCTTCACAATACAAAAAGAATTAGCTCTCAAGCTATTCAGTTCTCAATGAACTATGAAGATATGAAGATATCTCTCATGAACCAACCAAGCCCTGTATATAAAGGCTTTACCTATGGTCCAATCCCTATTTCCTTACACAGTTTGTTAGGAAATAATAGCAAAAGCATATGCAATTAATTCCAAACATACCAAGTTAACCAATGGTCCAACTACACAATCCTTGAGGACACTAGTTCCTCAACCATGCAAAAACTACTTACTAGAAATAGTCAAGCATCTGATAGTACGCTGTCCCACATTTGATCTCAACTGGGTCTCTGACAAAACTGACATGCAATAGTTATCCATGAGTGAATTCTCAGTTATCTAAAATAATAGTTTTGTCACATGCATGCAAGCATTAACAAACTATATCTTATTATATTAAAAACTTGTTAAAATAATCTCACTGGACTTGACTAGTTAGAACTAAGTCAACTGATTCTCTCATTATAGAACTCATACTTATTCCCTCAATTAGTGGAGGAAATTAAGGATAAATTCCTCAATCAGTGGGACAACTCATGTGCATGCTCACAAAGACTTCAAATTCGAATTTCCTTAACTAATTAACTCAACTGAATTAATTAATTAATATTCCAACTGCTGTTAAGACCAAAATTAGTTTTACTTCCTATAGATAGATTAAGGACTGCTATAAATAGGAAGGGACCCATAAATGCTATTTTTATAACTTTCTATTTTTAGCAGTTTCACCTCTCACCCAATGTAGCCAATGACCTCACTGGCCAAATTGTTATTTTTAGACATGCTATTTTTTGCAGGTCTATTTTTAGCACATTCTAAATTTAGCATTTCTTGTTGCACACTTTTCAACATATAACTCGTTTCCATTTAATGGGATTGAGCATAAGGGAAAGGGAAGCTATACCCATAGGCTCCGTCGGTTGCTAAATGTATTCGAAGTCCCTAGATTGCACTATCCAATCCGCCCAAACTGATCTTTCGAATCGAATCCAGTTTGCCATCCCTGAACAGGAAGAGTTACTGTCATTATTTTTTGAGACAGTAACCTAGTGCTGCTCCTGTTTACTCTGATCTTTTGGATGACCCTATGTCTATATGTATTTGAAAGCTCGCTAATAATATGATCTCCCCGTGATCATGATGCTCGTGGTTCTGATGATTGTAGTAGGGATCAAGACCCATAACCAGAAGCATAAGCACATGTTGAAGCATCCTAGACTCGATTGACCCATATCTAGTAGCTACAATTGCTTACCCGGTCCCGTTGATTTAGTAGATCAAATAGTAGTAGTTTATCCAGCAGCATCCTATATAATATCCAGTCCAACAGCAGTAGAGCAAGCCTGGTCGATATGCTACTGATGGTCCAACAACTGGATCTCACTCTGGAAAAGCAAGTGCTTATTTCCTTTTTGCCACTGTTAATGATACTTCTGGATCAATAGGATCTAGTACTTATGCTTATGGATATGGGTCTAGATCCATATCTATATTCCTATTTATAACCGGAACTGCTACTAGTAATGCACATGCCTTTATTACTATGAGTGCTACCGAAACTACAAACGACGACTCTATTACTAGTGACATAGCTCTCAGATATACTACTAGTGTTTTCGCCATAGCCTTTGTCTCTGTAGAATCTATCGATGGATCATGAGCATAAAACTCTTCATCTGGTTAATATTCTTAGTTTGTAGTAGGGATTGAATCATTGGCTTTTAGGATTAGAACCTTTATGCTTGCTGGCTGGGTAAGGGATGGGATAAAAAGAAGCTGTTCCGTTAGGAGAAAACGTGTTGCCAAAGAGAGTTTGGCTAGATGTTATGCTAGGCGTTAGTTAGACTTGTTGATGAAAAAACGAAGAGCTGATCGAGCTATCTCCTGATGCTTGCTGGTTGTTTACATATGCGCATATCACAATTCAAACATTTTTTCAACAAACAACAGAGGATAAGTACTTAACACCATATGAACTATGTACCCAAGTTCGCCAACAGATGAAAGAGAAAGACAAGTTGCCAACATACAAGTACCCATCTGAAAAAGTTAACACACCGAGAGGTCATGGTGAAATCACCTGTTGATCTAACTTTTTTATCCCCGAAGGTAGGTCTCTTGCTTACTTATTATACATAGACCAAGAAATGGGGTAAACTCAAGTTGTCACACCTGCCTTCTCTATATGCCACCTGCTTGAGCCTTAAGCTGTACGCCAACAAGCCCTGAACATCATTACCAGTACGCCTAAGGCACAGTGACTACGACCCCCTCGAAAGCGCACACCCTGTAAGAAAGTACGCCCGGGCCACTTATAATGGCACTAGACCTGAACTAAAATAGACACACTACAAGAAAAAGGATAGTGGTGAGGGGCGAAAAATGTCACCATAAGCTCATTGGTGACAGTCAAAAGAGCATTTGTCACCAAAAACTGAACGTCATCAAATGTATAGGTGTTGTAGTGACATACAAAGTCCGTCACCAATAATGATTTATAATAACGAATAACGACCGTCACCATTTCATATGAGCAATGGTGACGCGCCATAGCCTCCGTCACCAAAAACTGAACGTCATCAAAGGTGGCATCACCAAAAGTATAGGTGTTGTAGTGACTTTCAAAGTTCGTCACCAATAATGATTTATAATGAAGGATAGCAACCACCACCATTGCATATGAGCAATGGTGATGGACCATAGCCTCGGTCACCAAAAATTGAACGTCACCAAAGGTGGCGTCGCTAAAATTATAAGTGTTATGGTGACATTGAAGGTCCGTCACGAATATTGATTATAACGATAGATAGTGACTGCTACCATTTCATATGAACAACAACGATTTATTGTGATGGATCTTTAATGGCTGTCACTATTGGTGCATATATATGGTGATGTTCGTTGACCATCACCAAAAGCCGCATTGCCAGAAGTATAAGTGTTGTGGTGACATTCAAGGTCCGTCACGAATAATGACTATAATGATGGACAACGACTGTCACCATTTCATATTAACAACAACAATTTAAGGTTACAGACCTTTGAGGGTCGTCACTATTGATGCATATATATGGTGGCGTTCATTGACCATCACCATTTCATATTTTTGGCGAGGGTCGAAAAAGGTCACTAAAGCTCATTGGTGATGATCAAAAGAGCCTCCGTCACCAAAAAGTGATCGCCGCCATTCCAGATGGATGTCATGGCACGATGGAATCGAACCACCAATCTCCTACTTGTAAAGCAGGTATTCTTCCATTGAGCTAGCACGCTTTAAAGAACTATACTTTTAAAAATTAGACCTTGAAACTTTATAAATTGTAAATTCTACTCTTGGCAATATTTTACTAAACAAGCAAAGCAACATCGAAGCTGCAGGTCCCTACCTAATGGTTATTGAAGTTATGAAAAGTGGGTGGAGGTTAAAATAGTTATGTATAAGAGAATCAATATGTTCAGTTGAATACTCAATTAGAAGTGAAACTCTGAAGACATTTATAACGTATAAATGACCTATAACTAGCAAATGCACCAAATATTGCAAAGGAAATGTCATAAGTGGATAGCATATGGAAGAAGATGAGGTAGGGATTTGGAACCCTTGTACATCTTGACATGTCTTAGCACTTGGCACATCTTAGCTTGTTTGACATGTCTTCGTATTATCTGGCACATGTTAGCATGCCTTAGCATTCCCTAACACACCTTGGCAGTCATGACCTCGCAACTAGCATTACATTTTTCCATGACTTGGGAACCTTACATTCACTAGAACACCTTGGCACTCCCTAGTTGTCATGCCCTCTGATATCCTCCACAATGTCCCAGGCTAATGAGGAGATCGACAGGTGTAACCACAGACCAAGCTTTTAGTTTGGTATCTAGCCCTACCAAACCAGAGAGGGCTCTCTCTATGAAATCATAGCCAAGAGATGACTGGAATGTAAAGAATTTTAGGCTAGATAACTAGGCTTAGGTGGGTTTATGGAAAATTTAGGGACTTGGAACTCTGTCCACTGGTGTCTTGTCTGGTAGGGACTTTGTCAAGGAGGCAGGCACTTGGAACTCTATCTAGGATAAAGCACCTAACATGCATGACAGAAGCTCCCTAGAATAGAGTACCTCCTACCTAGAAGAGTATCTCCTGCTCAAAATATAGAACCTTTCTCTACTGTGCACCTTTCTTAAAGATAAATCTGTGCATAAAATAGTACTAAGAAAAGCACCTAAATTAATAAAAGTGAGTATCTAAGTCAAACTATAAAAGTATACTAAATATGGCTCTATATAAGTTTGGGAAACACTAGACAAGCATGCTTGCATACAACAACCATAAGATGCCTAAAATCGATGCGCTTCTTTCATCGTTGCTATACCCTCACAACAAAACTGGAATTTGTAGCATGTACCCCAAGGCTGTATGCATCTGCTGAAGGTGTAGATTGAAAGGATCTGCTGAGATGAAGTACTATTGAAGGAGAAACACCTTCAAAACAACAGATAAAGTCTACTGCAAATTCAACCCATTTGCACATAGACCAAGGTTGCTACTGGGTACACTTCTCTGCTGAATGGAAACTGCAACATAGATAAAACTCTAACAGATATTGTCACTGTGGCCTCGGTTGTAGATGATCTCATCAATATAGGTGACAACTTCGATAATTGAAAAACCAAAAGATGAGCTGCATAGATCATTTGAAATGACAAATTTGGGCATACTTTATTATTGTTTAGGAGTGTTAGTATAGAAAATGCAAGGTAACCTGTTGCGTCTTTATGTCACAGGCCAAGGATGTGAAGAAATCAATGTTACTAGACTCAGAATCGACAATAAATCGGCGAGGCAAAAGAGCAAAGAGTTTTAATCGGCTCGAGGAAAAATCAGGAAAAAATCAAATCGGTGAATTCAATAAATAAAAATATACACATTGAATTAAAAAAAAACATTTTTCATTGATATTCAGTAAAGCCATGTTCAAACAATGCATAATATCTATTATCAATAGATGTCCAACATATCATGAATGAATAAGCATCTCATATATGTTATGAGTCCAAACATGGTCCAAAGCACCGAGACCTGACTCCTAGCCAGTGAGTACATAGAGCCAGAAGCATTTGCTTCTCAAAGTTTACAAAAAACTGCATACTAATCAGAAAAAAATCAGTAACTAAGAGTCTAAGACTCTTAAGGTTGAGAACTAGAAGTGGTTCCTCCCACTCCTTCGCTTGCTTGACTCTCAAAGTTGTCCAAGCCATGTAGGCTAAAAGGAGGAGCCTCCTCTAATTGGACCCAATCTGTTGCATTTGTAGTTTGCAGATCTATCTCTTCAAGGTCGATTGGTGAATGATCCAAACCTGTCATTATCATGAGACATTGAAATGTGAATTAAAGTTTGACTTTGAATGTTAAAGTTTAAAGTTTAAACTTTAAAGTGCAAATCAGATTATGAAACCTTCAAATTCAATCTCACCTAGTATTTGCTTGTTGCGAAGTCATAGATTGTTATGGACAAATACAAGGTCATTTAAGTGCTTTCGTGTCAATCGGTTGCGCTTCTTAGAATGTATTTTTCTCAAACACGCTCGAGTTGCGCTCACAACCTAAAGCACTGCATGCTTGGTTTAAGATTTGTATGGCGAATCTCTTCAAATCTGGCATATCACTACCAAAGTTTTGCCACCAAGGACCTAGCAAGTGGCAAGGGCTTGTGAGTAGAAGTACTAAATAGTAAATAGTAAATACTAAATAGTAAAAACTTAAAAATACAACAAAATTTAATAAAACATTTATCATACAAAATAAAGTTTAAACTTTAAAGTTTAAACAAATTTAATGAATTGATGAAGCCTTCAAGCCTCAACAGATGCCTGGCAACATCTTAAACCTTTCTCGTATAGCACTGGTATAGGCAAATAATTTAGCTGGCGCGTTATAATCTTGTAGTTGGGAAAAGACGACTTTGAAAATTTGGATCAGGGAAGCACCTTTCCATGCATGTCATAAGTCCTCTGCCAACCTCCCCATCCTCATTAAATTTGCTTTTATCATAAAAATATTGTGGGTTTAAGAAGTACCTAGCAACATGTAAGGGGGAATGCAATTGCCTATCCCAACGTGCATCAATAATGTCCCAAAGAGGCATATACTTTGCCTCCTCATCCCCATATCTTCTTTTGATGGCCTCCTTTGCGAGATCCATCGCCTCATAAATGTAACCCATATCGGGTTTGTCACCATCAACCACCCTGAAAGTTCAAGCTTTCAAATTTAAAGAAATATGAAACATTTAAAATAAAAAGAATCTTGAAATGAAATTTTAAAAATGAAAAAGTTAAAAGACTTGAAGACTTGAAGTACCTGAGAACTCTAACAAGGGACTCCGTCACAACAATAATCTCTTTGGCGTCTTTCCAGAAAACGTCATTAAACACAAGTGCAACAATTTCAATGCCTTCAAGGGCCTTGGAATGTTTATATGCCATCCACTCAGGTCCCAAGAACATCCTCTTCAAATTTATCTTTTGATCAACCAGAGATTGCAAAGATACAAAATTTGTTGCAAATCTAGTCACTGCAGGTCGAACAATTTCCTTACCTTCAGTGTAATTTCTCATAGTGTTTAGTACAATAGTGTGGTTGTATAGGTATTTGGTTATGGATTTTGCCTTCTCCACAACCTCATGTATCTAATGAAGCTTACCAATGTCCTCAAGCATTAAATCTATGCAATGGGCAGCACAAGAGGTCCAAAAAATAGTGGGTTGCCTAATCTCAAAAAGTCTACTAGCATCCATATAATTATTTGCATTGTCGGTGACAATTTGTACAACATGTTCTTCTCCCACTTCTTGAACGACTTCCTCCATCATTTCACAAATAAGTTGGCCTATCTTAACCTTGTTTGAGGCATCCACTGATTTGAGAAACATTGTTCCTGCTGGACAAGATATAAGGAAATTTATTAAAGTTCTATTCCTCTGATCTGTCCATCCATCACTCTTGATGGTGCACCCTATTTCTACCCATGATGAACGAAACTCGGATACCACAAGCATGCCATCTTCAACACTCTCTAACAACAAATCTGTCCTAAGGCTCTTCGATGAAGGGGCTTTGAACCCTGGACCTACAACAACAATTGCATCAACCATAGCTTGCCAATAAGGACTTCTGGCACAATGGAAAGGTATGTCAGAATAGTACCGAAAGTTAGCAATGGCCTTCCTTTCTTGACTATGGATATTTTTTTCCAACCAGTGGCATCCAAGGTAGGTTGGGAACTGGGTTTAGTGCAAGGAGCGAAAAAGGTGTTTATGTTTCCACCTGCAGTGTTGAATGTAGGAGGACCCATTAGTCCTTGAGTTTGACTTGGACTTGGGGGCATGTGTGGGAAACTTGGGCACATCATTGAGGATTCAACAGGGGGAAATGACATGAGGGTAGTGGAAGAAAAATCGTCGACTCCAGGAATTCTTATTTCTTTTTTGTGCTTTTCTTTCTTGGCCTTATGCTGTGTCAACATATCAATGGCCAAGGTTGCTTGGTGTTTGACATTTTCGTCAACCTTGTTGCAGAGAACTCTATCATGGCCGAGTATTTGTGCAAGGTGGTACTTGAATCTATAAATGCCTCCACTACATTTTACTTTGCAAAATTTACAAATGAGCTTGGGGTCTCCAGGAATCTTGTCACAATAAGCCCAAGCAAAGTCCTTCTCCCTCGGCATTGTTGTTATTTTGGACTTGTGTTTAAACTTTAAATTGTGTCTTCTGTTAAGATTTGGAGTTGTGCCTTCTGTTTAATTTGGCTCCTGTAACAATAAAAGACAATAAAAAATTTAAAATTGCTTGTATTCTAGTAAACTGTAAAATAAAAATTTGTCAGAGCAGTAAACTTTAAAATACAAATTTGTCATACAGTAGTTGGAGTCGTCCCGATGAACAATAGCTAGAGTCTTCTTCATTCTTGGAGTCATCTTGAATCTTTATGGATAGCGGCAACGATTGAGATATCTTGAACATAGTGACAGTGAATAGTTCATTGAAGAGATATTGTGAACCAGTGTTGAAAATATCGGTATCGGCAAAATATCGGCAAGGGTCCAGAAAATATCTTATCGGCAATATCGGCTAAAATATCGGCAAATATCGGCAAGCATAATTTTTTTTTTTTTAGATTTTTAAATATAGCCGATATTTTCAAAATATCGCGATATTTTGCCGATATTTTCCAATATTTTCAAAATATCGCGATATTTTCAAAACAGAAAATATCGCGATATTTTCTCGGCGATATATCGTTTTGCCGAAAATATCGTGATATTTTCGAATATCGCCGATATTATCAACAGTGTTGTGAACAATGAACAATGAAAACACTGTGACAAATTTTCTGCAGACTACGGCTGTGTTTCTGCGGACGACTATCTCCGGGACTGAGTCGTGAACACAGTAACAACTGCTATCTGCGAACGGCTATCTCCAGGATTGAGCAGTGAACACAATGACAACGAACAACTTCTGACGGCTGAGATATCATGAACTGTCATGAACAACTGCTGACGGCTGAGATAGCTGCGGATTGAGTCGTCACTGCCGGCGTTTGCGGCTTCAACAGACTGTCGACGTCGGCATCGGTTTCAACAGCTGTAAACTGAGTCGTGACTGTGGGCTTCAGCGGACTGTTGTTTGTGGGTGTGACAATGGAACAGACTGGCTACTTGCGACTATGACAATGGAGTGACAATGGAGCGGACTGTCGTTTGTGGCTATTTGCGACTGTGACAATGGAGCAGACAAACTCACCTAAAAGTTAAAAACTAAATCGTGCCTATAGATTTTTAACGAGAACTAAATTAGTAACTCCTCACACTCGGCAAACTCGACACACTCAGTAAACTCAGTTAACTTGGGGACTCTGCGAGTCAAACTCGCATTGACCACGAGTCAAACTCGGTTAATGCGAGTTTGACTTGCAGAGTTTTGAGTCGCCTCTTTTGGTCAAGGAGCAGAGTATTAATCGCGAGTAATCAACATACTCAACGATTCTTGTTTCACTGGAAGAAATACATAAAATATTAAATAGCATGGTATAAGTTGATTGCAGGTTCTTTTGAAATAGGAATGGGGTTCTCCTTGTGCGGGTTCTAATCTAGTGGGTATAACTTTGAATAAGAAACTGATAGTTATGGGGTTGGAATTGTCTCACAATTCATGAAAAGTCCCAAATTTGTTCACTAGAAAGAGGAACAAACATCTTTGCAATAGATTCAAGCTCCCTTTAGAGTTGTGGAGGATTTCAGAAATTTTGGAAAGGGTCAGTAATGCTATAGGTCAATTTTATCTCCTTGGAGAAAATTGTCAGTTTCAAAGATAGGAGAGTGGTTAAAATGCTGGCAGAAACTGATTTTCATGAAAATACTGAGATTGCCTGCAGATATTGAGATTTCCGAAGGAAAATGGATTTTAAACTAGAAGTTCGACTTCTGAATAGTGAAAAGTCCCACTTCATTGGGTTGGCTCTCATACAATTCTGTGGGAAGATTGTAGAAAGAGAAAAAATATGAATGGTGGTCTCTATAGATTCTAATTTGGAGGCCAGTTTGAAGTCTGGACAAGGTAGAAGAAAAAGGGCAGGCAAATCTCAAGACTGTTGATTCAGATGTTGTTCCAACTTCCATCTTTGGAAGGTGATAAGTGCTAGTCTGAGGTATGTGTTCCTAAAGTGGTTGAAGGAACACATGATTTTCCTATGACTTTTCAAGGTAGGTCCCCTTTTATCAATTCCTCATGCTATCAAACAGTGTTAAAAGAATCCCCTTCCATTATTGGGTGTTCCAAAATTGTTTGTAACATTAAGGAAGGTTTAGGGGACTTTAAGCCCCCCCATTGGAATTTGGGTCCATCTTTTGCTTTAGGAAATTGTGGCATTCTCTTCATGCCAGTTATCCATTCTTTAGACCATGCAATCCAGTGTTCAGAAGCTTCATCAGATGATTTAGGGATTCGTTCTTTGTCTTGTTTGGGTATTCAGCTAGTTAAAGAGGCCTCACAAAATAAAGGTGATGAGATGTTCAAGTCATCCTACCATCCAAGATCAAAGAAAGAATGTTGTGGGTGATTTTGGGGTCTGGAAGGGGGTTTAGCACTTAATCAGGATCACCACCAAGTCTCTATTGGAAGAAACTCTAATAACTCTAAAGCAAAGTCATGGTTTCCAAAAATTGAGAGGGAAAGGGCATAATTGACAATCAGTGGGGCCCTTGCAGCAAGCAAAACCCATTTCTAAATGATTTTTCAGTCATTTCTTTGAAGTCAAAAGTTGATTGATTTAGAACCAATTAAATAAGCACCAACCTAGAGAAATAACTAAAAAGGTAGAAGTGGAATTTCAAAAAGGCTAGATAAATCCTTTGTTGCGACTTAGTTGATGTTAGATTCATTGCGACTTAGTTGATGTTAGATTCAGAGAATGAGATCATAAATTGTTTAGGGAAGCTCGCCCTATATTGCTGCAAATTGAATCAGAGAGTAAGAAGCCTCCAACCCCCTTTAAGTTTAATCACTTACTGGCTAAATAAAAAGGATTCCAAGGCTATGTTCATCAAGAATTGAAGACATTACGATAGTAACAGTGAGGATAGAGACATGAAGCATTTCATAGATAATTTGAGAAGGGTAAAAGGTGAAGCTGCAGATTGGGCTCAAAGCTTTGTTCAAAAAGATTTAAAGGATGTCGAAAAATGAATTAAAAACCTCTAATAATAATAAAGCAAGGGTGTTTTTGTAAGATGAAATCAATCCTCTCAAAGAGATGGAAGGGAAAACAAACCACCTTGCCAAAGAGGAAAAAGAAACTAAGCTAAAAAGGAGAACCATCTTGTTCTCTGAAAGTGACAGGAATACTAAACTTTTTCACAAGTACGCAAGTCATACAAGAAACATTAACATTATTTGGGAAAACAATAAGCCAGATAGCTCTAGGGTTAATAAGTCTTTTAAGGAGATAGATGAAGTGAGAAAGCAACATTTTAAAAGTCTAATGGCAACAAATATTTGTGAAATCATGAAAATTATCAGGCTATTTCCCAGCATTTGAAGAAATTTCAACCCCCACTCCAGTTATCAGTTTTTCTTATCACTCCATGCATTTAGTTTTAAATCCAAGCATGATAAAAATTCTAAAATTTGGAAATAATAATATTTGTTTTAAAAACACAAATTTAGAGATTTTACAACCATTGAAATTGCAGAAATAGAACACAACAAAATTATGACAGCCACACACAGAAAATAACACAGTGATTTTTGGTCAATGTGACCCTGGAAAAAACTGCCTACAACTCTTGGGGAAAACCAGTTTGAGAGCTCTTCTTTAGTTCTGAAAATGCTTTTACAGAGAAACTGAAATACATAGTAAAAATTCCAGCAACCACAAATTACAACTTATCTCGATTTTTGTGCTTGAACTCCACCTCAAAAATCGTGCCAATCAACAAACAACCAAAACAAGAATTTTTACAGCTATAAAACAACATTAAATGATGTACGACCAACCTCGAAAAATGTGCCCACAACTTGCTGTCTCTCTTCCTCGATTTCTGTGTCTTTATCCTACTGTATGGTTTTTTCCTTGGGATGCATGCCAATAAATGCTGCTTCCCAGATTTGCTAAAATGTCTTCTTGCTGCTCTCCTTCACTTCCTCACTGCTCAAAAATTTTCTCCTTGCTCTCTCTTCTCTTTCTCTCAAATGCTCATGAAAGAATGAATGATCTTTTCCTCTTCTCTTCTCCTTTTATTCTCTAAATGACCTTTTGGGTTACCCGAAGATCTAATGGTTGAGATTCATTTAGATTTAGGGATGAGAATAAATGTGCATTTAATTCTCACTTTCTATTTTTTTAACTCACCCACTTAAATAAAGACCCACGTAGCCTTTTATTTCCATAGTCACTTTTTCACTTTCTAATTCTTCATTCACTTTAATAAAGTCACCTTTAAATTAGAATGTAACTTTACCACTTATAAAGTCACTTTTAAATTAAAATGTAACTTTACCACTTATAAAGTCACTTTTAAATTAAATTGACTTTGCCACTTATAAAGTCACTTTAGGAGAAAAGTAAAAAATAAATTTGGACACTTTTCCCTAGGCCAAAGATCAAAGCCTTAGGGAACCACTTGTCCTCTGGTACCCAAGTTTTAACACTCTCTCTTACTGAGGAAGTGTTCCTCACCACTCCCATCTTGTCTCTGAAGTATACATGCTTGCCGCATCGTAAGGCTTTGGTGAAAATGTCCGCTACCTGCTCATTTGTGGAAATGTACTCAAGCTTGACAGCTCCCTTTTGGACATAGTCTCTAATGAAGTGATACTTGATCTCAATATTCTTTGACCTGTCATGAAAAACAAGATTCTCCGTGAGTTTTATGCAACTTTGATTATCACAGTAAATTACTGAAGGTCTCAATGCCTGACCAAATAGACCAAACAACATCTTGCAAAGCCATATGGCCTCACAACTAGCCAAACTAGCAGCCATATACTCTGCCTTTGCTGAACTCAATGCAACTGACTGTTGTTTCGGCTGATCCACAACGCAATTGCCAAACCCAACCCAAAACAACACCGGAAGTACTCTTCCTATCTGAAGCACAACTTGCCTAATCTGAATCCATGTACCCTGCTAGTCTCACTCCATCACCTTGTCTATAATCCAGACCAAAGTCCATTGTCCCCTGCAAGTAATGAAGAATGTGTTTTGCAGCTACCCAGTGCACTCTCTTGGGCTCACACATGAACTGACTTATAGTGTTAATTGCAAAACATATATCTGGTCGAGTGTTGACCAAATACATCAAACAACCAATCAACTGTCTGTATAGAGTAGGATCTACCAACTTGGAATCAGAAGCGCGAAGCTTCTTCCAGTTAGTGATCATAGGTGTAGACATGGGTTTGCAGTCCTCCATGTGAAATCTGCTCAGAATATCCACAATGCACTTCCCTTGTCCCAAGAAGAAATGCCCCTCCTCTTGCCACACCTCCAATCCCAGAAAATAATGCATCAAGCCGATATACTTCATCTCAAGCTCGGAAGCAAGATCTCTCTTGCAGCCCTCAATGAGTCTCTCTGCACCAGTGATGATCAAGTCATGAACATACAACACCAGAATGAGAGGCTCCTCACCCACCACAATGAAGTATAGGTTCGGATCAGCGTCACTCTTTGTGAAACCCAACTGCTGCAAGTATGTATCAATCCTCGAGTACCAAGCTCTAGGAGCTTGCTTCAGGCCATAGAGTGCCTTTTTCAATCTGCATACATGGGACTCCTTACCATGCACCTCAAAACCCTGCGACTGCTCAATATAAACCTCCTCCTGAATGAAGCCATTGAGAAATGCAGTCTTCACATCCATCTGGTGGATCTTCCAACCCATCTCTGCTACAATTGATATAATGGAGCGAATAGATGTATACCAAGCTACGGGAGCGAAGGTCTCCTCATAGTCAACTCCCTCTACCTGTGAGAACCCTCTCGACGCAAATCGAGCCTTGAACTTCTCAATGCTGCGATTTGCAGCATGTTTTATCTTGTAGAGCCATCTGGAAGTAACAACTGATTTACCTTTAGGCCTCGGCACTACCTCCCAAACATCGTTCTTCATAATAGAAGAATACTCCTCCATCATGGCCTCTCTCCAGACCTGCTGGCTGGCTACCTCCTCATAACTAGAAGGTTCAAAGTCAATAATGCTTTTTAGCAATGCCATGTAACTACAGAACCGCTCAGGTGGTTTACTCTCTCTAGCCTGTCTCTTTGGCCCAGCAACTGATGTGGCCTCGTGCAAGGTATCTTGAAGCCACTTGGGCTTCCTCTTCCCTGAGCATACTTCTCCCACCGGAGTGAAAGAATCCTCATCATCATCAAAAGCTTGAACTCTTGAAGGCTTGTCAACTGACCTCATGCCTGAACCTGTGCCTGTAGATGCTAAAGTACCGTGCGAATTGTCCATTAGTGGACTACCCTGTGAACTGCTCTGCGGATTGCCCTGCATGCTGCCTGAAGAACCACCCACCTGACTTTGAGAGCCACTGCTCACTAATGGCCCTGATATTGTAATCGACGTACCTCCTGATCCTTGACCACTGGATCCCTGTGACTGACTCAGCTGCTCTTGAGGGTTTGGTGACTTTGGATACTCTAACTCCCATGACCTCTTGAAAGCTCTCTCCTCCTCGAACTTCACATCCCGCCTGACAACCACTTTTCTCTGCGCAGGAATATAAATCTGATAAGCTTTCGAGGTCTCGCTATAACCCACAAAGATGCCCTTTTCTGCAATGGGCTCTAGCTTGGTCTTGTTCTCCTTGGGGACATAGGAATATGTAAGGCACCCAAAGATACGAAAGTGCCCAACATCAGGCTTCTTCCCAGAAAAAGCCTCCTCCGGAGTCACATTCCCCAAGGCACGATGTGGACTCCTGTTCTGCAAGTACACAGTAGTGTTGCAGGCCACTGCCCACAAAAATAATGGTAACCCTTGATCATGAAGCATGGCTTTGGTAGCCCCTGCAATGGATCTATTATTCCTCTCTGCAACCCCATTCTGCTGGGGGTAGTAAGGAACTATGAACTCCCTCCTAATGCCTGCTTGAGCACAAAAATCAACAAAATCACCAAGGGTATAATCCCCTCTATTGTTCGACCTGAGGACCTTGATCTTCCTACCTGTCTGGGTTTCCACAAGAGCTTTGAACTCTTGAAACCGCTTGAAGACCTCACTCTTGGTCTTCAAGATATAAATCCAGGTCTTCCTGGAGTAGTCATCAATGAATAAAACATAGTACTCATAGCCACTCAAGGATACATGAGACATCCGACCACTCACATCGGTGTGAATCAAGTCAAGGATCCCGGTCGCTCTGCTGTCACTGCTGGGAAAAGGGGATTTGGCAAACTTCCCCATAGCACATCCTTTGCATACATCAAGGTGATCAGAACTAAAACCTGGCACACCAGTGGTGATCTCCCGCAATGTACGCAAGGCCCCATGATACATATGCCCCATCCTGCGGTGCCAAATCTCACACAACTTTGAACTGGGGATCTGCTGTCGGTCCTGTCCCGGGTGCTGCTACTCAATGCCATCAGGGGCTAGAATGAGAACTTGTACACCTTGGCATGGCGCACACCAATCTCTCTAGTTGAAGAAGCTGGAGTTCCCCTAGGATATATAAGCACCTACCCTCTCCTGAACAACACATCATACCCTCTATCCTCAAGTGCTGAGATGGATATCAGGTTCTTCTTCATTCCAGGCACATATAGAAGATCTAACGCTTTCAAGGGAGGTTTGGGTCCCCTATCAAATGTCAATGTCCCCACACCGACTGCTCTAACAATGCTGTCATCACCAAGTACTACCTCCATGTCAGTATCACCCTCTGAAAGCTCTGAGAAGTACTCTCTGACTCCTGTCATGTGGCGGGAAGCGCCACTGTCAACATACCAAATGCTAGAAGATGCTCTGCTAGTAGCGAGGAAGGCACACTCTCTCTAAACTTGTATGGTAGGTGTTCCTGCACTAGTGGCCTCACAAGCTATGAACCCAAACTCCTGATCAAATCTCTTTGAGAAGCTCTTTATCTCTGCAGAAGCTACCATGGGTTTGTCTTTCCCTTTCTTGTTCTTCTTCTCCGGACACACAACAGCATAATGTCCCAACTTTTGACAATTCCAACATTTGACTTTGGAATAGTCCTTCTCCTTGTTCTGCTGCTTGCCTTTACCTTCGCTTTTGCCTCCACTGTTGGAAACTTGCTTCTTTGCTCTGCCCTTCTTGCCTCTTGCTAACAATGCCACATTGTCATCCTCCTCCACTTGTTTGGCTGCCCCAAGATGGTTCTTTCTTATATCATTTTGAATGCAATCATCCCACAACCTCTCCCAATCAGGAAGGTTTTCCCGTGCAACAATGCCATCCACAAAATCCTCCCAAGTCTTGGGAAGACCATTCAAAGCAATTCTCACCAACCCAGTGGGTGCAATGATCTCACCTACGACTGCCAAATCATCTCTCACTGAAGTGATCTTTGTGAGGTATGCTGTAGCATTGTCAGTCTTAGCCATTTTAATGGCCTTCAGTTTCTCCTTTAGGACCATTTTTCTGTTTTCGTTTGAGCTTTGGTAAAGACTGGTCAAGGCTGTCCACATTTCATGTGCATAAGTCTTTCCTCTCACATGAGGAATGACATGGTCTTTGATTCCTTCCAGAATCAATCTTTTTGTCTTAGCATTCTTTTTGTTAAACTCTGCCAATTATACAGGGTCAGCAGGTACTGCTATTGGGTTCCGTGTGGTATTTACCATAATGCCCCAGACTTTTGCTTCTTCAAAGATGCTCTGGATTCTCTCCTTCCATGCACTGCAGTTGTTCTGCCCATCCAACCTATCTTCAACTCTCAAACCCAATGACATGCTTCACTGTCCTATCAAACTAAAATTTTCAAATCTGTGATAAAGGTTTTTGTTTTCTGTGTAAAAATCAACGTGCTGTAATTTTCACTTTGCTGTCCCAAACTGCACTTTTTAGCCAACCAAGCTCCGATACCATGAAGAAATTTCAACCCCCACTCTGGTTATCAGTTTTCCTTATCACTCCATGCATTTAGTTTTAAATCCAAGCAAGATAAAAATTCTAAAATCCGGAAATGATAATATTTTTTTTGAAAACACAAATTTAGAGATTTTACAACTGCTGAAATTGCAGAAATAAAACACAACAAAATTATGACAGCCACACTGTTAATTTCTGGTATGTTCTATGCTAGAACAATTTATTTAAATTTTCACAGTTAGCAATCACATCAGCATTACGATAAACTGCAGATAGAACATAAATATAATATGCAGAAGACAAGCCAAGACAAGAGGACACAAGATGTGGCGCAAGCCAGGGACAAACCCCACAATGTGTGGGGAAACCCTTTGATCAAATCTTCTTTTATCTTCAAGGTTCAGCAGAGAAAGAGAGAGAGAGAATACATTTACAACAGAAGTCAACACTTTGACTTATCCAGATCTGAGCATAGATCATTTCCTATTATGATGAGATCAGTTGAAGACATTCTGCTTCAACTGAATCTCCTAGGTGACGACTTCACCTATCCATTTCGTTTATCTGCTGCACCTTACAGTGTAGCATCATCATTATGCATCCTAAATATTCATGTTGCTCATGATCACTGCTGCCCATACATCAAGAGTGTTGAAGCATATCCTAATGCAGCATTCCTCAAATTGCTAGCAGCTCCAGCAATTCTGGTTGCAGCCCCAAACTCCCTTGACTGTGATGAATGGTTGATCTGAAAAATCTCCAAACAGTCCTAAGACAGCAGCCCCAAGGTAACCCTTGCTATGGTGCTATGGCCTGTGGCCTAGCACATAGCAACACTAAAGAATATGTCTTCAAAACATCATCAATGCAACAACACATGCAATCATCTTAACTGTGTATGAATGCTGATCTATGGAGCAGACTTCAACGCATTCCTTCAATGTATTCACCTTAGCAAACAATTCTGATGGCATGCCCATACCAACTTCCTTATCACACAGTTACCTACAGCAAACATGTAATGTTGTGATAAGACACCTCGTTGCTGCGTTATAGGGCTGCCTTTGCTGTGAATGAGAGTCTTTACGTAGCTGTGAATAAGGACTTCATTAACAGTGGATGAGTGCTCCTTTAGGACTGCGGTTAAGGGCTACTTCAGGCAGTGTATAAGGGCCTTCATTTACAGCATATAAAGGCTTCTTCTGGACAGCGTATAAGTGCCTTTAGGACAGCGGATTAGGATCTTTCCTAACTGCGGATTAGGGCCTTCATTTAGATTTCAGTTGGGCCTCCTTCATACAGCGAAGTAGCCTCCCCTTGACTGCGGATTACTGTGTATAGAAGCCTTCCTCTTGTCTGCAGCTAGGGCTCTTTTAGGGCTTCCTCTAACAGTGGATTAAGGTCTCTTCTAGACCTGCGGCTGGGGCACTTTTAGGGCTTCCTTTGACAGCGTTGAAGCTCCCTTAGACAGCGTATAGAAAGCCTATCCTTGCTGCGTAGAAATGCCTACTCTTGACTGCATATAAAAGCCTCCTTGACTGTGGCTAGATGTCTTCTTTCTCTGTGGCTATATGTCTCCTCTAGGACAGCATATAGGTTTACGCTATTAGACCTCTCCTTCCACCAAAAACCCAGACGAGTGGAGAGAGAGATCACAAGAGATGAGTGTGTCTCAATGACATCAAATCCTCTTATATTTATACTAATGTGTAGATGATGAATAGACACGACTTTTGGGCTTCTAGAGCCTACATAAGAGCTGGTCGGCTTGATAATAATTACATAAACAAAATAAATTCATATCTCCATAAATACTTATCGGAATCGGATGATCTTTGGATCAATCCTACACCTCTCGACGAGAGGGATCCAATAAAAATATCAGCTGCCATAAATAAGCCGACCCACATGGAGTTTGGCCCTAGTTGCCAATTTTAACACTCCCTCTCAACTAGGGAGAACTCCATCCATTGATCCATAAGTCCGACTGTACTATCTCTGCCATCAGTGCCCTGCACTGCTCTGCCCATCTTTGCTCAGCTCTGCTGGCTCTGCTCTACTCTACTCAGCTCTGCTGGCTTTGCTTTGCTCTGCTCTGCTTAGCTCTGCTCTGCTGCTCTGCTAGCTCTGCTCAGCTCTGCTGGCTCTGCTAGCTCTGCTCTGCTCAGCTCAGCTCTGCTGGCTCTGCTAGCTCTGCTCAGCTCTGCTGGCTCTGCTAGCTCTGCTCTGCTGGCTCTGCTAGCTCTGCTCTGTTGGCTCTGCTCTGCTCTGCTCATCTCCGCTGAACTATGAAGAAGAAGAATTGATCGAGAATGAGTCATATCATTCTCCACTGACCTGAAGTCAGTCTCAGAGTGCATACCACTAGTCCTAGACCAGTCTCAACTGACCCGAAGTCAGCTTCATAGTAAGTACCACTCCTACCACTGGTCCCAGACCAGTATCGCAGTCTCAGAGAGTGTACCACTGGTCCCAGACCAGTCTCAACCGACCCGAAGTCAGCGTCATAGTATGTACCACTCTCACTGGTCCCAGACCAGTATCGCAGTCTCAGAGAGTGTACCACTGGTCCCAGACCAGTCTCAACCGACCCGAAGTCAGCGTCATAGTATGTACCACTCTCACTGGTCCCAGACCAGTACTGCACTGACACGAAGTCAGTCTCGGAGTATGTACCACTGGTCCCAGACCAGTCTCAGCCGACCCGAAGTCAGCGTTATAGCATGTACAACTCCTACCAGTGGTCCCAGACCAGTATCATTGATCCCAGATCAATGGAGGACATCCTAGCGTAGGGAGTACGGTAGATACAACGATGCGTCCATCGGTATTACTATGGTCCCTAACTTCATTTCCCTGCTCATTGATCAGATGAGAGGTACTTCCCATGAGTCCCAGACTGCATGGGTAGGAAGCCTCGACAGGAGAACATAATCAATCCTGTCCTCACAGGAGAACACATCAATCCTGCTACAATCACCATGGAGAACACATCAATCCTGCTACAATCGCCATGGAGAACACATCAATCCAGGCCTCACAGGAGAACACATCAATCCTGCTACAATCGCCATGGAGAACACATCAATCCAGGCCTCACTGGAGAACACATCAATCCTGCTACAATCGCCATGGAGAACACATCAATCCAGGCCTCACAGGAGAACACATCAATCCTGCTACAATCGCCATGGGAAACATCAATCCAGGCCTCACAGGAGAACACATCAATCCTGCTACAATCGCCAGGAGAAACTCAATCCAGGCCTCACTGAACTAATCATCCTGCTACAAGAGAGCGAATCATCTTGTCCCACAAGAGAGCGAATCATCTTGTTCCAGTGCGCACCACTAGGGGAGGGTGAGTCACCTTGTGGTCATATGTTGCTCCAGTAGATTCTGTAAGCCCCACAGAGCTCCCAGAGCTCAATGTATGCAACATGCAGGACCCTTTTACAAAGGTCTCTTGATGACTCCAAGTCATTCGGAAAAAATCACAAATTTGATCTTTCCCCCGGGGCTTTAGCGACCTGTATATCATCTCAGAGCGATGGAGCCTCCTTGCTCATCGACTTTCCATATCCCAGATAAGGCAGTATCTGATGTCTGTCCGCTGGAGCAATTGTCGAATACAGAATTCCTCAATAATTGAATCCCACCTCTGGTTGTCACAGAGAATCACAGTGGTATTCATCATGTGTACAAACAGCTCACTGAAGAGCTTCAGCAACCAGACTACCTCACATAAGGCCATACTATCAGCAATGTATTCTGCCTTGGTGGTGCTCAGAGTCACCGACTTCTGCTTCCTGCTCATCCAGGGTATAGAGGCAGATTCCAAAGAGAAACAACACTGAGAAGTGCTCTAGTGATCCTCCATACTGCCTGCCCACTCATCATTCGAATAATCATGTGGTTTCATATTTCCGACAGTGTATCTCAATTCATGAGAGATTGTGCCCTGAAGATATCTCAGAAGATTCTTTGCACCAATCCAGTGAGACTCAACCAAATATGAGCTCACCATGCTAACTGCAACACAGATGTCCGGACGGAGGTTCTCCAAGAACATCAATGCGAATGAGTTTATGAAACTCAGAGGCATTTCCCAAATAAGGTCCGACATCACTACCATATAACTTCTTAAAGTTAAGATCCTTGAGGTAGTCACAGGCTTGCAGCTTATCTTTCCATATTCAGAATCCAACTCCCTCTGTCTCCTATAAATGAGAGGGACTGCACCTGTCAGACATAGGTGCCAGTACGAGAGGTTTATCATCCACAACCTTCAAGTAATGGTTTGGATCGGTTTCACTCCTAGTGAATCTTAGCTGCATTTGACAGATATCAATCCTCTCATACTACGCCCGAGGTGTTTTTCTTCAAGCCATAGAGGGCTTTCTTCCACCTGTATACATGAGTCTCAAACTCCTCGGGTTGTTCCAAACCTGTGAACTTGCTGCATGAGGGGAATGGTCCCCTTATAATATTTTCCTTTGGTACATTTCAGACATGTACCTTCATGCTTCTCCACTCTCGCTTGGGCATTGTCTTCACCTCAGCTCTGATACCATGTTAATTTCTGGTATGTTCTATGCTAGAGCAATTTATTTAAATTTTCACAGTTAGCAATCACATCAACATTACGATAAACTGCAGATAGAACATAAATATAATATGCAGAAGACAAGCCAAGACAAGAGGACACAAGATGTGGCGCAAGCCAGGGACAAACTCCACAATGTGTGGGGAAACCCTTTGATCAAATCTTCTTTTATCTTCAAGGTTCAGCAGAGAAAGAGAGAGAGAGAATACATTTACAACAGAAGTCAACACTTTGACTTATCCAGATCTGAGCATAGATCATTTCCTATTATGATGAGATCAGTTGAAAACATTCTGCTTCAACTGAATCTCCTAGGTGACGACTTCACCTATCCATTTCATTTATCTGCTGCACCTTACAGTGTAGCATCATCATTATGCATCCTGCATATTCATGTTGCTCATGATCACTGCTGCCCATACATCAAGAGTGTTGAAGCATATCCTAATGCAGCATTCCTCAAATTGCTAGCAGCTCCAGCAATTCTGGTTGCAGCCCCAAACTCCCTTGACTGTGATGAATGGTTGATCTGAAAAATCTCCAAACAGTCCTAAGACAGCAGCCCCAAGGTAACCCTTGCTATGGTGCTATGGCCTGTGGCCTAGCACATAGCAACACTAAAGAATATGTCTTCAAAACATCATCAACGCAGCAACACATGCAATCATCTTAACTGTGTATGAATGCTGATCTATGGAGCAGACTTCAACGCATTCCTTCAATGTACTCACCTTAGCAAACAATTCTGATGGCATGCCCATACCAACTTCCTTATCACACAGTTACCTACACCAAACATGTAATGCTGTGATAAGACACCTCGTTGCTGCGTTATAGGGCTGCCTTTGCTGTGAATGAGAGTCTTTACGTAGCTGTGAATAAGGACTTCATTAACAGTGGATGAGTGCTCCTTTAGGACTGCGGTTAAGGGCTACTTCAGGCAGTGTATAAGGGCCTTCATTTACAGCATATAAAGGCTTCTTCTGGACAGCGTATAAGTGCCTTTAGGACAGCGGATTAGGATCTTTCCTAACTGCGGATTAGGGCCTTCATTTAGATTTCAGTTGGGCCTCCTTCATACAGCGAAGTAGCCTCCCCTTGACTGCGGATTACTGTGTATAGAAGCCTTCCTCTTGTCTGCAGCTAGGGCTCTTTTAGGGCTTCCTCTAACAGTGGATTAAGGTCTCTTCTAGACCTGCGGCTGGGGCACTTTTAGGGCTTCCTTTGACAGCGTTGAAGCTCCCTTAGACAGCGTATAGAAAGCCTATCCTTGCTGCGTAGAAATGCCTACTCTTGACTGCATATAAAAGCCTCCTTGACTGTGGCTAGATGTCTTCTTTCTCTGTGGCTATATGTCTCCTCTAGGACAGCATATAGGTTTACGCTATTAGACCTCTCCTTCCACCAAAAACCCAGACGAGTGGAGAGAGAGATCACAAGAGATGAGTGTGTCTCAATGACATCAAATCCTCTTATATTTATACTAATGTGTAGATGATGAATAGACACGACTTTTGGGCTTCTAGAGCCTACATAAGAGCTGGTCGGCTTGATAATAATTACATAAACAAAATAAATTCATATCTCCATAAATACTTATCGGAATCGGATGATCTTTGGATCAATCCTACACCTCTCGACGAGAGGGATCCAATAAAAATATCAGCTGCCATAAATAAACCGACCCACATGGAGTTTGGCCCTAGTTGCCAATTTTAACACACACACAGAAACTAACACAATGATTTTTGGTCAATGTGACCTTGGAAAACCCCCTACAACTCTTGGGGAAAACCAGTTTGAGAGCTCTTCTTTATTTCTGAAAACGCTTTTACAGAGAAATTGAAATACACAGTAAAAATTCCAGCAACCACAAATTACAACTTATCTCGATTTCCGTGCTTGAACTTTGCCTCGAAAATCGTGCCAATCAACAAACAGTCAAAACAGAAATTTTTACAGCAATAAAACAACATTAAATGTTGTACGGCCTCAAAAAATGTGCCCAGAACTTGCTAGCCCTCTTCCTCGATTTCTGTGCCTTTCTCCTGCTGTACGGTTTTTCCTTGGGGTGCGTGCCAATAAATGCTGCTGTCTCGATTCGTTGAAATGTCTTCTTGCTGCTCTCCTTCACTTCCTCACTGCTCAGAAATTTTCCCCTTGCTCTCTTTTCTCTTTCTCTCAAATTCTCATGAAAGAATGAATGATCTTTTCCTCTTCTCTTCTCCTTTTATTCTCTAAATATCCTTTTGGGTTACCCTAAGATCTAATGGCTGAGATTCATTTAGATCTAGGAATGAGAATAAATGTGCACTTAATTCTCACTTTCTATTTTTCTAACTCACCCGCTTAGCCTTTTATTTCCATAGTCACTTTTTCACTTTCTAATTCTTCATTCACTTTAATAAAGTCACCTTTAAATTAGAATGTAACTTTACCACTTATAAAGTCACTTTTAAATTAGAATGTAACTTTACCACTTATAAATTCACTTTTAAATTAGAATGTAACTTTACCACTTATAAAGTCACTTTTAAATTAAATTGACTTTACCACCTATAAAGTCACTTTAGGAGAAAAATAAAAAATAAATTTGGACACTTTTCCCTAGGCCAAAGATCAAAGCCTTAGGGAACTACTTGTCCTCTGGTACCCAAATTTTAACAGCATTTTCAGTGATGAAATGAACATAGACTTGGAGGCAAAGGTGTCCAAAGAGGAGATAAAAGCAGTTTTAAATTCCAAAAAACTAAAAATCGTATACCCAATTGATGGACAGTTGAATTTCTGAAGAAGAATTTATGCTCCTTTATAATAGGCAACTCTATGCTGCTGTGAGAACAATATATGAAAGAATACATACAATTAAAACTCACAAGCTTCTTGCTGTAGCAATGATGCGAGATCTTGCAAAGGCGTAAAACAAATGAATTGGCTCTTTCTTAGATTGCTACTGATTCAGCTGGGAACAAACTTGCAGATTGTAGAATGGTTAATGGGATGCCTTACTTCAGTTCCTTTTACAGTTCTAATGAATGGGTCGCCCAAAAGTTTCTTTAATGCATGTTGAGGTTTGTGTCAAGGGTGCTCTCTATCACCGTTTCTTTTCCTATTAGTGGTTGAAGGTGTATGCTGATCACGGATGAAAGGAGTAAAAATTTCTGACTCTGAATATTCTCATCTATTGTTTGTTGATGATATCATCACATCTGGGCAAGAATCACTAAGGGAGTTAAAAGGTATAACGCATATTTACTGCAAAACAACATGTATGGAAATCACTATGAGGAATTCTACAATGTTGTTCAATGCTTTGGCTAAGGAAGAAAAAGCCTAAATCATGAATCTGTTTCCTATGAATTTTATGGAATTAGATCAAGGAAACATATACTTGGGATCTTAAAGCCTGCTGATTATATTTATTATGATTGAACTTGGTTGTAGAGCAAAATTGAAGCTCGAATTTCATTATGGTGCAATTGATGGTTCTCTAGGGGAGGGAGATTAGTGCTGGTCAAGGCTGTGCTGGAGAGTACTCTTATGCATTAGATATCCGTTGTCCATATCCCTAAAGGCATCATAAACACAATAATATATATATTAACAAAAAAAATTGAAAACAGAAGGAAAATGAAAGGAATTTATTTAGTTAAATGGAGCCAGGTGGTAAATTTTAAAGAAGCTGGAGGGTGGGGCATAAAAAAATATAAATCTCTTCAATCTAGCTCTAGCTGTTAAAAGTCTGCAGAGGTTAGTCTACAATGAAGGTCTGTAGGAGAAAATTACGAAAACCAAACATTTGAGAATGATTTCTACAGAAGATTAGTTTACAGAAGAAAGGGAACATTTCAATGGAAATTCTATTGTTTGGAAAGATTTGGTGAAAGCATTCCCATTAATTGGAAAATGGACAACATGGAGGATTCAAAGGAACAAAGTAAGAATAGGGGAAGACCCCTAGATTGGCTGTAAAGGTAATTTCAAACTGTGTAAGCTAATAAGAGATATCCATCTCTTAGGGATTTATTCCAGGGAAAATGCGGCAACAAATGATGGAAGGAATGTTTGATCTCATGGCTTGAATTTAGCATGGGATTTGAATTTGTGAGGGGTAAAAACTGGAGGCAAGAAACCATAGCTTAGAAATTGGTCTAAGGTTGGTGACTGCTGTTTTTTAACGAGTTCAAGGGTAATGGCAGATGCAAGTAAGACAGTTTATATTTTCAATGGTATTGAGAATAAAATATATCGGGCTTGTCCAAACTATTAGGTTAGTGATCAGATAGACCTTGAAGCTTAAAAACATTTGAGAGTGGTGCAAACAGGGTCTCATTATGTCAAGGGCAGTAGAATTATGAAGGTCATGGAAATCCATAATAAGGGTTGGTCAAAGCATGTAAAAGCAATGCACCAAAGAAGTGAGATGCACTCTACAGCTGAGGTGAATGAGATGTGTTACGACCATCCATCCATTTGTGTGTAACACTCAAATAACATAAAAAGTTGAGGTTAGTAATTTAAAAAAGAAAATTAAAAAAGTTGACTCTACAATGTCAAAAAATATAATAATAAAATAGTGTGGCATAGATCCATCTTAACACAAGATTTTTTAAGCACTGAGTTTTATCCAAATATAACTGAAATGTCAACCTTATGTTACTGATGATATCATATATTATCTGAGCTAACACTGAAATTGCAACATGGAAAAACAAATGCACAAACCATGTCAAGGAATGAACTGGATGGGCATAATAAGCTGTACGAGGCGTTGCCATTTCAAGAGTAGAAAGTCGGAAACTTGTTCTTGTTACTATCTACAGTTATCTAAATTTGTGATTTGCTTTTCTAGGCAAGTAGTTCTGGGGCTGGATAAAGATGCAAGGAAATGCACTGCCTCATTTTTTCTTAGAAGGCATAGGCAATTCGAATGTTACAGTAATGGTAAGAGTTGTGATTCTATCCACTGGATTCTGTCCAGAATGGTTAATGAGAAATTGGTTATATACTATAATAAAACATGGTTAGTAAATGCATGTCTTATTCAAAACTACGATGTTCTATACGTTTGCAATAACTGTCTTGTTTCTTTTTCTTGGTCGTTACGTGTAATTTGTTTTGTCCTCTCTACTAAAGAAGTGCTTGCTTTTCCTCTCCTTTTGCACAGGACCAGTCTCTGCTTCATGGTCTAGGGTTTATCTATTTGAGTTTACCTGTTTATTATGTGATATTGTTATTTTCCTTTTAGGAGATGCCTATTAGAGGCATTGTTACATCACGAATGGAAAGTCTGCTAGTTAGTTTTTGGTGCTATCTATACTTATCAGATTTTTTGATTTACTTTTCTATGTAGTTAATTATAGGGGGTAGGTTAAGACTTAAGGAAATGCATTTCATCACAAATTTACAGTAATGGTAAGAGTTGTGATTCTACCTGCTGGATTTTGTCCAGATTGGTCATCCAGGAATTGCTAATATATGACAATTAAGACATGGTTAATAACTACATAGCTTATTCAAAATTACGTTATTCCATATGCTGGTAATAAATCTCATCTTTCCTTTCGTTGGCCTTTTGATCCGTTCATTTTTCTCTGCTACAGGAGTGCTGGTTCTTCTTGTTTTGCAAATGATTGGTCTCTGCTTCATTGTCTAGGGTTTTTGAGTTCACTGCTTTGTTTTGTGACATTTGTTTTTTTTTGCATTTGGGAGATTCCTTAAGCATTCCTGCGTTGACATTGTTTTTTTTTTCACAAAATCGGTTGCTGGCTTATATTCAAAAGGAAAAAGGAGGGAGACGGATCTCCAGTTTTACAAAATGATGTTGGAATATGATTATCCAACAGCAGATGCAGTTGTTGATTGAGTCAGCATTACAACTTGTTTCCGTCGCTGTGAAGAAGCGAAATGCTGTATAAACTCTGACAAACTGTAATAAAATATAACAGGTTTTGCACTTCATTTTTAATTTTTGCAGATGTATCGAGTTTGCCGCCCACTGAGGTTACGATCTTCCCGCAAACCACCATATATGAAAACTAGATCACCCATAGCTGCAGCAACATGACGACAGCGCCTTGTGAGTTCGAGCGATGCTTCCCAACCAGCAGCATCTACACTGTATCTTCCTGTCCGAGGACTAATAATCACTGACTTCCTGTCGCACCAGACTCCAGCTGCTGTATCTAGAACTAAAAAACAAGCAGTGCAAATATCTTTTATTTCCAAGGGTTTATAATGGAAAGTGCGTAAAAAAGTTATGCCACTTGTGCAGGCAAAATGGACTAGACAAGGACACATCAGAACCTCCTGTAAAGCGGACTCAGAGGAATACAAGGTTGCCAGAGGACTAAATTTGGGAGAGAGACACTCTGTCTGGGGGAGCTGAGATGCTGTATTCGTAAAGCCATGTCCAATATGCGCCTGAGACCGATAGGCTGGAGATAGGAAGAGGTCAACAGGAGTAGGAAAACAATTGATTGAGCGCGAAATGTTGGAACCGCTGAGGTCGCAGAGCTTTGAGGGATTTGAAAGGGCGGTCCAGAGAGAGTCCGAGTTTGGTGCTGAAGAGGTTAAATCTGTGGTGGCCAATGCCATTGGATAGGAGGCAGAGATTTGGTTCTTCGCAGAGAAGCAGGGCAGAGAGCTTCGGAAACCACGAACAATGATCTGCTGTGGGGTGGATCTACAAATGGGGTAGAGCCTGATCATGGCAAGAAAAAGTAATGGTCAGTGTCATTGCACTGAAGGTTGCCAACAGGGTGTGAGCAAGCTTTATTTGCCAATTTATCTGCAGTTTTGTTAAGAGATCGAAGGACGTGGTAATAAAGATTGCCTTTCATTTGCTGGTCCAGAGTATGGCATCGCTCGATGATTTGCTGCAGACTCAGATTTTGGGCTTTTCTGTTGCTTATCATCAGACCAATGATAATGACAGAGTCTCCAATAATAATAGCCTTGGATATACCAAGTTTCTGAAGCTGGAGTAGACCTTGAAGGAGGGCAAAAGCTTCAGCCCTGTTGTTTGAAGCATGGCCCAGACCCCATTCATATTCAGTTAACACATCTCCATTACCGTTGCATATAAGACCTCCAGCCCCAGCCATTCCTGGGTTGGATTTGGAGGCTCCATCGAAAAAAAGATAATGAGTATTGCTGTTCCTGAGCCACCGAGCAAATTCTTCATCTTTCATCCTGATTTTCCAGCTGCATCTGGGCCTGTCTCTGCTATTGGGATCACGTCTTTTTTGTTCTATGCTGCTTCTGTCCAGAATATGCCCTATGTAATTCCTTTCTTCGACTGTTAGGTCCAGCACCTTCAGATTCCCATGACATTTTGTGGATAGAGTTTCCAAGTTTAGATTCCAAGCTTTGTTGTAGAGCTTTCTAACATTAGTTTCTGTGCCTTTGAAGATCATTCTGTTTCTTGCTAGCCAGATGTTCCAGAGAAGTGTATAGGGCAGGGCATTCCAGACCCTTCGAGCTGTATTGTTTGCTTTTCTTCCCCACGGGTAGCTCTTTTTCCATATGTGCAACACTTCAAATATACTAGTGCCAGGCACCCAGGGGGGATTGTGACTCCGAAAGGCTTCCTTCCAGCAGGTTGAAGCAAAGGAACAATCTATAAATAGATGCTGGATTGTCTCTTCTTCGTTTTGGCAGTTTGGACAGCGTGATGGTCCAATTATTCCTCGCTTTCTGAGGTTCTCAGCAGTGAGGACTTTCCCTCTTAAGAGGATCCATAAGAAAAATTTGATTTTTGGAAGGGTTTCTGCCTTCCAAACAAGTCTTCAATGTGCCCAGATTTCCGTGGGATACTCGTTGGTGCAGATCTGATGATAAGCAGCCTTAATAGTGTAGATAGTGCCTGAAGGATCCCATCGAAATTCATCAGCAAGGTAGCGTTTGGTGGGCGCTATACCATGAAGATAAGTTTTTAGGTTGTTGAGACTGATTTCTACATCTGCTGGTATATGAGGGAAACTCCAACCTTTCTAGGTTTGGGAGTGGGCTTCCCATTGAGAGATCTGGGCCAGAGTTTGAATACCTACACTGCTGAAAAGAGCTAGAGCCTGCTGAGTACCAGGCCGTTGGCTTATGGGCTGTTGCCCCATTATTTTGTCTTCTCCAATTCTTATGTAGCTGCCTCCTTTGGGCACTTTGGAAGTGTTTTGGTCAAGAAAAGGTATAGCTTTCTTACACATCCTCCAGATTTTAGAGCATGCTCTGTTGGGGAGCTCATGATCCAAAAGATGGTGCCTTGGGTGGCTGAGATATTTTTTTTCGAGAATAGTTTTCCACCAAGCATTCCTTCCAGTTATGAGTCTCCAAACCAGCTTGCCAGCAAAGGCGAGGTTTAGGAATTTAGATGATCTAATTCCCAGCCCTCCATTCTCACATGGCTGAGTGACCTGCTTCCAGCTTACCAAGTTGTATTTTTTTTTTCATTTCTCCCTCCTTGCCAGAGAAAGTGACGAAGGAGAGCATCCATTTTAAAATGGAAGTTAGCGGGGGCTTGTATAAGTGTAAAGCAGTACAAGGGCAGGGAGGAGAGGCCTGCTTTCAGAAGAGTTATGCGCCCTGCAGGGTTAAGCCAAGAAGTGCCCCAATGCTATATCTTCCTTTTCATTTTGTCAATAATAACTTCCCAAGTTGTAGCTTTCAAGTTGCCAGCACTTACGGGCATGCCCAAATAGGTAAATTGCTCCCAATTCAGCTTACAAGGAACCCCAAGAGTACGAGCAATCCTATTGAGAACATGTGCCGAAGTGTTCCACCCATATATACAGCTCTTAAGATAATTTATCAGACCTCCAGAGTAGCTCATGTATTTGTCTAGGAGGGTTTTAAAATGACGGGCTATTATGTTTGAAGCTCCCCCCATTAGAAGAGTATCATCGACAAACTGAGAGTGATTGATGTTTTTGACTCCATTGTCAAATTTGATCCCGGTGATGAGGCCCATGCGGCGATTGTAATCCAGAGCTCTACTAAAAGACTCAGCAATTAATATAAAGAGATAAGGTGAGAGAGGGCAGCCTTGTCTAAGGCCTCGAGAGGATTGGAAGGAAGGTCCAGGTCTACCATTTAGAAGAGGGGAGATCCAAGGTCCTGTAATGCAGGCTTTGATAAGGCTAATAAAGGATGTGGCGAATCCCATTTTTTCAAGCACAACAAACAGGAAGGAATGTCTGACACGGTCAAAGGCATTGGCTAAGTCTAACTTTAAGATGAAGCCTTTCTCATTTCGGGTTTGACTGGAGTGTATGGCCTCTTGGACAAGAAGGATGGAGTCCGTAATTTGCCTATTGGCCAAAAAACCCCCTTGATTTTCAGATATGAGAGTGGGGAGGATAGGCTTTAGACGAGTAGCCAAGATTTTTGTCAAAATTTTATATGATGAGTTACACAAGGATATTGGGCGAAAGCGAGAGAAAGTCAAAGGTCGATTTTCTTTAGGGATAAGGGCAAGATGGGTGGCATTAGTGAATCCTCCAATTTTGCATTTATGTTGGACCCATCTTAGCATTTTGACAAGATCTTTTTTTATTACTCCCCAGTTTGTTCTATAGAAACAGATAGGAAAGCCATCTGGACCTGGGGCTTTATCTGGCTGGAGATCCCAGATGGCATCATGTATTTCTTCTTCATTGATCTCCTTAGTCAAGTCTGCATTAATATCCTCACTGACTCCTTTGGGCATATGCTGTAGGAAGTCTGAATAATCGTCTGTTTCCTTCGTCTCAGTTAGAAGAGTGCTGTAATAGGCTGAGGCAGTTTGCTTGATAGCTTCTTGGGTTTTTTGAGGGCGGCCTTCCTCATCGTTGATCATGGTGACATTATTTCTGACTTTCTGGACAATTGCTTGCTTATGGAAGAATGCTGTATTTTTGTCTCCTCCATGAAGCCAAAGCTGTCTTGACTTAATTCTCCATTTCTGCTCTTCTTCTCTATTAACCCGGTACAGCTGATAATATATATCACTTTCTAATGCTTTATCCTCTTGGGACAGCCCATTTTCCTCAATTTTTCTGTGAGTTTCTTTCAATTTATTTTTCAGCTCGTCTTTGACATTTTCTGGTTCTTTGTAATGCTGCTTCACCCATTCCTTCAGGGCGTGTTTTGTATTCTTCAGCTTGCATTCCCAAATGAATCCCGGTGATTCTTCTATATGATGGTGCCAGGCTGTTTGGACAATGTGATCCACAATAGGATTGCTACGCCAAAGAGAATTATATTTGAAAGGCAACGGCCCCAATGGACAGTGTGCTTCAAGAACAATGCTAATGGGATAGTGATCGGAGGCTGAATAAGGCAGAATATCAGCATGAGCAGTGGAAAAATCAGAGAGGAAAGAGGTATTTACCAAAATTCTGTCAAGGCGCTCCAGAATGTTATCTCTGCCCAGCCTGCGGTTGTTCCAAGTGAACCTCCGATTTTTTGGGATGATGTCTACTAAATCGCACTCTTGCATGATGTTTTCTAGCTTTGCTCTATGAGGATCATGAGTGAAAATGCCTCCTCTTTTTTCATTGGAGTGTAATATAAGATTTAGATCTCCCCCAAAGATGATATTTCTATTGTCTTCAGTTTGGATGTCTTCCTGAAGTGTGGCCCAACACCGATCTTTATCTCTGAAGTGGTTCGGAGCATAAATGTTATAAATGACTATTTGCTTATCCTTTGCTTGTTTTTCTAGTGTGACTTTGATCCAATATGGATTGATAGTTTTGGATGTGCATTTCCAAGTATTTTTGTTCCACATTGTGGTGATACCGCCAGAAGCTCCTCTTGCTTCACATATTTGTCCCTCATAGTGCCTGAGCTGTTCTATAATTCTTGTCATCTCTTGCAGTCTTTGCTTTGTTTCCCGAATCATTACAATTCCTGGCTTCTCATGAGCTGTGAGATCTTTCAGGGCAACAATTTTTGAGGGGTGCCCTAGTCCCCTACAGTTCCATGATATGACTTTAATCATTGAGTAATTGGGTTTCGGAGGGATGCTCGTCCCCCTTGCTCCTTATGTGTTGTTTCATTGCTATTTTGCCCCAATATATAAGTTTCTATGGGATTTTGAGTTCCCATGGCGATGTCTTTTTGAGCATTTTCGTTCCTCTGTTGTTTACTTGATTTCCTACCAGGTCCTTTTTTTTGAGATTCTTGATTGATTCCATGCTCTTTCGAGGAGCTTCTAGTAGATCGGAGTGGGGGTGGGGCGAGGGAATGGGAGGGGGAGGATTGAGAAAGAGAAAGAAGGATGGGGGGGTCATTTTCAAGGGGGATCAGGGGGTCATTATCAGGGAGAGAGAGGGTGCCAAAGGGATTTGAAGAGATCAGGGGAGAACCAGTGGATGGCCCCGAGGTGGGGAAGATGGGTGGACCAAGAGGAGAGGAGGGGAAGGGACAGCTGAGGAGGAGGCTTTGGGCGGAGCTGAAGGGGGATTAGGCTTGGGAGGGGCAGTTTTGGGAGGATCTTCAAAGTTTTCTTTCAAGCCAGAGGCAGTCTTCTTTTTCTTTACAGTTTCCCATTGTTCTTCTGATTGAGCAGGTTCAACATTAACAATTTTAGAATAGTGATTGGAAAAATGGCCGTATTCGTGGCATACCTTGCATTTGAAAGGAATTTGTTCATAGTCCAGTTGCTGGATATGCGTCCAATCGTCCACTTTTAGTTTGATTGCTTCTGGAAGACCCTTGCCGAGATCAACTTCAACGCATATCCGCGCACATGCCTGCATATTATCCTTGGGCTCACACCGATCAATGTATTTTCCAACAGCATTGCCGATGGCTCGAACCGAGTCATCTCCCCAGCAGTGGAGCGGGAGGTGCGGTAGACGAACCTAGACCGGAACAGCATTAGGGACATCCAGCTCAGGATCGAAATCTGGAGTCCATTTGTTCAGGTACAGACCACGAGAGTCCATGAAGTACGACCCATTTCTGAAGATTAGGTCCTTGTCTGCTCTAGATTCAAAGTGGAAAGTATAATAACCTTTTCCACAGAAACGAATGGAGATTTTGCCATTAACTTTGTCTGCCTAGTTTCTTTCGATCCATCGTTGAACAGTTTTCGGGGAAGGCCATAGGCCAGTGAACTGTCCGATGAGCCCCCGCTCAGCTAAAGAGAGAGCAGCCATTCGAGGTATCGAAGGAGGAAGGACAACCTCTTGCAACCCATCCAGTTTCTTGACAAACTTGGACAGCGCAGGGCGAGCTCTCTGAGGCTGAAGAGATTTGACTAAGGCGGAAAACGCATCTGCAGCAGATTGGAGGCACGCATCTGCATCGGTCTGAACAGGGCCCTCTGTGGCAGGGATCGGAGAGGCCATGGAAGGCCAGAGGCCGAGGCCTCGCGCTGCAAAGAAAGGACCAGCAGTCGGCTGCTAGGTCAGGGGAACGCGCAGGAGGCACGCGCAGTCTCTCTCTCTCATTCCTGCGTTGACATTGTTGTTTATGTACTTTTGAGTCCAATTGATTTAACTTGGTCATTTGTGGACATTAAAATAATTTCTTTCTTTCTTTCTACTTATCTTCTAGTATCAGTGAACAACTATCAATCTCTTAGCAAATCATCATGATTTGTTCCCCTAATTATCTATGGGTCATGGATAGGTATTTGATCTCTCAGAAGTTAAACGCTCAGATTTTCTTCGTCATGGTCTAGGTTGTTTGGAAAAACTGGCCAGCTTTGGAAATCATTGTGCTAAAGAAACCCGTAACAGAATACGCATTATGGTAAGTAGTTTGTCGTAGACGAAGCTACTTCAATCATTCCAAATAAACTATGCAGATTTTCAGTTGATCAAGTTTTTAGTTGAAAATTCAAATTTGCCAGGTCAAGGAGAAATTCTAATCGATGAATGTTTTCTAATAATATTGGTCAGGCAGCAGGAGGTGATGGGACATTGGGTGGATACTGGGAAGCATTGTTGAACTTCGTTTAGAAAGTCATAAGCAAATCCCACCAGTTGGAATCATTCCTCTTGGCACAGGCAATGATCTAGCTCGAAGTTTTGGTTGGGTAGGTAGCTTTTCTTGGCTTATATTCCTTTGTTATATATGTTCTTCATCTTGTGTTTTTTGCAGTCTGAACTGGACAGTCAGACACGTGGAAGTTATAGTCAGCCTCAAATTTTATTGGCTCCATGACTGAAAAAAGGTGTTTATAGACCATGTTCATTAGGTGACCATTTCATAATTTATTTTAGGCACAAAACGTTCTAAACAAGATGAGCTAATTTAAGTGGTCAAAAAATGAGGGACCTGATGAATATATTGCCAACCTCGAGTACAAGGTAAAGATGGAAGAAGAAATGACGAGGGAAAGATCCCCATGGTGGCACTTAGTTTGAAAGTTAGAAATTCCTCTTAAAGGTAAAATCTTTCGATGGTTAGCTTTAGACAACAAAATTTTAACTTGGGATAAGGGGGTCCTGGAAGATGTCTTTTGTGTAAGACAAGTGAGGAATCCATGGACGACTTGTTTGTTTCCTGTTTTTAAGCTCACCTATGGATAGCCTGTAATATATTATTTATTGAGAAGCATGAATAGAGTATAGTGCCAGTCCAGATGGGCACAAAGACGCTGGAAATGATAAGAAAGCTGACAAGTGACTGATTGGTCCCAGATCAAATCAGCGTGGTAACCCGGTGCCAATATATAATGGGGGTGGGGTGTTTTCACCTTCATTTAGTAGTATTTCCAGGAGCAATTAATCATATATTAGATTATGAAATGATGTATGAAGTAGCCATCTGAGGTCTTAGGCTGGATCTTCCATTGACTTTCAATTCTCCCATTGAGAAACCATACCATTGTTGCCTTTTCGGATTGGTTCATTGATCAAAGCATGATACTGGAGGTGCTGCTGTGGGAGAAATAAATGGGAGCAGTGGACTCTTACTGAATGTTTTTATCCTTGGATTGTAGATAAATCTGTAAAAGTTTTCAGGGCGTTACAATCTTTTGTGATTTGGGGTATTTAGTTATCTAGAAACATAATGATCTTCGAAGATCTACACTTGAGGCCAGCACAAGTTGCCCATAAAATTAGGTATACTTGCAGCGGAAATCGATCTTCCTCAAAAGAGTAACCAGCCAGAATTCCTAAATGAAACAGAAATATAGCCACGACCAGGCTTGGGTGTTTTTGATGCAGCTTGTCAGAGAGTTCCAGGTTTGTGTGGGTTTGTGTCATTCTATTTGTGGGTCGACATCACCATTTCTAACTAAAGTTAGCAGTAGGACCCGGCACAAACAACCAAACAGAAATTTATGCTATGTGGCTACTCTA